>CM068314.1:17789200-18401700 GCA_034766995.1 Acanthacorydalis orientalis
CAAATTCGATTTTGCATGGCGATAGTGATAGTTAATTGGCGTTTACAACAATTAGTTTAACTATTAAAGATGCTCCTTAAATAACAATCAATAAGATTATGTTACAAGAAAAATGAATTATAATTTCATCTAGAGATAATATTTAATAAATGCATTATTTCAATAAAAAACATTTAAATTTCACATTAAAAAAAGAAACTAAAGAACTAGTTATATATTTTATGCTCTATTTTAATTATGTTTAAGCTTGGATTAATTTTAGGAAATTTAAGTGAGAAGATACAAATAAATTTAATTTAATATTGTCAAATTTCTTATTGATATAAAATTTGATTCGGCGATTAAATTGTATGAATTAATATTTGACACATTTTAGTGAAAGTTAAGTGAAAAAGCGATTTTAAATATAAAACATTTATTTATTCAACAATTTTAGATTATTTGTGTGTTCTGCAACTTTGTATAATATGTACTAGTTAATACGTTACGATGACTGATAACATAAATGGAAAATTCCTCAATGGCACTCTAAGTTTTATAGAAAGTAGTTTTCGAGAAAGATTTATTTTGTACTGGGTTCTTATTTAGTATAAATAATCAAATTTATATATATATATATACATGAACCAAATAATATAAATAAAATTTAGCGTCCTAAATGAGTAGAATTAGAAGGTTTTTTTTAACAAATTTGAATACCATTTGTATTATGAGAAAAATGTCGAGAACCGAACAAGACTGTAATATTGAAGTATTATTGATGCGGTAACCCATATTTTCGCACCTTGATCGTGTTACTAGTCCATAATGTATCTGGCGAGCTTGGCTGTCATGATACTGAGGTATGATGGACTACTTTGGGACCGTAATGGCATCACGTAAACTATAAGGAAACGTCACAGGCCAAACCAGTTAACTTATTGCTTTTATTTGAAAACTAACCGCTACCATTCCATGTGATTGGCGTGATAAGGATGTATCTATAGACATTTGCCGTGTCATTTTTCGAGGTTCAGAATGATATTGTCAATAAAAAAAAACGTTTTTTTATGTCATGAATATTTATGTATGCTTTGAACGCACGAACCGTTTTTTTACGATTTTTATGTGTTTAGTTTGTTATTTTTCGAAATATTTTGTTTGTTGCAAATGTTTTCGATTATAATGACTTAATATTATAGTATAATGTCGTTTGTGATGCATTTAATGTCGTTGAAGTGATCAATTCACGGGGAGAATTTTGAATTGTTTGTAATGGAAATACAACGAACATATATATCAATCAATTCCATCGAATTATTTATATTATATTATACTTAAAATTTTAAAAATCAATTAATGTTTTTTTTTCATATATAAACTATTTTACGAGTTTTGGAAATCGTATCACTAATAATTGTTCAATAATGTAATATATATTTTTCATAAAATTTACAAAAATTAAACAAAAATTTGAATTTATAAAGATTATTAAAATGAATCGATTTTTATATATGCACTATTTTAAATTTGTTTATTATTAATTAATAAAAATATTGTAAATTATTTTTATTACTTATTAAAAGCAATTATTTGTTAATGCTAGATTGAAATAAATGTATAAATGTACATATTTTTAATTAACTTGTTTAGAATTTATTCTATAATGTAGATTTTTGTACAATAACACTACTTCTATTAATTTTCAAAAGTGTAAATGAAGGTTTTCGGTGTGTTAAAAGAACTGGTTGTTGATTAGCTATTACTTATTACTTGTGCAGTATTTAAATGTACTTTAATAAATCGTTATATGTTAAGAGTAAATTAGGACAGCAGTTTAATTCTTTGTGGGGCGACGTATTATCTTATTCTAATTACAGTTACATACAGTTATGTGGCTGTGGTTAATGATATTGGACACGTATTTAATTTAATATAATCTTATTTATTTATTATTATTATTTTTTCATAAATATAATAGTGTTTTATCTTTTATTTCTATCTAGAGATGATTCAGAATAGGATATTGTTCTTTCTTTCAATGTGTTTAAGTGTTACATGGTCAGTATAAAACTAAAAGATAAACAATATATCGATTTAAAATAATAAATTGCTATAAAAGAAAATATTTAAAACAATATCAGTAATATTAAATCTGTTTTACTAGTATTTTTATAAAATCAAAGACACCTAGTTAAAGTGAATGTAACTATGAAATTTTGTGTAATTTAAATTAAAATACGTAAAAGACTGTCATAATTTTACATTAGATATTTTCATTAAACCTTATTAAATATATTAATTAATATTTTCACATAACTAAATGTACAATTTACAATTGTTTTAATAAAGAGAACAGTATACAACTAAATTTCATTATTTATTGAAATTAATGTCAATAAGAATTGTAAAATTATATACATTGAATTTGTGTGGCATAAGAAACGGATAAAATCAATACATATATTTTAGCGCTCGTCGAACGAAATCAACGAAAATTCAGTTTATAGTTTTTCAGGTTATAGAGTTTTCGAAGTAATTAAGTACTTTGAAAATAAATAAAACTTTTTTTCTGTATACGTCAATTAATTTTTCCATTAGTTTTTATTTAACAACAGTGAATGTAACATAAATGTTAATTAAGGACATATTTTCATAAATAAATATAATTTTACTATTTCAAACCAGCATATGCGTTAATAAAAATAATGAATTCGAGTAATTTAAAAACACCAGACGTTTTTATGACGAAAAGATAATTTTATATTTATTTTTTTATCTGCTCTGGTAAGCTGAAATGGCTTAATAATTAAAAAAATAATGTTTTCATAAAGTATAAAATTTTAATACTAAGTTACAAGCAGCGAGTTTTAAAGCGTGTGCAAAACCGCCGATAACATTTAATTCGAACTCTATATTAGCAAAGAAGAGACTATTAAAACAGGTCCTTTTTATAGTGCTCTGAAGGACAAAGAGCGGAATGGTGGTTTCATGGCGACCGCGTTTATTAAAAATGTATCAACGTGTAACAAGCTGCTATACATAAACAACGGCTCGCTTACACGTCAAAAGCAGCTAAATCTTTATAAAGCAAAATTACACTTGACTGTAGCAATATGAAGCTATCTAGAAGGACGTAACAAGAAAACTGTAGACTATTCGCGATCTATATTTAAGTGGAAATGCATAACAGTTTTGAGAGCTAACATAAATTTTGTTTATACGCTGTAAGGTGTTGTTTATATTACAATGTATATCGTTTTTATTATAATGTAATTGATGTGATATGACTTATACGAGATGTACTTTTAAAATGATGTATCTTCAAACTTTTATATGTTATTTAAATTATTTAACTGACGCTATCAATTCAGAAGTAGTTTTCATATAACGTTCTAAATATTATACTATCAATAAAAGTAATTTTCTAACTATCAATTCGTTTTACTATTTGATCGATTTAGTTAAATTTGATTCTTTTTCTAATTGCAAATACATTGAATTTTGAAAAGTATCAGTGAAGATAATAATTTAAAAAGTAAATACTGTATTTATTCAGTTTACTCTAATTAAAAATATTTCCATTAAATATAGAGAAAATAAATTTATAATTACCGAAAAAAATTTTAGTCAAATTTTGCTCAAAGTTTATCTTTTGAGCAAAAATATAAAAAGTTTATATTTTATTCTTACTTAAATAACCATAACCTCTTTCTGTTCAAAGTAAATATTTTTATTTTTAATATAATTTCAAGTATCATGCATCAATAACAATAAATGATATTTTCACTTTGACTTTTTAATGAATATATAGATTGCTTTTTGATAATTTCGTCTGAAAAATAATTTTCTGTTAGTAAGTTAATAAACTTGTTAAAATTAGGGAATATGTTTTTTTCTGGAATAACATCTTCTTTACAAGAAAAGAATATGATTATTGTGATGGATTTTAATAATTGTATTGTCGTAATTTATATATATATATATATATATATATATATATATTTATAAAAAAATATATTTATAATTATTTAATATTTTTAGGTATTATATGATATTAGTTCGAGTTTTTAAGTAATTAACATTTAGTTTTTTTGACTACATTAATTCAAAGTTTTTAGTATATTATATAATTAAGAAAATGACAATAATTTTCAAACATTGTTCATATGTATAAAACTATTTTTCTAAGTACTATAACAGAACAGTAAATTAGAGCGATTACATAAATTTAGCAATGACATATAAGTGATATAAAAATAATAATATAGCAATATATTAAATATTTAACAATGATATATATATATGTATATGTATATATATATATATATATATATATATATATATATATATATATATATTTAATATTATTATATATTTTGTTCGGTTTTTGTCTGAAGTGTATTTTTGAGGTAATTTATCAATCATATTCTTAATATTTAATTTTAAAATATAAATTCATTCTAAGTTTTATATCACAATTTAACATTTAGAGTACTATTTATTCTGAATTAATAGTTTCATAAAAATTCACTGGAATAATGTTTAATAACTAACTGCTTGTATTGTTTTTAATCTGTACATATAAACTTATTTAGTGTTTAATGTAAAAATTCATAAACTGTTCGAATATTATAGTGAATTTACAAAAAAATTGGGTTACCTATTGAACTTACAGGAATTTATTAAACGATGAAAAATAAATAGAAACGTTTGTACACGGCTGTAAATCAAACTAATTCAAACAGAAAAATCAACAAAATTAGAGTATACACAAAAATGTTTTTGAAGTTGAATCAGAAATTATTTCATCAAAAATGCCTTCAATTACACTAAAAAAGTTTCATTTTCGATTTTACATATGTATATATATATATATATATATATATATATATATATATATATATTTATATTAATTTCTATTTGTGAATAAAACTTTTCATTTATTTGAGTAAATTTGGCAATGCTTAAAGGTGTTTGCTTCGTTTAAATTTAATTATTCCAAATAAGCAAGTATGAAAAAATATAAAATAAATTTAATAGAAAATTGGAACTTTACAATTACAAAACATATCGGTTAAAAAGAGAAAATAGATTTAAATTATTGATTTTTCATTTCATTTCTTTTGTTTACAGTCTTTACCTAACTTCGAGAATATTTATTTTGTTTGATAAAACTTAATGCAATGATTCATGTCTTCACGTCTAGAAGCTTGGAATTCGTAGTGCAATGAATACATTTACAATGAAAAGTTTTCTCTAAATAAAATATTTCTCAGTTCAGATCTCTTTCATTAGTAATATATAACCTAATCGGAATGAAATTTTAGTACAACAAAATTATTTATGTACTTTCTACAAATTCATTGTCTTGCTATTTTATTGTGTTTGGGTGCTTTTTGTTTTAACTTTACAATTGACAATTTTCTTTGAATTCAACAAACAACCTTTTTGTGCAGAAATTTATGCGATCAACTATGAGAAAGTAGGTAAAAAGTGATTTACAGGGTTAACCCAAGTACCAGAGATAACAAGTTGACAACCGTACCGTAGGTTGAATTCGACCCAGAATAGTGGTAAATTTGTTTGATTTCAGTATCCAATAGTTTCTTGATATATACTATTTTAATGATGTAAAGAAAATTGTAGTTCAAAAATAAATTACATCTGATACGAAATTTATTACTAGACATTTTATTAAGCATGACATTCGATTTCAGTTAGAATTTCGTTATCATAGTTAATTTATTTTGAACGATAGATTTGAATAAATGTTGAAAATGATTGACACAATAGATGTCTGTTACAAAGCTGTGGGTGGTGTACGCTGTAAGGAAGGATGCGCAAAGAAGGTTACGAGGGTATGTAATTTCAATTGAAGCTTGAGGTCTGACCGTAAGAGCTACAGAGCCGTCACATAAGTGAGACTGCGGCCAACAGAGAAGAGCCCTCGACTGGACGGTAAAGGTCGACTGCGTGTTTCCTTTCTTGCTTTACAAACGTTTCACAATTCGCCAGTGACTATTAACATTTCCGCCATTTTGTGCCTTTAATGATGTAATTAAATGGTTACATTCATGCAATATTGTCTTGCTTATGTGTAATTTATATGATCTGTATACGACATTAGAGAAGTGATGTGTAATATCTACATATACATAAAATATTTAACAAAATCACATTATATATATACGATCTAATATATATATATATATATATATATATATATATATATATATATATAATACTTTACTAACTTGTTTACTTATAAATCATTTAATTTTTATATGTATGTTTGCAAAACATAATTTAAAAGTGATAATTGCTCTTCATTTATAATAAAACTAAACTATACTGCTATTTATTTTAATGGAAAATGAACTCACTTCAATTAAGAAAGTTATAATTACATTTTTTATATAACAGTAGATTTATATATATATATATATATATATATATATATATATATAAATGTATATATATATATATATATATATATATATATATATAAAATAGAAACTGATAGAATCCAAAAGGATGAAGTTCATTTGATATTTATTTTAAACATTTAAAAAAACTATATTTGATATTATTTCTTTTATATTTATTTATAAATAATTTATTCGAAATTACTGTCTTGTTCCTAGATGTATACAATAAAAATCTCAAATTTTCTAACAACATGTATATTCATACATATTTATATCTATCTATCTATCTATCTATCTATCTATCTATCTATATCTATATATATATATATATATATATATATATATATAATAGTAGTAAGTTTTATTATCGTTATTAGTTTATGTTAAAGATTACATTATTACAAAAAAGATTTTTGTTCTTAAAAAATATTTTTTGGAATACACGAATCCAAAAATATGCATGATTATTGATTATATATACACTACAAAACTTCCTACGTCATAGAAGATTGAGAAATAATTCACAAGATACAAAGAAAAGTTTACGATATTAATTAAATACTTATTAGCATAAAACTATTCACTGTATTTTTTTAATTTTTGAAGGAGTGATTAAATGATACACATGAACACACACACACACACACACATATATATATATATATATATATATATATATATATATATATATATGTTTGTGTGTATATAATTATAAGAGTAAATGGATTCATGATTTATTGATAAATTATTGAATGGCTATTATAAAAAAAAAACACAAAATTATAATTTTTATGAAACAATATATACATGTATACGAATATAAAGTATATATATATATATATATATATATATATATATATATATATATATTCATATTTTCTATTACTAATAAGAAAATACTATTGTTGAAAAGCATCACTGTTCTTAATAAAACTGCGGAATAGTACAAGAAGTAAATGAAGTAAAGTTTCTATTGAATTTAATTCATAATGACGTCACTGTTTTGTAACTGACGATGCAGTTGTCGAACAATGTTCTTTAGAAGTAAAATTTACACTGAATATTAAATGTGATTATTGGTACGGATACAACGACGAAAAAATAAACAAACAAACCCGCAGGACACTACAGCGAGACGATTTCATTGCTGTTAATTGTTTAGACTATTAGTTTATGGTCGTTTGTGGTAAGAGAGAGTCTCAAGCCACCGTTCAACAATCGCTGTTACAAACGGCCAACGATATACCAACAGCCGCTTGTGCTTAGACGACGATGGTGTACTCGCGAGAAGCTAAATTAATTTATGGTGTCTTCGTGACAAAGATTGCGTCGTTCGTTCGCTTAGTTGCTCTGCACTTTTCCGAGAAAGTTATGGCGCAATAAAGTGATATAAATGTTGGCGTAACGTTATGCACTGACAGCAATTGGACTCGAGTGGCAAACAAATCAGCGACAATGCTACAATTATTTCAATATTAAGTTCACGCGATGTAATTGATTGATAATGCGGTGGTAAGCGACAGCATAGGCTGCTACAGACGCTGTCAGCTTGGCTGTAAGATATTGTCACTAACACCCGAAACAGACAGTATACATTATTATCTGCAAATGTCTTGCTCACTTATAGACTTTTTTTTATTATTATTATATCTTCGTAATTTTAAATACTATTGTTATATAGTTCTGTTAGTAATATTCTATGAGTCTGACTGAGACTAATGATGTAGTTTATAATCGTGTTTTGCTTTTTTAAAAAGGAGCAATTTATTTTTCTTCTTGTTTTCTTTCTTTCTTCATATAACACAGAATTAATATATCGCTAGAATTATAGAAATGCTATAATTTTAAAATGAAAACACTTTTTATAAGTATTTGAATTACTTATTGAATTAATTTTTGAAACTTATCATTTGAAATAAATGTATTGTTTAACATTTATGCACACAAGAAGTTAATTAAATGATGACATCTTACTAAAGATACGATTTTGTACTTATAATGAGATTAATATTGGAACATCTAAATAAAACGAAGAAAATTACTTTTATCATTTTCTTTCATAAAGAATGTGAATTAAAGAACGAAAATTATATTTGATTTTTTTATGATCAATATCAGTTTTTATGCAGCGTTTAAAAACTGATATTAATTGTTTATATGAAAAAAACACCGATATATCAGTGTTTATAAACAAAATAAATAATTTCAAATTTTGTTCCAACTCATTTTTTTATAATTCACAGTAAGAACTTAATTAAAAGTAATTAATAATATATAACTAACTAGATTTGAAAATAGAATTAAATTTTAAAATTTCTTAGATTTATTTCATAAGTAACGGAAAAAGGAGTCACTTTTTATTTTGTTTAGAATTTGAAGCGAAACTATTTTATAAAGAAAACATTAAACACAAAATTAAGTTGTTTTGGTTTTATATGATATAAAATATTTGAACTTAATTTATTTTGTGATTTGTGTGTTTAATGGTCTATAAAATTTATAATTATAACATTTTGAAATTATATATATGTACATTCTAACGTGTGTAAATTGGTAGTGAATGATCATAAAAAATGACAATGTGAGAATATAATACAATACAATATTTGCAACAACTATTGTAATAGATAAATGTGAATGAGTGGTATAGTTTTCTCTAGAACAAAAACAGACCATCTAGAATCTGGTGACTTGATTAAGTCTGAGCTAGGAGTTAGAGAAGAGCTTCAACTGCTGGAGCTTTAGATAGGGCATTATCTGCCACTACGAGTATGGGTTTCTGCAATAGAGTAATTAATTGATAGTGTGATCTGCTGCGGTGACTATGTGGCATGGTCAGTAAGTAACGCCTGCGGGTTGATACGATATAAACGGATAAGCGTTTCGGTTTCGAGGACAATGTATGTTATAGAGTACGATATTGCATATTGTTCTTCGGTTTTGTTTCAGTGAAATTGAATGTAAGTGTTTAGATAAAAATAAATAAATAAAAACGTGATTTCTGTCGATAGTTGGAAAAATTTCAAAATTAAAACGTCGAGAATCCTAGAATCGTTCAACTTCAAAGCGCCATTGAGACGGTCCTGTGCATAATATGACTGAACTGATGTTAACATTCGATTTAGACCGGCGTTTATTTTGATATTATCGAAATAAAATAGTTTTTTTCGAAATTAATTTATTTAAAAAAAGATAACCCTTCCCCGTGTTTTTATCGAAAAATTTCGCAAATTTTTTTATTGATATTTTCGGCTTAATCAAAACTTCTGGACATGTACTTTCACGTATAAATATTGAAAACGTGCGACGCGGGCGATAAAGTACTCAAGAACGTAAATGAAGAATTGCAATTTCAAAAAGTCAAGAAGTCTCGAATAGTCCAAATTCCAAGGGCCACTGAACCGACCCTGTGCTGATGTTAGCACACGATTTCGAGTGGAGTATATTTTGATATTATTGAAAAAAATCACATTTTTCCGAAATTATTTTTTTGAAAAATCGGCTTTTTCTTTGTTCTAATACAACCTGTTCTTTGTTATTGTAAATACGAGAAAATTATTCTCGGATTCGTTTTATTGAAGATAATCATATTTATATGTACAGAATAAATACATATTTCAATTAAAATATAATGTTGTATACATTTTGTATACGTGGAAATTGTAAGTTGACATTTTAGTATACATATTTCTTTACAAATTTAATATAGATGAAAAAATGAGATATATTTTTTTGTATCGGACAATATTCGATACGTTTATCTGTTTCAATGTCAATTCAAATAAAATTTTAATATCTTAAAATGTGCGGGGTTCGACTAAAAATGGCTTTATAACAACCTATTCAACGAGACTCGAGATAAGTAATAATCGATATCAGATGACAATAGCTATTGAATTTTCTTCATTCTTTTGTAGTCAGATATTTTTAGAATATAAAATATAAATGTACATTTTTCATGAAATATAATTATAAACGTTTTTTTTTTTACTCGTTGCTAGATATAAATTACTGTACGAAAATGCAATTAAACATGTATTTCAAAGAGGTATATAATGATTATTATTATTTATTTATAAAATAATGCTATGTACGTAGACATAAAATCTCACTATGTGTAAAATAATATCTATGATGAATCAATATTGGCAAATGTGTTCTTTAAAAAAAATCTTGCTTCTTCAATGACACCTTTATTTCCGGTTATCTGCACAAAAAAAGAGAAAGGGTCTACACCATCACTAGTGTATGGTTTGGATCACGCACTCGTGCAGGTGAGTGCACCACAGAATAGTGGTGTTGGGATAGGGGTAAACGTAGTACAGATATAGGGAATTGCATGGAAGGTGCCGCCGGGCCGTCCACGAAGCACTAAAAGCCTCCAGACGATGATGAATGACCTCATAAGTTATTCTGTCGTGCGCCATGTTATAGGCACCGTAGAGAAAGACGTCTTTTCTAGGTACCTACTTCGCATATATTCTGTTCGCTTCAGACAATTGAGTTAGTGTATAGAAAGATAAACAATGTTTAATTTGATTAATTAAAAAATCTCGGGAGTTTATTTACATATTGGTGTAAAATATGTGATCGAGATTATTTCTGATGAAATTTGTTTGAATTACATTTGGAAGATCAGCTATTTGTTTAATTTTTAATATCTAAAAGAATATTTTCATTTCAAAATATTTATTGAATAATATTAAGGAAAAAAACTGATAATGAATAATAACAAATGCGTGAAATTCTTATCTAAGAAGTAATTATATATTTTTCAGTTCTTTCTTCCTTAAACTATAGTTAAGAGAAAGTATTATACTTCTTGGGATATTTTTATTTATTTAAAAATTTCAAATGATATTTTAATTAACTCAGCGGTACAAAATTTAGAATTATTGATTTGAATTTAATTCAGAGAGTATAAACACATGTAAAATATTGAATAATTTGTTTAATCATGAGTTCAATCATTAAAAAAATATATATTGTTTTTAAATTTACATTGTCATTAAATTTAAATGAATTAAATCGAAGCACCCTAAAACCTCAATAACCAACCAACCTAAATGAATTAAAAGTACATTTTTAAACAGAGTATCAAAAATAGTCATCATAATCGAATATTTATATTTATGAATAAATCAAAAACAACTTTTCAGCTATACAGTTTTTATGACCGACTAAATACTTCGTAAAAATGTTTTTAAGGTTGAATATTTTACAAAAAGAAAACGTTCTGAATTAATTTCTCTGTAGTGGTTTCGAAACTTAATGTACCTGTGATCCTTTTAAAGTTTGTCTAATTTATTGAGGTCCCCTAATCTTTTATTCATACATTGCGGAAGATGTACATTTCGGTCGCATGTTTGCAATTTATTTTTTCTGCTGCCACTTATCGAGTCAAATATATCTTTTTCAATGTCAACATTTTTATCATACACATTTAGGTCCTAACATTCGTTGAAGGAACAAGAAAGTGATATCTATTTTACTTTAGTTCACTTTTTATGTATTAACTTGTATTGTTTATATTGATTATAAATGTTTTGTAAGAGAATTAAATTAAAATGTAGAATTAAAAAAAATAAATTCATTTATGCCAATAAAATATATTATGATGATTACTTTAATTATACAGTTGTTTCTTGCCCAACGGGCTTAACTTTAAAGCAGGGACGGATCTGTACATCAGGGGGCTCCGAAACATTATTATTTTTGGGGACCCCATGAATATATATATATATATATATATACACATGAATGTATATGTATATTTTTTCTTTTACTTAGCGAAATTTATGGAATTAACGAAAGAGAGAGTTGATACAAAAATCATGTGTTGCAAATGATGGTATATTTTATTTTTTTAAATATGTATAATATTAACTCACAATGTTAGAATAATATTAACTCACATTAACAGAACAAAAATTACAAATATTTATTATAGAATCACATATATTGTATATATATATATATATATATATATATATATATATATATATATATATATATATATATGTACGTATATGTATAATAAAGAACAAAAAAAATAAACCAACTATTATACAAATAGAGCAAAAATATGTATTGGAATATTAATAAAATTAAAGAACTTTTTTTGTCCGTACACTCTCTTATTACATTCTCATAAGATAACGTTGTCTGTTTCAATAAATAAAATACAAAGAAAACTTCATTTTTCTTCGCGAATGTAAGACTGAATTTTTTTTTGATTAAAAATATAATAAAAATAAAAATTCTCGGCTTCGCAACTTGTAATAGGTAAAGTAATGTAAATTATTAAAATGGTTGTCAGATTTGTGAAAATATGAATCATTTTTTTTATATTAACTGTAAAATCTGAGAACTTGTTTAATTTTTGGTAAAACACTTGAAATATTCTTTAAACTGTTAAGCATTGTATTTTTGATTGCATTCGTTGATAAGATTTTCATCAACATCATTATTATAGTAGTCAATTGACAATCTAATACTTTCTTCTTTGATATATTCGATGCATTTTGCGTCAAATTTAATAAAAATAAAAATATTTTTCCAATTTTTTCGTAAACTTAGTTTCCTAACAAAATATATAAATTATATCATAAAAAAATATTTTTTTCAAAATTGATATTCGAACAAATGTTTTTTTTCATTTTTATTTATTGTATTGATTTCATATTTTTCTCGTTTTTTCTTTATATTAAGGATATTTCCTCTTTGTAGTAAACGTACAATGTTATAAATTGACAAATAAATATAGCAAATGAGTAGGGATGTTTTGGTAATTTTATTTTTTAGAATCAAGGTAGTCACATGTTAGATTTTCTTGAATGCTTAGAAACAAGTTAAATAAAATTTGTTAATTTGTAAATTTTTTAACTGCAGTATCAGAGATCAAATTTAAAATTTTTACTTTATATGTAATTTTTGAATACTTTAACAGGACTATTTTTATGGTTTCAAATATAATGAATGAATCAACATGTTTTAATTGTATATTTGTGGTCACAAGGCAACAAACTAGTACTATTTTTATTTAAGAATGTTAATTCTTTATAAGGCCTCGAACAACTAAGTTGGAATAGTTTTTTATGTTTCTCTATTTAATTACATGGTTAACTTTTGTTATTTCCTTTAATCATATATATTTCAATAATTCAGTTTTAAAGTTCTCTTACTTTGAGGTCACCATTTCATTAAATTTATTATTCTCCAACAGACATTTTCCTTTTTGTTCAATAGGACAAAAAAAAATATTAGGTTGGTAGGAAAATGATTGTGGTTTTGTTTTGTAAATTCTAATCTTATTTCTTTCAATGAAAGAATCATTTCATCATGTTTATGTTAATATCATTTTAAAGTGCATTTTTCGGTCTGTATATCAATTGATAACGTCCACTTTGGTGTTATTACTAATTTTGTTTCAAATTGGGATATTGAATTAAAAATGGAAAAAAGCAAATAACAGCATTTTTTATGCGTTCAAAACGGGTGATAAAGCAACAGAAATTGATCTCAAACTAAACGATGCTTTTGGTGTGGGTATTGTTAAGGAACATACGGTACAATGGTGGTTTCAAAAAATTTGTGTTTGGGACGAGAGCCTTCAAGACGAAGGTCGTGGGCGTCCTTCTTCAATTCATAACGACCAACTGAAGATGTTAGTTGAATTAGAACCACGTAGAACAATACAAAAGCTTGTATAACATGTAAGCATTGGTCATATAATAGTTATGGACCACTTAAAACAGAAAAATCACAAATGAGAAAAATGTATATTAATTTGAACGTCATAAACCGCAATTCTTTGTATCTAATAATTAGTAGTTCTTTTTTGAAGCAATATTGGAATCAAAGAAAATAATTGAATGTAGTTAAATTTCATACTTAAAAGTAGCCAGAAATAATTGATTAAATAACAGATAATGACACTGTTTTTCTACAAAAATGATCAAGTTTTAGTAAAGGCTAATCACGTTCAACGTTAACTTACATTTTTTTAAAATCCGAATTTATGAATAATGAATGACTTGTAGTATTATAAAAATATCATTTTAAATACCCCTTTTAATATCTATATTAAAATTTTATCAGTGCATTATTTTTATTCCAGCTTTAATGTATTTAATCATGTTTATTAAGAAATAAAAAAAAATACAAGACACAAAAAATAGTATATAAAGAAACTCAACTGAATAAAACACGAATGTTTTATGTTTTCGAAGTGAATCACGTTATTTTTCACAATAACTAGTAATTCTAATCAAAGATTTATTGAACTTTGTTCAAGTAAATGTCGTAATTTATTTAACTGCATAATTGTCGAAACTTGGTAACGTTTCCAAACCTCGTCTAGAGGAAATGCGTCGAGTTGGCAATACTAAAAAAAACATATATTGCGCATTAAACTGCTCAAGAACGTACGTTTATAAAAAAGGTCGAACATCACCGTTTAAGTAGTTGAAGTAAATAGGTGATGTATTTTAGCATAGGCTTCATTAAATCTTATATGGGGTATTTTTTAAAGCTTCAAGAGAAGAAAACGCCTCTTTAACTTTTACGACCGCACTTTTTTAGACTAGACCTTCGCACGTGTACAATGATATTATTAGTACATAATAGTTGCTAGAGTAGGATTATTTCAGTTATCATAAATATATTTTTTTATACAATATAATTCATAAATTATATATTATTTCTTTTACATATATGTAATTTATGTATATATTTAAGTGAAATAGATATTAGAAACTGACAATTTTCTTTATACGATTTATTTTCAAATATTGTATCGAGCCTTTACCACGTTTACAACTATTATATATACTTAATATGAATAAGTCAATTGTACGAGAACATATACAGGCGAAAGGTGTAAATTTCGTGAATACCATTGCAGCTAATGCGAATACTCTCGCCTTTTGTATATTGCTTTTAGTGCCATTAATTTAACAGAATCTCATAGGAACTGTTATAATTTTCTTATTATATTAATAACACTGCCGAAATTTATCATCTAGTGCTCATTGTTAATAGTACTCTAATAACATAAACGTTCAAATTCAAACTGTGGATACAATTAAGGATTTTGCATCCAAATTTAAAAGCACAGTGTGTAAAAAAATAATATAGAATGGTTGAAAATATGAAGGATATGATATCATACTTAAATATAGATATGAATTTAATTAAAATTTTTATTGTGTACTTTTTATTTAACAAACAATATATTTATATATATATATACCGGTATTATATTTATTTATTTATTAGAAATATATTAAAAGAGAAAGTAATATTGTTGCATTTAGGAAAATATGGAAAAAATGTATGAATATTTTTCTATTATATTTAAAAAAATATATGAGAATATCTTCTTAAAGAAGAACATCTCTGATTAATGTTATAATACATTTTTTTTGATATTGTCGCTAAATTTATTCTCACGAATGAGTTTCTTGTTTTTTCACAAGTCATATTTTTTTTCTGTTCAATAATTGATTAATTAATCATTTTTCAATGTTGCTTATGTGTTTTTCGATGGCGATGCCATTATCATCAGAGCGCTAAAGAATAGAAAAGTCTAGTACTATGGTGATAATGGCATGGCTATCGAAATGTGAATAAGCAACAATAAAACATGATTAAAAGCTATTAACCCCCTGACATACAAAGACGTCTCTGATACGCCATGTGTTTCTTATGCCATTATAAACATTGACGTCTCTGAGACGCACGCAGATTTAATTTTCCTTAGAGCAGCTACAAAGTATTACAAAGAAATAATTGTATATATATATATATACATATACATTCAGTGTTAAAGTGTGAACCGTAGAAACGCAGATTTAATTTTCTTTAGTGCAGCTACAAAGTAAATATTACAAAGAAATAATTGTATATATATATATACGTATATATATATATATATATATATATATATATATATATATATATATATATATATATATATATATAGACATTCAGTGTTAAAGTGTGAACTGTAGAAACGAACCTTGAAATATGTCTGTTTTGAATTTGTAAGAAAGTGACAGTTGAAGCCAAATGGGCTATTCGAGTAAGGGCACAGTTTCCTGAACATACTCGTATATGCTAAAAGATTGTGAAGGGCTGGAAATATTAAGAGAAAGATTACTTCCCAATATCAATCAGACTAGCATCAGTGTATTTATGAAATAAGTGCCTGTGGTCAATTAAATAAAATTTTTAAAGCATTGGTTCAAAAGGTTGAAAATTAAAATTAATTTTAAGAATAAAATGTAAGAAATAAAGAAATATACAGATATAGTAAAGTATAATAAGCGAATTATAATTAAAATGTAGTAGAATAGTTAACTTTAGTATCTATCACGTGTAAATTTTGTTACTAACCTGTAAAAGTAGTGTGAAATGTGACATGTGTAGGAGATTAACAAAGTATGTATATCACAATAAAGAATATAAGAAATAAATATTAAATTTTCTTTCTATGTAATAATTAACATCCGTTCTTTAATCTTTCGAAAATCGTATTAAACATTATAAATGAAATTCTATATTAAAAAATACAATATACATTGTATTTAGAGTATTTTTAAACAATTAGTGTATTGTATTTATAACATCTGATATATTATTTAATACTATACATATATATATACATATATATATATATATATATATATATATATATATATATATATATATATTGCATATTATGAGAATGAATTTTTAATGCAAATATTTGCATTTGATACGTAATTAGGTTTATATTCAGTGTTGTTATTCATCGAGATGAAGTATACAGAAAAATAAAATCAAAAGCAACTCCCAATCTAGTATTCGATTCTTTCAGTATTTGGCAAAACTCATTGGACTGATTCAATTGTAACATTTTGGTTGACAGTAAAGAACGCTTTCTAATTTATATTCTATTCTTTGCATTCAGATGTTGTCTACAACACTCTCCGCAGGGTGACAAGAAACATTGCCACCAGAACAACGGCTTTGCGTGAATGGTAATTGTGTCCACGGTAAAATGTAAAATGTGTAGGGGTATTGGAATAAAAAAGAGCGTCGCTCGGGGGATTTCAGGCGCGTGTTAACTAGAGTTTCATCCACATAATTAATTTGCATCTGTTCAGTTCGTTTGTGTCCAGTTTTTGTCATGTGAATAGGTGTATACGTGTATAGAACGAGCAGTGTAAATAAAAAGAAAAGTCATGTATATACATTTTGAACATTTCGACGATGATTACTTTTTTCAATCAACATTCGTAGATTACATAATTTTTAATCAAATTATTAATGAATTTGGTTTACTCGATATTAAAATAAGAACTTATGAATTTATTAGGAAATTTTCATTATAACAAAATATGAACATTATATATTTAGCCTTGTATTTTAGATATGCTTATATATACACGTGTATATTGGTTACTATATGAAGGCGTGTCCAATCATTAACACACATTCGTTATTATTATTTTTCTTTGATTAAAAATAATATCGTATCAAAATAAAAACAAATATGAATTATTATTATTTTATTTCTGCGAATATTTATACAAATGTTATACAAATAAATAAATAAAATTAAATAAAACGAATGAAAATAAGTATTATATATATATATATATATATATATATATATATATATATATATATATATATATAATGCTGAGTATTTTATTAATGTATTTATAAATATTTTTGATATTACATTTTCCGTTTAAACGATTAAACGATTAACTGCGTGAAGCTATATATATATATATATATATATATATATATATATATATATATATATATATATATATCTTCTATTAGAGGAGTTGAATGTTTGTGGTTGTTGTGCGAATTGAAAAGAGAAAAAAGACGATAAGTTGGCAATGTTGAAACTAACACAACGTATTATAAATAATACGAAATGTATAGATAAAATGCAACAAAAACAAGTTAATTACATCTCTATATGTGATAGAACTTAATAGAAGTTGTGTGTTTAATTGCATGTTCGTAAAAGTAACCAATCTTACTCGGTATAATCATATTACGGAAGTACGTCTAACCAGTTTCGCATTACTTATAATCGAAAAATACGTCAGTTCGTGAGAATTCGCCACAGGGGGTAATATGAGAGAAAAAAAACTTATTTCGCCAAAGTTACCACGCGCCTGCACACACGATCCATTAAAAGAGAAGATAAGGACGGGAAAAGAACGCGGAAACTGCGGAAAATATAATTGCTTCTCACTTGTAACATATAAATCTTTGAGAGTGTATGGAAGTAAGCACTTCGACAGGAAAATGTTATCGAGAAAGTTAACAAGAGCTGGAATAGTTGTGAAATCACTTCCGGTGCGAAAGACTTTGCAGGTTCGCTTAGTGCGCACAGCTCTTTGTTATTAGTGCAGGAAATCTAGTTAAATAGTTTCGGTATTTTGCTAGTACCGTTGCTGCTTGTGGAGCTAGTCGGCATTAGTTTTGTCGTAGATTTATTACATTATTAATAGAAAGTAACGGCGCGGAAAGTTACATGTACGCTTTAAACTTGCAAAGTTTCGTTTTGTACCACGAGAAATTCCACCTAGCTTTAGAGTGAGTGTCTAACGATTAGACACGTGTAAGAATCTAAACGCTTCTTATACTGATTTCGTTGATAACGCGGGCTATTATTAAGTGACAAATCATTAGAGTTTAGTTTGCGTAATGAAAATAAATTTCGAGCTTAAACAGGTGTTAAGTGATTCGAACGTGTTATCGATTTAGAACGTTAACAGGGGGACAAACGTTGACAGCGGAGTACAAAATCTGCCGACGATTAGACTATCATACATGATTGTTAGAAAATATTACATAACATTTTGCAGAAACATAATAGTTGTTATTTAAAATCTATTTTTAATTAACAACCATGAACGCTCAACAATGCATATTGAAACCACAACAAATCTAATAAATTTATACACAAAACATTTCCACTTTATATGTAAATTTAGTATTAAAATTTAATGACATGATGTATAATAAAAACAAAAATAAAAAAGAATAAAATAACAAAGAAAATCGATAATAAAATATAGATACAATAAATAAAGCTTAGTACGGGTCGTAATATAAATTATGAGAGATATTTATCATTATTTTTATATAAAAATTTTAATCAATGTATACAATAGGCATACAGCACCCGTATACATGTAATACATTCTCGATGTCCGTCGATGATGGAATCTGTGGAAATATCGAAGATACAAAATGGCACACATTAAAGAATTAAATTATTTTAATACAAAGTATACAATTTGATATTTTATTACACTTATAAAAGAATATTATTTTAGTATAATTTTTAACTGTATTCCAAAGCTATAGTAAAGTAAACGAAATTTCGTTTAAAAAAGAAATAAAGTTATACTACATCACATATATTTGTTTTATTTAATGCATTATAATACTGACATTTTATTAAATTGTAGTATTTGAGAAAAGTTCTTATGCAAAAATAATAATAAAATTTTACATGAGTAATTTATACTATTAAATTTTGTATTGTAGGATTTTCATTGCAAACATTTTGTATAAGAAAAAACAAAGCATGTAAAAAATAAATAATTTCAAATGGTTTATGTACATGTAAAAATGGATTTTGTGGAAAAATGTTCTTTGGTATATACTAAATTATGTGGAAGTATATATTTTATAATTTTTATTACTAATTTCATAGTTATATATTTTATTATTATTTAATGTTAGATCAATTAATGAAAAAGGATTCATTGTTTCTAAGTTTTACTAGTATTTTTAGGAATAAAATAAGAACGTTCAATTTATAGGCTATATATCAATAACAAGTAGAATTAAAATAAATTATTTTCAAAAAATAATTTCCTTTTATATATATATATATATATATATATATATATATATATATATATTATATACTAGTGTAGTTCTGCTCACATTTGTATGAGTTTTCAATCTAGGCATTATAAATTAAGATAAGTATTTTTAAACTGAATATTGAATATTTACGTTATCTAATTACTTTAATAAATATTTTCAACGTTGAAAAAATTAATAACTTTAATTACTTCGAATCTAAGCTGCGAAAGATAAATATGATTAGTTTCATTTATTGGGTGAATTAAAATTGACGTAAAAAATCCATAAGCGTTGCGTTATGACAAGCCGTCAGGCATGGAAGAAACGAACAAAGAAAAACAAGATTACAATAATGTTAATCATCCAGCAAAGTGCTTTTAATATTTTGAACGATGGCATTGACACGCAGATGCCGTGAATGACGGTTCAAATTCACATCAAACGAAATGCGCTTCACGACGAAATTAATTTTTCACTTTCGGATTATGTGTCAGATAATATTGAGAGCGATTTGAATTTTTTAAAACCAGTTTATACTTAAAGGCACAAAGCATTATCTTTTATAAAGTATTTGTGAAAAAAATATATTTTGTATATTACTTTTTGTTTCGGTTGATTTTAAATAAACTACTTTACACCTAAATAAAACACACACACACAAATATATATATATATATATATATATATATATATATACATACATATGCGTGAGTGTGTGTGCCTGTGTAAGGAGAGAAAGAGAAGTGTAAAGCTTGAATAATTTATTACATTATTAGGAATAAATATTTTCTGAAAAATACATCTATTAACAAGAATAATAATGCTTGAAGTATTTCAAAACTTGATGCAATTATATTTTCTTAATATTTTTTCCTGTCATTTATTGTTCATATTATTACATTATTGTCTAAAAATAATTTTTTATAATCAAAATATTAATTTTCAGAACAGAGGAAGTAAATTTTTTAGATTATTATATATATTAAAATATTTATTTTCCTTTATATATATATATATATATATATATATATATATATATAAATTAATAATAAGTATTGAATTTACTAAAATTTATTACAGAAGATTAAACTTCTTAAAAAAAATACTATTAAAATAAATATCACAAACTTTATTAATGAATTATTTTTTTTGAATTCTGTAAATATTTATAAACAGGAATCCAATTATAATTACAATAGGTAATTATTTAATAGTAAAATGTAATATTATTTCTTATTAGTTATTAGTAGGAGAATTTTTTTTTTATTTATTTTATTAGAGCCGTTTTTTTTTATTAAATATAGATATGCAGTCTTAGTGATAGATAAAAAAATAAGAATTTTATTTTCATGAAATTTTATGTATGCAATTTATTTACAGGGTAATAATGCAATAGAGATTTTCAAAATATTTAGTAATAATTTACAGAATTATAAGATGAAACTGTTTCAGATATAATAACTCACATAAAATTAAAATCATTTAAATGATCCAATTTTAAGAATGAAAGAAATAACTTTAATCTCATTAATTCATATGATAAAGAATGATCAAAAGCTATTGTTTATTTAATTAAAATTGACACATTATTATAGTGCCATTGTATAGATTATGTTTATCCATTCAATTTATTATTATAAAACGTTCTTTAAAACAGTAAAAAAATGTTTTTCAAAGTATTAAATATTTTTCATTAAGAACAGAATTGTTATTTTATTCGCTATGTATTCATAATCATAATTTTAAATATCACATTTTTATTAAAATTGCAGAATTTATGCAATTCGAACTTAATTAATGAATTATAATATTTTATGTAATTCAAACTTGATTGTATGTAAAATATTTTTTAGTGAGATCAGTTTTCTTTATATGCATACTAACTGTTTATTTGTATCATAAATTAATAGTAATAGCTCCATTTTGTGTTAAGTGTGTGTATGTGAGAGAGAGACGGAGAGTTATTTTCACAATTTCGATAAAATTGAGTTTACAAATTTGTGATTGAATTAAGATCGGAGTAGTAAAAATATATCATTTGGAGTTACGGTCAAAGTTCCTTGTTTTCTAATGAGGTTGTCTGTTATTACTGTCTAACAATATTTGTCAGCAAATATAGGGGATAATTCTTAATAAGCTTGTGTACGAGGTATTCACTAATCTGCTATTTGTGTGCTTTAACGTGACTGGAAGGTCAACACGAGTTTACTGTACAGGCGACAGTTCAGGGGCATCTCTATCTTACGCTCTTAGTTCTTGGAGAAAACATTATTCACTTGATACTGACGATGCAGTCAGTGTTTCAACTCTTAATAATTGAATTGCTAATCAAGTTATCGTATTAAATAACATGACAGATTACAAAATTTGTGATATTGTTAGTAAAGAAATTCGTGAATATTTTCGCATAATTGAATTTCGTTTTTGTGTATTTAAATTTATGTTTACTGGTTATTGATTCATTTATGCAAATGGATAACTTGAAGAAGTGGTCAATGAAAAATGTTTACTATGGATTCAAAAAAATATGAATGGAATAATAATCACTTTTAAAACTTCATTGGATTAAATTAAACACAAATCGTTTGATATATTTAAGTTTATAAAGTTGGAAGTATGATTGAAGTTCTAAAAATATTTAATTACATAAATGTAGATAATGAATAAACTTATACTATAAACATTCGAGCATGGAACAAATAAAAAAATGTATAATCTCGCAGATAAATTGAATTTTAATTATATTTTTTATCCAAATAATATTCTAGAATAGATCGTCCATTAAAAAATATTATATATATTTTTGTGAATTAATAATGAAGAACGATTTATCTATGAAAAAAATATTACATTTAAG
Source organism: Acanthacorydalis orientalis (assembly GCA_034766995.1). NCBI lineage: Eukaryota > Metazoa > Arthropoda > Insecta > Megaloptera > Corydalidae > Acanthacorydalis > Acanthacorydalis orientalis. The sequence goes on from CM068314.1 coordinate 17,812,364, forward strand.
AATTAAACAAAATCAATTATAATTTACTATAAAGAGAAAACCTGTATTACTGTATATTAATATTTTTTCGTTAAATAATTATAGATTTTATTAAAATTACAATTTTATTATTATACTTTTATATATGCAAAATACAAATCTATATTATTTTGGGTTATGTAAGAATATGATGTTATTTTTCTCTCTCTCTTTATATATATATATTCATTTACTTTGTAAAACAACAATCATAGTAGTAAAATCGGTTCCCAAGATTTAATATTTTCAATAATTCACCTATATAAAAATACATAATCAAAAACAAATTATGATTCATTATTTAAAGTACGATAAAATATTTTACTATAATTAGAAGGACCTGACTACTTGTCAGATGATACTAATTGCATTTTTAGAATTAAATTTAAACTATCTGTTAATTGTGTTCTTCAAGTTATCTTTGTTTTAAATAATCTAAGTCCTGCATATAATACAAATCGACTACACAAACTAATTTATTTGTACAGTTGTGTCATTTTGACTTTGATTCTAGCGATATTACTTTTATATACAAGTATTTGAATTAAAATTGTAGTAAATTTGTTTTTAATATACTTTATAAACGAATTCGTAGCTATATTTACTAGTTTTTTTATTATTATTTTATTTTATATAAAAACGTCATATATTTAAATATATAAATATAAATACAAATTGCTTTAAGTAAAAAGATAGATATATATAATTTCAAATAAAAACTATGAAAAGGTAAAAGTTAAAAATCAATTTCGAAAATAAAATAAAATAAAAGCGAAACTTTGACACATCAATGTTACGGTTTGACATTTCTACATCCAAAATTTGTATTTAATCAAAATCTACGTCCACGTGCCAACGCAAGCTGGACGTCTACGTTGTTTGTGTCAAATTTTCTAAAGAATACAATATTTTTCTATTGAAATGAAACGGAAATAGCGTGTTGGTAGAATAACAATAACTTCAGCGCTGTTTATAAAAAAAATCCTCTTTTACAGGGAAAATATATTCTTGTGTAGAATAAAGACGCATATATATATATATATATATATATATATATATATATATATATATATATATAAAGAAACGATTTACTTTTAGGGATTCGGGATGCTGGGTGTCATCTACGTTTGGATATTGACAGGCGTACTACACTGTTGTACCTCGACTAAACTATGAAGGACACGTCAAGATTGTTCCGAGTGTACAGTTACAGGCGAAGTTCAACAGACACACTGACTGGAGAAGTAATATGTGAGAAACAGCCAGATGTTGGTAGTTGAATTTGATATGGATACGTGGAATATACATGATTGTCTTAACCTTTCTAGACTTAGATGCATTATTAAATATATATTGGGTTTTCGACAATGACAAGCTTTTCCAACAAATAATATATAAATAGAATAAAATATTCATCATTTTTTTATTATGTAAATATTTATAAAATAATAATATTGGATAGTACTCAGTTCTTTAATATGATAGATGCTAATAAATTATCATTTTTGCAGTAATGAAATATTCTTGAACACTATAAATAAAAAGACAAATTAAATTTTAGAAATAGTTATTGGTTCTATAAAAAATAAAATGAAATTATTGTAGAAATTCATTTAAATTCAATTTTATAATAAAAAAATAAATTTATTTGTTTATTTATCAACTTATATGTAATAAAATGTAAGATGACTTTATTTACTAATCCATATCAATCGTAACAAAACAATTTTTAATATAATTTGTAGAGATTATTAAAATTAGGTTCACTTTTATGTTTAACACTGTAATAACATTATGTTCCGTTTAGTACTATTTTGTATTTAATTTACAGATCTATTTCCTATAAAAGAAAGTATATGATTGGAATAATATTTTAATAAAATTTCAATAACACAGCCAACTTCATATATTATTCACAAATAAAACATAATGAGACAAGAAACTATTTATAAAAAAAACTTAGCACTATCATTTCCATTGTATCAAGTGACAAAATAATTCTATTTTATCATAATCAAAACCTATCAAAGATTATATATATATATATATATATATATATATATATATATATATATATATATATATATATATATATATATGTAATTTGCATATCAAAGAAAACAGCAAGAAAAATCTATTTTTTTATATTTTATATGAGTACTATAAAAAAATATATTAATAAAATATACAATATTCATTAATAGTATAGCGCGCATGCGTTGGCCTTCTATTGGACATTTAGTTGTTTGAGTGTAGTGAACATGAATTGTGAATGTTAAAATGTATTTTTATCATATGGAATACGAAAATATACCCGATTGATTTTGTGCAATTCATAATTAAATCCGCGAATATCTAATTAATCCGTGCATTTGGCCAGTTCTCGTTTTCATATGAATTATATTGGATTAATTTCGACCACGTGGTGAATATTGTGTCGTGCAGATTTTGACCGTGTGTGTTTATTCTGTGTAGTGTGTTTATTCCAGAATGTGTCAGACCTAACTGAACAAAGGTATGCATTTATAATAATTTTATTAATAATTTGGTATGTTGATTTGATATATTGATATGTAAAGAAATATAAAATCAGTAATATTTTTTTCTATTATTTTAATGTTCTTCGAATGGTTGATAGAAATGCTATGAAAAATTATACAGCATACCATAGATTAAAATGTTATTAATAGTAAAACACTAATACTTTTGGTACATTTGATTCAATGACCTGTCATTTTTATATTTGACATCTACACTTTTTGTCAATTGATTTCGAACTTATTTCTTTTATCTCCAAATGATTTTAGTTTATAAATGGTTTCAATGGAAGAGGTTAAAAAATATGAATTAAATAATTTACATTACTATATAAGAATATGTGTTTTACCTGAAAATAACAATAAATGTGTTTTTTTTTACTTTAAATTTCAAAACATTTTATTGTTTACTTAATGATTGATTTAACCTTTTATCGATATTTTTTCATATATTGATTACTAATTAAAAAAAATGTCTTAATTTTCATAGATAAACCTCTATAACAATAAACTTTTTAACTTATAGTACATACTGAATAATGTTGAAAGTACATTTCTTTTTTTAGAAAAATGTATAATAATTGTTGAGGGAACTTATAAAAATAAATTGTATTTAAAAAACAACAACAACAAGAATCAATTTAGAATAATATTATTGCTGTTATAATTTCCTATGTGAGATGTGTGCGTTAAAATTGTTTTAAATAAAGTAAGTAAAAATAATATATATTTTTGAATAAATATATATATCTTTTTTCATTTATTCCTAGAACTGAAGTAAATATTGAAACAGAAAGTTTATCACATTAAACGAGAGCTATGTGTGCTGAATTAATTCTAAATTGCTTTAAATAAGATATAGGAAAACAGTTAAGATGTAAATGTATATTACATGAATATATATATATATATATATATATATATATATATATATATATATATATATAATTAACAAATAATCCGTTTGGAGTGTTGATTGCCTTATATTGTTTTGCGGTGTTCTAGAATTAAATCCGGCTTTTGCATTAAACAAACTTCTACATATTCTGAAGCGAATGTATGTATATATATATATATATATATATATATATATATATATATATATATATATTTGTAATTTCATAGTTATTAGGTTAATAATTGATACATATATAATAAAATACTATATTAATATCCAGCGAATGAATTTTTTAACACATACATTAAATAGTGTTATGCTTATGTAAGTTTTCTAGTTTAAAAAAATATTACAGAAGTTATAATCATTAGGTGGGGATTCTCAATTATTAAATAAATAATTCAGTATGTTCATATTTTAATATTATAGATTATTTAGAAAATAATTTTTTGAAGAAATGTTTAACTAACATAGTTAATAAACAGTTGTTCGATGTAATAGAAATAATTTTAATAAACAAGAATAAACAGAAAGTATTAAAAAAAATTAGTAGACATGAAGGCTCGTAAATACATATATATATATATATATATATATATATATATATATATATATATATATATTTGTTGAACTGCGAATAAGTATATGTGCTTCGTTATATCTAAATGTTCCTATGTACATTTTCACGTCTGGTTTACTATTCATGAGTCTCCTTCATTGTTATTAATTACATATGTGTGACTGTAAAACGTTTAATATCAATTGATGGTAATGAGCAACATTTATCTTGCAGTCTTATAGTGCAGTGAAATATTAGTATTTCCTCAAAATAACATACACCTGCTTGTGTGTACACTTGAAAATATATTTCGTAAAAGACCCACTGTACAGTAAATTTTGTGAATCTGGCAAAGAGATACACTCACTTCCTGACTTGATGAATGTGCAAGTTCCTATTAAGCGTGCACAGCGATAGCAGCACATAGTATATTTGCAAGACATGTATTTCTGCTGACAATGATAACTTTAGAAAATATAATGTATTTTGTAACTCACAGTCACGCACTTTCTTTTACGGAATTTCGTTCATGTTTTGTAACAATTCGTTAAAACGCGATATAAATACGTTCAACGTATGTTTTGTAAAACATTATATTTAACAGATGTGTATAATTCAAGAATACGTTCTTTATCAATATATACATAAAAATAAAATACTGATATATTCTTTGAAATCATTCAATTTTAATAAACGAATGTTATTGATGTAACGAATTACAATATTGGTAAAATATAATAGGAAAATATTTTGAAGAGGTCATCATTAATTTTTAAAATTAAATCTATATAATAATTTTATACAAAATTCTAACAGAAAATCTTAATATAATTTATTATAAGATAAAAAAATGATGATAAACATGAAGTATTCGTTGAATGTTTAATGAATATTTTCTTTAATAATTTCTTAAACAATATAAAATAAATATTAACAAAAACAAGAACGGTACACTTTTTCATATGTTTGATTAATTAGATTCTTTTGTAACTCTATTGAGGTTGAAGCGTATAACGTCTGAGATAATTGCTTTGTTAATAAAATATGAGATACATTTTTAATCGAATCATTCACGAATAGTATAAATTTGTGAGAGAACTCGAGTATTTTTTTTAAAGAAAATATGAATACAGTACCTAAATATGTATGTTTACTACAAAAAAAACCAATTAATGATTCCGAATCACACGAATAAGATATTTAATAAAATTTACATAACTGAAATTAATGGAATTGTTTCCAAGTGCAATCAAAGTTTCAGTTTGTGTTTAGACATACGAAATCATCGTATTTCAATATGATGCATTTAGCGTCAAGACGTTATAATTCAATTATGTATGACATTTCCTGTATAAGCTGTACAGCAGTTTAGTCTCCTGTTTAATTATGCAGGAATAGTATTAATTATTACAGACTGATATTGATTGAAATATGTATGACACATTCACTCCTTTCCTATTAAAAATATTTTCATAAATTATATATATATATATATATATATATATATATATATATATATATTACTAATGAGAAGAAACCGTTGTAAAAAAACATTGTTTAAATTTTAAAAATTATTATTAAATTTTTACATATAGAAATGTTTAATTTTTATTTTATTTGAATTGAAACTGTTAAGATCTTGAAGTTAAATAATTTAATTTATTTAAATGATTCGATAGAATGTAACGAAAAATTTCAGTGAAATTGTATCAAAATAACATTCATTTATTTATATATATATATATATATATATATATATATATATATAAATATGACGATAGTGCTAAATATTTTCAGCTTAGATAGGAAGAAATGTAAATAAAAAAAAGATTTTACTATTTTTCTATATAATTCCCTTTAACTTCAATGCCTTTTTTACAGCGTTTAATTAGCCATTTTGTACCCTTATAAAAATAATCTTCCATTTTCGTGTTAATGTTGCTAGTTGCCTCTGTTTTCAGTTCTATATCTTTGTTAAAATACTGTCCATCTATTTTTTTTTTAATTATCAAAAAAATAATTTCTAGAGACCATGTTTGAACTTTAGGGTGGGTTATCAAGTTATTGAAATCCATACTTGAATAGTGGATTGAGAAAGAGTAGAGGTGTGAACTGGTGTATTAACGTGCAAAAATCCCGCTCCTTGTATTAGTTTTCCATGTCGCTTTTGTGAATACTATCCTCCAATTTATACAAAAAAGTTGCATAATATGGGCCATTAACCGTGGTATTACAATCCTTAAATCTGTTAATAAAAATCACTTTCAATCCCAAAAAAATCTGGCTTTAATCTTTTTTGTTGATCGAGACACTTTTGCTTTTTTTGGAGGTGGTTCTCCTGCTCGTCTCCATTTCATGGATTCTCTTTTAGATAGAGTATCATGGTAAAGCCCCATTGTTAAGTCGAGAATATTTGGCACTATTCTCGTACATAATTGAAAATATAACATGAACGAATAAAAGTAATGGGAATTCGTTCTCGGGAGTATGTGGAACAAAGTATTATTGTTTCCCAATTTTTAATATTGTAATACTTATAGAAGCTGAATAAATTAACAAATGCTATTTGTGGAATATATGAAATGATTTATATCATTTGTACATTTAAGTTGTATATATTATTTTTAAATAAATGGTTGAAATACAAGTAAATTATATTTAAAATAATCAAGTAAATATCAGTATTTATATATTTCGTTTTGGAAAAAATAATCGTATTATTTATAAATATATGAAAACAACAGATTCAGTTGGACATTGATAATGAATGTTAAAACTGCACTGTCATAAATAACATGTATATGGTTGGTGGTTGTCTAGAGAGCGTGTGTGCATTTTGTTCAAATAAAAATGAAATGTCGAGAACCGCTCGCTGGTCATGTTCGATAATAATAAGTCCAGTATATAGAACGACCGCCTCTTGGCGAGGCGAACCCACGTCCTGCGGGACGAGGTCGTAGCGATGGTGCTCGGATTAATCACACGTGTATCGTAGTCATATTTGTTGGTAATATTTATTTTTATATATTTTTTTGCAATCTCTTAAATGTCTTTTTAATAGACACTGTTATCCAATAGTGTTTTGTAATAAAAATGATGCAGATTTTTTTAATTATTTATTTGATTTTGATTGTTTAACAATCAACATATATATATATATATATATATTATAATTTAAAATATTAATAAATAAATTGAAATAATACTAAATAATTAAGTAAATATTAAAAGTTAGTATTATTTTATGATCATATAATAAGAATTAAATTTCTGCTACTTGCTTAAAACTTAATTTAGTTTATTTTTGTATGATCGTCTTGTCATGAGCAATGGGTGCTCAATGAATCCCGGTCGTCGTACGATCAGTTGTTCGGTGGAAAATCGTTCGATGAGGGTCTACTGTACTCATTTATTAATACAAGAATGGGAATTTATTTAAAATATACCGAATTTGAAGTTCATTCTTATAATTATAATATATGCTGTAAATTTAAAATGTTATTTAAAGTTGTGTTGTTTTTATATCTCGCTATGTTCTCCTAATGGCCTTGGTCGCGGTAATTTATTAGAATCTCACCAGAACTAGAGTAATTCACTAGGACCAAGATTACTAAGACAAAATTTTATGTCTTGTTCTTGAATTTACAAAAATCCTTTCTGAAACTATTTTAGAATTTTAACAAAAATATGATTTAAAATTTATAGTTCTAAGTAATTAATTTTATAATATTTATATTTATTAATATTTTTATGACATCTTTAATTGTTAATATACTCGTTTCATTAGTATTAAAACTATGATTAGTTAATTTGGTTAATACGAACTCATTTTATTTGTGATATACGTAAATGTACCAGTAATTTTGACATTTATTGAACTTTTCGCTTTATAAATAACAACATTCAAGAAAATTTGTTATTTGGTACAATTATAGAATATTTTTTTTTTAAAGAATCGATAAATTTAGATTGAAATTTTGATGTTCATATATTAAAAAAAATTAAAGTAATATTTTATAAGGAATCCTTCCTCTTATACAATTTGAACATACACGGCGGCCAGCTGGCTGGTACAGACAGCACAGTAGTATGGTAGACATGCAATCTCAGTAATGGTCGAACTAGAAATAATGCATTCCCGCGGGATGCGCAAAGCCACCTACTAAACTTGCCTGTTACCTGTGCCTAATTAGATCCCAATCAATCTTCGACAGTTTGTGATGTAGTAAGTACTGAAAAGTTTAATGAGCTCGATGAAAAAAATACTGATTGTTCGGATCTTTAAGTTTTCGATATAACTTTGTGTAAGCTTTGGAGATTTATATAAGTACTGTAATGTTCAAAATAATAGTAAAATAGTAAAACTATTTCAATATTCTAAGTGATTTTTTTTTAAAAAAACATTGAAATACTGTTGTACAAAATGCTTATAACATATGTTTTCAAATTTAATTATGTATTAAATTTTAATTACTATGTGATATCAATTCAAACTTTGCGACAACTTTAGCACTCTCAGAAATTCGTACAATAATTTATTTCTGTGAGAAATTCACATCATGTTTCAAATGATTAATTATGAACATGTTTTCTACAAGTTTTTGCAGTCTAGTTCTTAGTAATTTCGTTTTAATTTTGTGCTTTAAAATGGGTTAAATTATTTTAACGAATTTTTCAACGTTGACAGTTTTAATATAAAGTAGGTATTGTGTACAATTTAAAATATTTATAATAGTATAAGTAATAGTCTGTTAGTATAACGATATAAATATATTATAATGTGTTTATTGTTTAAAAAGAATAAAGAATTTTCATTTCAAAATCTATAAATTTTAAACTGATTGTAAATGTTTCAAACATATAACAACAAATATAAATATCTTGTACAGCGTATCAGAGGTAAAATTCAGATTAAAAAACTCAACTAAGTAACAAACTAATATATTGAAAAATAATTTGTACCGAGATCACCGCTGTTAGTTTTTATTATTATAACAAACTTTTAACGTGCTTCGACTGCATCTAACTTTGATGAAAAGCTGACTCAGACCACTGCAGTGCACCAAGCATTATGTCTTCGTATGTCTGAACTTTGAAATACTTTGAGCCTCTTTCATTTGAATGTACTCTCCTGAACAAGTTTTGTGATGACAAAGACTACTTTGTCTTTTGTATGTATGTGTGTGTGTGTGTTTTTTTTCATGTAGTAATTGCTACTGAAACATCATGTACGTAAAACATTATTTGATTTTATGAACACGAACAGTGTTTTAAAGTTATCAACATATTTATAGCGAGTATTACGATTTTTGAAATGAAGAATTAAATTGCTCTTTTGTAATTAATTAGTTCGGATAATTTCTAAAACTACTTTATATAAACTTTAATTAAACAGAAAATCAATTGTTTGTTATCTTTTACATTCAGTGAATTATGATTGCTTTTTAATGAATTAAATTTGAATAATAGTTATATATACAAACACAAACATACATACACACGTGCATATATATATATATATATATATATATATATATAAAGCTAAATTAAAATCTTTATTAGAAAATTAAAATTACAAAAACCGAACATGTATGGAATTAAAATAAAAAATCCGACTTTTAGAAAGATCTGAGTGTTCAGATTGTGCAACGAGTATTGAAGCGATCACAAACCATAAGTCAGATGAAGTGAAGCGGAAGGCAACTTTAATAGGATATCATAAGATTGCATGTTTGGAATTCGAAAAAGAACATATGATTTTGGGTAAAAAGAAACGTAGCTGTTATGATAGGAAGAAAATTACATGATTGTATAGAATATTTATTTTATTGTTAAGATTTTAAAAACATTAATATTTCTTAAAGCTTAAAAAGTTGAAATATTAATAGTGTTATACCTGTTATCTAAATTTTGTTGAGTGCTACTTTTTAGACGAATAGTTTTATAGGTATATGAATAGATAAATCGTAGAAAGTATAATTTAAAAACTATATTCTGAAATTTTAAATTAGGTTTCATTTTAAATTAAATACGGTTTCTAGGAAGAAAATAGAAAATTATGAATGAACAGTTTACGAATTATATTTTATTTTTTGGATATTAATATTATTAAAAATGGGCAGTGTACGTCGAGATATATAGTTTGAGGCACATTCACGTAGGTTATATAGTAAAAAAGTAAAGACCGGACTAAAAAAAATATATAACAAAAGAAATTTATGAACAAAATAATATTTATAACACAAATTTACAAAATACTAAACATTAAATTTAGTAGCAAACTGAATTATTATTATTTTTTATTGAAAATATAATAAAAATTATTATTTATTTGTTTAATGTAATCAGATTTGTGAACTTTTACATAATAAGATCATAACTAATTATGTTTCTTGTATTAAACTTTTTAATTCATTTTCATTGTCTTTTCATTTTTATTATATTTATTTATTGGTAACATTATATTTTCTGAATTAAGATATATACTTATATACAACATATACGCATGTATTTATTTATTTTGTATGAAATAATATTTAGAAAATGTATTTACAAATAATAAGATTTTTGATGAACTAAAGATAATAGTTGAAAAATTAGAAATACGCATGTTAGAAGAAAAATGTATAGTTAATTATTGGAATTATATTTGATTATATATATATATATAATAAAAGGAATGATTAAATAAAATAACTTCAAAAACACAGTTTCATTAATTAAGAAAAAAATATCAGAAAACAGGAAATATATTTTAAAAGTGCATGGAAAATTTCATTAAAGGATTAATTGTCAACAGTATTGAAACTAATCTCTAATGTCTACGATGTATATATATATATATATATATATAAACGCATGTATATGCGCAGTGAGATTTGTACAAACAATTGGAAGCGGCCATTACAAATATAATATAACGAAAACGTTTAGCAGATAAATTACAATTAATTTAAGCATGCAGCTGAGTGTCCTATTGAATCTCATTTTCGTTGAGTTTAATACAACACAAAACAAAAGACATTGGAAGATGATGATGCCGCCTACGTGGGGTTCACAAAAACAATGGATTATTAGCGCGTGTTACAACAACTGAATGAATGAATGTCACTCAGGATGAATTGTTTTACTGACATCGGGTGTTCGTTACCCGCCGACAAGTTATGAAGGACGCGTAGGACAATTGTGTTGAATTTCATGGAAAAAAATAATAATGTCCTCGTTGAAATAAACGAAAGATGTTAGCTGCTTTGTACGACTCCGAATGTCTACTACAGCAACTCGTTAATTCGTCTAATGAGTATATATTTTGTTATAAATGATTTCGCATATTTTCCAGAATTAATTATTTTGTACACACAGAATCTATATGCCACGATGATCATTATTAATTTTTTTTTAATAAATGAGAACAGTTAAAAATCGTTCTTTAAATAAAAATTGCAATGTTATTACAAGTAGAAGAACATTGGAAGATTACAAATGACAGAGTATTTATATTTGTTTGAAAAAATAATTGATTTAATGTTAACGAACAAAATTTAAAAATGAACTACAAATCTTACAAGTATGACTTGTGCAGGACATTTAATACTTATATCATTTCAATTCTTAAAATCAGGGACGAAGATTATTTTTCAATACAATTAATTATATCAACATTCATTTTTTTTAACTTTATTAAATGTACTGTTTATTTTAAGAAAGTAAAAATTATATACTATAAGCATGTTTATTTGACAAAATCGAGCAATTCAGTCATAATAAAAAAAAAACAAATTGAATGTGAAATATTGAGTATCTTGGTTAAAATAAAAGTGACGAGTACAGTGCTATGGTATAAGAATGAACTCACACTATTAGGGGTATAACTGATAGTAGTACATGACCTGGAACTTATTCAAGGTTTAATTACAGAGTAATTAATGATGTGGTGTGGCCACCCGATATTTTACCTGTTTGTGGGAAAATACAGTGTGCAAGTGTACTGGTCCATATGCTATACGAAGTCTTTAATTAATCTCATTTTGTGTTTGTAAAAAGCCATTGTTAAGTTCTTTTTTATACTTTTTTTTTACTGATATAGATGAGTTAATATTATTAGAAAAAATGTTTTTATTTTAGCAGATGGTATGTAGATCTCGACATGTTCATTACATTTATTTCAAGGATTATTGTTATGGATTCTCAAATAATTAGTAATAAAATTATTTATATATATATATATATGTATATATATGTAATTATATAAATATATATATACAAGAAATATATTTTTAACAAGAAAAAATAATACGTATAATAATTTTTTAAGTGTTCATTTAGAAAAATATAAAAATATCCACATTTTTCATGTATACTGTTAGTAAAATGACGTGTATAAGAAAACAATATAAATACTTTTTTTTAAAAAAGAAACGTATGAAAACTATTGTCTTTCTTGAAATAAACAGTTTCAATATATGAAAAATTAGTGTTATTTATTGGTTGTTTGAATTAATAATTAAAATAAATTAAGATTACCAATTAAAGAAAATATAGCGAAAATATAATTACTAGGTATAATAATTGATAATATAATAATTATAATGAGAAAACTACTAAATATTTGAATGGTCAATAGGGAAAGTTAGGTAATAATAAGAACAAGCAAAGAAAACAGATTTTTTTAATTTACATGTGAATTAGTATTTGTATAACATTAAAAAAGATGAAAAATAATTTAAAAAAAAACGATTATAATGAATAATACTCATATATAGTTTATAAAATATTATTTTCTCTTTTTAGTTAATTCCGACGAAGTACTAAAATATGGAAAAATAAAATTTGTAATTTAAATTTTAGTTTTATTTAATTTTAAGGTAAAGTAAGAATTTTCCTTATTACAAATATATATATATATATATATATATATATATATATATATATATATATATATATATTGGCGTATGGCGTAATAATATTTCGGAGCCCTTTTTTATAGAAAATGAATGTTTATAGAAAAAAGGAACATATTTCAATCCTCAAAATATCTCCCGTTATTTTGGATACCTTTGCTCCATTTGTCGGATAACTAACGATTCTCTGGCTAAAGAAAGATGGTGGCTTTGAGTCGTGTCTTCCAGTTTTTTAGCATTTTTTACATGTTTTATGCATTAAAAAAACTTCCCTTAAACTATCTTGGCTACCGTAGCATTTTTTTAACTGGAATACCAAAAATATGCAATGCCTAATATGAAGCTTTTAGGACGCCATCGTACTCACTACTGTTTTATGAGGTTATGTCAACTACTTGGCAAAGATATATAGTGTTTTTAAATGTTAAGGATGGTACTTCAAAATCCTAAAATGACGAGAAAATATTTTAATTTAAAACAATGTTATGGTTGATTCATTGTAAAGGCATTGAATTAAATTTTACACCTAATATATATATATATATATATATATATATATATATATGTATATGTATATGTATATATGTACATATATATATATATATATATATATATATATATATATATATATAGACAGAAAATGGCAGAAATGCTTGTAAATTTATAAAGTATCTAGGTTTGTTTTATAAATTTATTACATAAACAACAAGAAATGTTCTATTAAGAAAATTTAAACAGATTTTTCATGATTTTAATATAATTAACAAACGTATGTAACATAATATTTATTCTGGCAAAAGTTTAATAACTGTATAAATATTTTAATGATCAAAATATAGCATTACTGTATTAAAACATATATCAAGTTTTTTTTCATAATTGCCTTCGTTGCGAAACTTTAAAAAACGTTGTAATATGCCTACTCTTCAATAAATTCCGTTATTTAATTTGAATGCTTTTAATTAGAGCATAAAATTAGAAAATCGAGAATTAATTAAGTATTAATGACGATGTAATTTTATAGTATATTTTAAATTGGAGATTTTTTATATTTCGTATTAAAAAAAATGTTCATGTGTTAATACATAGCTGATCTCCTCTACACAAATCCACTATTACAATATTAGTTTAAATATTTGTGTATGAAATCATATAAGAAATTGAACTTAATAGACAGTGAAAATTAAATACGGAGCTTTAAGTTAAATTATTTAAATATATTTCTGTATAATCTTTAAAGTGGTTATGTTACAAGATGAATTAAATTTTATATTGCTGATGTTCTAAGATGTTTCAATAAGTTACGACGTTATCAGAAAATCATTTAAAAATTTTATAATGGAAATGAAAAATTCACAAGCGTATCTCTGAATACTTGTTCATCTTTTTATCTGCCGATAGACCGCGTAGTATGATCCTCGACCTACACAAAACAGCTTATCAATATGCTCCACGATACTTGACATGCTGTCTTCGCAATTCACCGATATGCAACCACTCTCGACTTGCTCTACGTTAGTAGTAGTCTTGAAAATTGAAGAATAAGAAATAATAATGATAGTGTGAGAGAATAAAATAGAAAAGGCCGCTTATATTTTGTATTTGAATGCATGAAAGTTACTTTAACTATTTATGAACGATATTTAAATTAGATCATGAGTTAGATTTTAACTTAAATTACAATTTTTAGCATTATTTATAATATATCATTTTTTCAAAAAAAAAATAAATGTTTACATATATATATATATATAAATATGAACATGTATAACAAAAAATCTTTACGGTCATTTCCTTTAGGAATTGATGACGCGATCGGTTTTAACTCGTAAGCCATTTTCAAATCTATTTTCCAACTGGATTGAAAATGAACTAGTAAACCGTTTTCAATTGTATTTTTCTGACTTAAAGTTTGGAAAATTCGTTTCAACATAGTTTTCATTCTAAAACCGAGAGTATTGATTTGCAAAACAATTTGGTTGATGTAAAAATTGTTACAAAGTTTATTAAAATATTTTTTCGTCTAATGATTAATTTAAAAATAGTATAATGTATATATGTATATATATATAATATATTACATTATATTATATATATATACATATATATTAATATACATCGTGTATAATAATATATAATTTTGTCTATTCGTATACTGTACATTTTTTTTAAAAAAATGTTCCAAATTTAATTGATTTTTAAATTTTTCCAATTTTATATACTCTGGAATATGTAATTTTAATTCTGATGTAGTTTTCTTAATGATAAACTTTCTAAATACAAAGTGTTACCAAAAAAATAAATATCTGAATTAAAAGAGAAAAAAAACAATCATTTTAAAGAAAAGTATTATAACGAAATATATTAAATAAATATTTTTGGTATATTCTCTTCGAAAAATATATATTCGATTGATATATGACTGACATATTTGTTGCTGAAGATTGATATCTTCCTGATATATAATTTATACTTGATATGATATTTTCATATTTATTTCAATATTTCCTTAAAGAAAAATTAAATTACATTTAAATATAATCAAATAAATGTTATTTTTAGTGTTATAATAATTTTAAACTAAAGTGAGCTATAAATTAAATTAATATTTGTTTAATGTATAGTTTACGGATTTTGCTGTTTTTCTCTTTGTAACTAAATAAATATCTATAAAAGTAAACATTTGTATATTGACTTGTCAGTATGTCAAAAACATTTTATGAATGAGATATTTGAAAATGTTATACATTAAATTAAATGAATTTATATTATATTAAGATTTTGTAGTGAAAATATAAAAAATAACTTTTTTATGAATTTTGATATATATATATATATATATATCATAATTCATAAAAAACTACATAATTCATAACACTAAAAATGAAAATTTCATATATATATATATATATATGAAATTTTCATTTTTAGTATTATTTTAAATTTAAGAGTATGTTTCATTTTGACTTTATTTTGAATTTTTGTCATACATATATATGTATATATATATACATACATATATATATATATATATATAATGAATAAATAAATGCAAATATCGACCAATAATTTATTTTTTAAATTATAAAATATACCATAAGCAAAATGTATAAAAACGGACCAAATATGAAATTAGTTATCTATATCTACCTAAAGACAATATATGAGTATGTATGGAAACTATACATATGAGGTGAAAAACCATCATACTCAAAAGAACGATGATTACCAGAATAATATATATATATATAAACGATTTATTGTAATATCAAATGTAAGTTTTCATTTTTTTTTGATGGCATATATTTTAAGAGGAAAAGATAACGTATATTTTTAAAATAATAATCACGTTAATTTTTCATTTTGTTAGTGGTATTTAACTCACAAAAAGGATAGTTTTATGTTTTTAGTACAGCAAAAAACTATTGTTTATAACTTATTTAACTAGTGAATTTGTTAAAATTGATTATTGGAAACAGCATATTTTGAAGGTTCTACTTAAAAATGATTTGATTTTAATATTATAATAAATATATATATATATATATATATATATATATATATATACTTTGAGTATGTTAGATAAAGAATGTGAAAATTTTTATAACGTAATGAAATGTAATTTGAATTTTGTAACATTGCAAATATAAATTGTGATTTTCGTTTTGTATAAAACACGTGAAATTTAATTATACATTGCACGCTTTAAAACGATCAAACAAGTTATCAAATCAGATCAGTCGAAAGCAAATTGAACAATAAGTAACTTAACAATTTAAATTCATCACGAGCTCAAAACAAATGGCAATAATGTTCAAAAAAAGAACAAATTAACATTAGCTTGTTTGCCTGCACGTACATAAAGCACACATGCACACAAGCACAATGTAACGTACGTACAGACAACATTCGAAATACAGCACAATACGCATTCGTAGAATAAAACGCTGTTATCGGACCTATTGTCAGTTATGTGCGTTTTTTTTTTAATCATCAAAAATTAAATCACAAATAATCAGACTGGTGATGCTACGACGGCGTCTATGTAGCAGAGAACACACACCGTGCGCTTTGAACTGTGGCAACGCGGATCATAAATGAGGTTATTACATGTGTTTTATCTTTTGTTTTAGTTCGTTAGAGATGATCAAATGAAAGCGAACAAGCACAAGTGCTCTGTACAGGGGTGTACAGGGAGCGAGGGACTCTATATGTGGACATTTGTCTCTCGGCGTGACGTCATTCGTACGTCCGTGTAGATTTCAATAGACAGATGCGAACCAGTGAACCTGACGAGATATTTTCAACAATTTTGATATTCGAGCGAGTGTAAAACTCGTGTCATGTGTTTGGCGAGATGAAAACATGGGGTCTAGTTATCAGTGATGTTTATGAGAGTACATTAATTTTTGTGTTGGTTTTATTGATTAAATTTGATGAATGACCTATGAATTACAAATAAAACAGCACGGGAAATAAACAGCTTAACTTTATTTCCACGGACCATTGTGCATACGCAACGCTTTCAGCAGATTAACTTTTAAACGTAATTTTTCTTTATTTTTCGAGAAAAATCTTAATTAAACTGGGAAAACGCAATCGGTAGTATAAAATGTCTATATAGAGTAATAAATGGCGTTCATTAAACATCTTAATGGCAGTTCACAATTAGTGTTTCACACACGCACTACGTGCGTTGAGTCACCAATACAAAACTTACAATGAATGTTTTCTTGAACAATTCCAATTTAGGATTTATCATTACTTATATTTATTGCAAATATTCTTAAACTGATTGCAAGAACATTTCTTATGTTATAAATAAGATGCACTTTAAACACATTTTGAGTACGTTAATTAAAAAGAGTTTTTATTCTTTCTACACATATTTTTGTTTTTATATGTCTTTGATTGCATAGCGTTAATCCCGAAATAATATAACGCCGTAGTAAAATATATCTATAAAACATATTTGCAAAATATTTTTAATACATACGCACACAGAGACATTTATTTATATATATATATATATATATATATATATATATATATATATTCATGTGTACAGAAAAAAGTATATCTAATGTATTTATATCTAGAAATATTTTAAGATCAGAAAAAAGTTTGAAATATTTACCTAAAAAATTTCTTATCAACGAATATCACATTTGTATATTAATTATTTATTTGTAGAATTAAGATTTAGTCAACGTTTAATTACTTTATTATTCTTAGAATTGACTTTATTTATATACATTCAAAATACTGATAGTTGTTCAGCAAAATAGTGTTTTTTTTTATTGTAGTCAGTTTTAGTACAACCTATTATTTGTCAATTATCAGCTAACTAACTTCTTAATAATTTTTCATCTGAAGACGTTTCTTCTATCGAAAACTTCGAAACAGAAAATTCTATTTTCAAATGAATATTGGTATCCAATTCAACTATGCATTTTTTACAGGATTTTTTTGTGATTAGTAGACGTTTGTTTAGTGACATTAAGGTTGGTGCTACATAAACGACAACTACTTACAAATATTTATTTTTATTTATTTTTAGTTGACAACGGGTATTGTAACAACCCTTTATTTTTTACACGTTCAATTAGTCACTAAATGATAACATATAATAAAATAATATTTTCATGTTAAAATATTTCTTACTAAAAAAAAATTTTATATTGTCAAATTGTGGTAGGTATAAATGTTGATACATGTTAAATAAATTAATTGAATATCACAAACATTTTCATTACATTTTTTAATATAGCAATATTTTGAAATATGTATAGATGTTCATATATGTATGTATATATATATATATATATATATATATATATATAATATGTATTTCAATAACAACATTGATGTAAATTTTTGTGGTGCTGTAGTTTATTTCATTTTATATAAGTATAGGTTTACTATTAAAAAAAACCCTACCATTTTTAACAATTGTGTAGCGAAATCATTGTCGAAGATATTTTAAACAATATAATAATTTACTGTTAAATATAATTTTTGCTGCAGGAATGATCTTTTTGGTAAAAATAAGAAGGTACTTTTTTTGAATTAAAAAATAAGGAAATCGAATGAGTTTAAATTAGATATTTTTTTTCTAAAACTTTCAATACGGATTCACTATCTCCAACTTTTTTGTGGAAAAAATTACAAAACTACATTTCAATTTGTAAGAAATTATTTCTGCATTGATTATATAACAATAGTAGCTACATCTCTTCTATTATTGTGAATATATTTTTAAGGAGCTACATCAATATGTATGTATGTATGTATATATATATATATATATATATATATATATATATATATATATATATATATATATATATGAAATATAATGGTATCATTAATTTGCGTTATCTTTGTAATTTTTCCCAACCTACTTTGCATCGTAAAATATTATCCAATTAACCTATGATCGAAGAAAAACATATCCATATATAAAGCAACATTGCTTACCATCCTCTTTTCTTTAAAAGATTAGATCCATGCCAGAAGCAAAATGCGTAAATACACTCAACCTTCGGTAAACTGCTTTTCTGTTATACAATGTGGAGCGTAGTTTTGGCGTGAGGCGAATGGTGGTGAAGGTGGCACCACGTTGCAGATGACGGCCCTTGTACCATTGTGTTATTTATCACCGGTATTCCAGTGTACTATAATTCGCATCTCTGGCACGCCTACCCCAAAATAATGACGTCAACCTTATGTCCCCTTTAGTTAAAGTAGCGATTACTAATTTCCATCATTGGCGTAGTGGGTTTTTTTGTATCATGAGTTATATTGATAAGCGATGTCATTTATTTTATAGAATTATTGAACAAGGACATTTACATTTGTGTCATCTTTATGAGAGTATGTGGCAAAGTATTAATTTAATTTCAATTTATCCTACAGTGAACTCAAGTATATCAGACTGATTAAAATTTATTTATGATTTGGATATTGGAAAATAATAAAGTAAATATAAAGTTAAGTTCTAAAAAGTAAAATTTGTAAAAAGAGAATGAATGAAATGAATGAATTTTATTGAATTTTAGAAAAAATTAAAAACATTAATTAAAAAATACAATCAACTGTCTTTTTAAAACGAATTTTTACACTACATCAACCATACATTTTTTTTCTGGCGGAAATGTTCAATAAAAAATTAATTATCATTCCGATTGAAAAATATGTGTGGTTATTGGTAAACAAAATGTCATTTGCGAAAGTGAATAAGCAGATCAAAAACTATAATTGTAAATCACGTATTTTATAATTGATTATGAATTTACAAGACAATAATATTTTGAAAATATTTATATGAATTTTAAATACTAAATTAGAAATTAGTAAGTAATTTACATTAAACATAAAAGGTATAATAAATATGTAGTTTTATATAATTAAGAAAATAAAATAATAATTTAATACATTTGATAAATGTAAAATATAAATTTGAAAATTAAAATAAAACAAAATTATAATAAACAAGTTTTTGGTTCTTATACTGATTTTTTAAATTCAACATGATTTTAATAATGAATCAATGATTTGTTTAATATAAGAGGATGGTCAAATGAAACTTTTTTAATATCAACGAAATATTTTTCAATTTTGTATCATTTTTTTATTATCATGGAAATCAATTTTATTACTAATGAAGCTTTTCTTGTGAATAATATATAACAACTTATTATACAATAAAATAATAACAATAGCTATATAATTTTATATAATCAGAATGCGAAACAGTCTAATAAATTGCTACAGTTAAACCATTATAGAATAATTTCATTCGTGAATATTATTTTCAGTATAATTTCCAGATCAAAAATGTTTTCATAATTTAGTTAAGAAATATGTCTGAAAGCAGTCAAGTTTCATTTTTCGCTTAAGCAATCCCGCGAAGAGATTCACAGGCTTTCGAGTTGATTAAATTTGAAGAATTAAGATTGTATTGTTAGAATATTCATTAGTTTTATGCTCGAGGAGCAATTTGTTCCGACTCCGGGCTGCACGAAACTGTCAGCCTTCGTCCGTTCAGCTCTGTTACATATCTTGTGATTTTTCCGTATTTAGTTGTCCACATAACGAGATTATTTCATTAAACGATCTGTTTAAAATGTTATAGATAGACAGTATTCATCCACTTATGTTTTATTAATTAGGAAATTTGATTGTATTTATTTATTTTTAGAAATGTTTAAACTGTTTACTCTTTCCCAGAGACATATTTTTTAATGAAAATCCCAGATACGATGTAAGTTAATTTAAATAACAATATAAAAAATTCTAAGGTTTAGTAAAAAAAATGATTTATACATTTTTATGAAATTATATACATCCATATACATACATATATATATATATATATATATATATATATATTTATGTATATGTATGTATATGATGTATATACATATGAGTTATGTATGTAAGTATAATAGCAAACGATTATAATTAATTAAAATATTTATTAATATAAAAATATATAACCGCTTTATTAGTGTAATTATCGATTTGAATTATTAGGATATATTCATGGTGAAACTTATAAAAAAACCTTTCATCAGTAGGACTACATAATGGATAATAAAAATGTTTACTTTTCTTTTACATGAACAACCGTATTTTTTTTATTGAATTTTCATAATATAGTCTCGAGAAATTTTAAAAATTAAAATTAATTATTAGTCAGACACAGTACGTTAAGGTGTTCTTTGGGATTGAAATTATTTTATTTATATAGGATATTAATTTGTCATATTTTTTTTATTGTGCATAAGAAACCATACCATACTTATGTATATATATATATATATATATATATATATATATATATATATATATATATATATGTTAAACACTGATATTGCAATTAGACTTTAATATATATTTAAAATATTCATCAATATTAATATAAATTATCTACACAATTAATTTACATATTTCCTTAACTGTAAAGCGTATTCATTTTATAAAAAAAAAATTATAAAAATCGAATAGATATCAATAATCTGAAATAAAATTGGAACACATTCATTGCGTGTTTAAAACTTGTTTGCATTTCCGTGCGCTCTATTTATAAATTTTTACGAGGATTCTTTTTGAAATGTATATTAAAATTTCGTTTCTAATCCTTTTTCCAATTATGTTTTTCTTTCTTTGCATAGATTAATTAGTCTCTTTCCGCATCACGCATGCTATATTATCGTGCTCTTTTTCATATCTATACTTTTGAATATATGTCCCTGTCTGTGCTGTGTACAATCTATGAGATACACGAGGCCCTTGGGAGCTTTTCATAATTACAAGTCCGTATGATTGAGGTATAGAATGCTATAGTATATATGTACATAACTGTATGTGATACATGGACAGTATGTTTATACCTGTATATCATTAAAGGTAAAACATGATGATCAATAAACGCATATCGATTCAGCATAGAGCCATATAACAGTTTTGTTTATTAAAGTCACAAATAAATATTCAATACTGTATGTTTTTAGAACTAGGTTATTCATGTTTAAAAATATTATATACGATCTAAATTTTAAATTATATGTCTTTTAACATGTTTGAATAATAAATGGCTAATTAAGATACTTCACATTAATATAAAAAATATAATTTATGAACTAAATCTCATAGACAAAAATATATTGTTTTTATTTACCAATAAATCTGACTAATTTCATATATAAATTGAAAATTTTATGAAAAAAAATTATTATACATTTTATTAAATCTAATTACAGATGAATGTATATATATATATATATATATTATTTAGATGAAATTGTATATTTTTATATAAATTAGTATTCATTATTTCTACTTGTGTTAAAAGTGAAATATTCTGAATTTTGCAATAAAAAAATATATATTTATGTAACGAATTAATTGAATGTAATATTAATTTTTATTCATTTGTATGTACAGTTCGTTTTAGAACAACTCTATCCCCGATTTCAATATTTTACATGTCAATAACACA
Source organism: Acanthacorydalis orientalis (assembly GCA_034766995.1). Taxonomy (NCBI): domain Eukaryota; kingdom Metazoa; phylum Arthropoda; class Insecta; order Megaloptera; family Corydalidae; genus Acanthacorydalis; species Acanthacorydalis orientalis. The sequence goes on from CM068314.1 coordinate 17,835,282, forward strand.
TTTTTAATAAACGATGTTTCCTTCATCACTTAAATAGATTGTTATTTATAAATGTAATTCATACTTGACATTTCCAGCGGTTTCTCTGTACACCGTTGTACAGACACCTTAATATAATTAAAAAAAAGTCAAGTTTAATAGACAATATCATTTTTTATCGTTTGTTTTATGACAGGCAGTCTGTAAAGTTGATATTTGCATGATAAGTGAACAATGTCTATCTAATAATGAAACGAGAAACTCCATTTCCCAATTAAAACACTATCACGCGATTGGTCTGCCTATTCTTTGACTTCTACAGTTTCAAATGATCATAAAATTGGCAGAACTGTTAATTAGAAACATTTATGTAAAATTCTTTGCAGAAATATGGCGTGTTAATTTACTCCGTATGTTGAAAATAAACTTATATTTAGTATTACACAGTTTACTATTGTTTTTCCATTTCGATTACGTCAACGAATCACGTGCTGTTTATAGACTTGTGAAAATTTTTAATGGAAAAAGTAATAAAAACTGACAGGAATAAAGCTGCATTTCTGTTTCGAATTAGTAATTACGTCAAGGGGCAAAATGTTGATTTTAATGATTATTCAAAGCTTTCAATTACTGTTCCTATTAACTTTACATTGACTTTTAACTTTCTTATGACTGAGACATGGGTTAGAAATTAGTGTTCGCTTTTAACATAAAAATATTTGTTTAAAAAAATAAGTTTACTTTGTTTATCCTGTTATTGTATTTATTAAAAACAAGGAAAACTTTATAGAAACAAAAAAATAAAGCAGAATAATTCCTTAATGTACGAGATGAAGACTTCAAGTGATGGTGAAATGATAATTTGGTTCTAAATAGTACCACCGAACAGTCGAGATCAAAAATTATGCATGTTCAATTACACTTTCCTTCAGAATTTCAGCATTTATCAGTAACCATGTAAGTGGGAAAAGATAAACTGAGTCTGTTGTTTTTCACAGCGGGTCAAGGTTGTAATAGCATGTAATTTAGTATAATCATCACAAAATTTTTTACAACTCTTACAAGTTAATTATTTTTCACCCCAAAAATCATAATCAATAAATTGTTATCGATCTTTATAATTAAGAAAAAAAAGATGTTACTACGCAATTGAATTTTTTAATGAGATATTTTTATTTATCTTTCCAGTTAATTAATTGTAAAAGTAAATAAAACTTTCATATTTTGCATTTTACATGTTTCTTTTCTGTTTATTTCTTTATGAATTTTTAGTGGTTGTTATATAGTAGTAGATAATGTTATACACGTACACACACACACACATATATATATATATATATATATATATATATAGTTATATATATATATAGTTATATATATATATATATATATATATAGTTATATATATATATATTTATATATATATATATATATATTTATATATATATATATATATATATATATATATATATGATTGTGTGCGTGTGTTTTTATTTATAAATTTCTGATATAAATCATGCATAAAAATGACAATACGTAAATCAAGCGTACACGTAAAGAAAAGCAATCGTATTAAATATAGAACGATACATTTATAGAAATCTTATGTATGTGTGTATATATATACATATATATGTATATATATATATATATACATATACATATATATATATATATATATCATATTATATTGTACGATAATCGCGTGAAAAAAGCGTCGTATATTTTAGAGTTCCGGTATTTTTATCAGTTGTATATAGACCGTTTCGGAGCTAATATAAACGTATATGTCTACTATGTAATAATACGAATATTGCAGTTAAAAAAATAAAAATACACGCATACATTCAAGCTGATACTAGTATATATATGTATACGAGATATGTACGATAGTGTTGGTATGAAATACCTACATGTTCAATTGTACAGAAGGCGTGATGGTTGTAACAATTCCTATCTCGTTTGCGAGTGTGGAAATTGGATCACTAAAACCTGTTAAAACCCCAAACCTGCCATTTGTTTCACCCGACCACGTTTTCCCAATTTTCCATTGTACCATGTTTTCGTTAGTACTCTTTCTGTGGTTGGATTGTATACATTTTTATCGATAACAATGTTAAGAATTGTATTCGTTTTTAATATTTTCTACTTAAGCAGGATTAATTATAATATTCGTGTTGTTCATGTGATCATGGAACAAGTGTATGCTGGAATATATTTATTAGTCTTCAGACACGTATTCCATTTTGTGCATATATATATATATATATATATATATAAGCATATATTTAGTTGTATAAAAAGCATATTTACAATGTTTACTATTCATTTAACTTATAATACACTTTTTCAACATATCTTTGAAAAAGTTAAATAAACTCATAGTTCTTGTAAAAATGTACTATATGTAATAAAAGTTTATACAAACACACACATACATATATATATATATATACAAAATATGAATATATACCTGTTTATATCACAGTAAAACTAACTTTTGGTATATGTAGTGTACAGGTGTATTAAAGCAGTTGAATTTATGTAATCTCTAATTAAACATGTAACTATGATTTATTATTTATTTTGTGATATCTTCTATTCGTGATTTATTACTTTGATATAGTTATTGTTGCATAATTGTAATTTAGATAGATTCTCAATTGAGAAACTTTATTAAATAATTAGCGATCTGCAAATTATATTTACTAATAGAAATAAATGATTTATTGGAGTGTAACTAAAAATTCTATTTTCGATATTAATATAGATTCGAAAAAAATCAGATTTAACTTGTTCTAAAATACATTTAACAAATAATATCTCTAAATGAGATTTCTTGACCATAAAATATTAGATTCTATAAGTTATTCAATTAAAATTATATTTTTTATACATTTTTAATACTTGGATTGGTATTGTACTGTATATATATATATATATATATATATATATATATATATATAAAATTAATAAAAGGAGTAGTTAAAAATGTGGAAGATATTTTTTTTATTGACTGAAGTTTAATGACAAGCGAATACATGTCTGGTGAACTGGAAGATTGGGTAGTGATACAGAATCTATGGTCGAAATGATGACTGATAATCTATGATCCTTATGTTGACTGATACCTCTGAGTTTTAAACAATATTAAAGTAAGAAAGCAGAAAAAATGTATTTCAGAATTTATTATTTTTTGTAAGATATTCACGTAAAGATTTTTATTTTGTAAAGAAATCATGGATATGTTTTATTTTATTTTATAAATTATAAACAGAACTTAATGTTTAGGTATTAAAATTGATATTTTGAATACATCATATCTAATTTTAAATATAGTTTTGAATTTATCAAATATCTATAATAAAAAACAAGAAAAATTAATGTTTTAATATTACAAGCACATTTACTTATTAAGTTTGTTATTGAAACAGATATGTGTTGGAAATAAACTAGATTTGTGACTTTAATAATTGTTCGGTTAGCATGATAATTGTTTGAAATGTTTATAGTTTATCTACAACAACAAATATTTTTTACATATGCCTATAACTTAATTTTTGTAATTTGTTTACTATGTAGAACGATAATTATTTATTGTTTATTTCTAATTGCTCATTTTAATATTATTTTCATTTCGGTTGGGTTATTGTGACTATAAATTCACTCGTGTGTATATATATATATATATGAGAAAAATGAATATAAATCTGATAATTACGATGGTATATTTGAAAAAAATGACCACAGTAAGCTAAAATGAAAAAATCCATTACAGTAATTACTACTAAAATAAAACAATCTTTATCAGTGAATAATATATAAGTATCGTAAATCTCGGCTTATTTTATAATTTCTTACATTTCCTCTTCGAGGATTCTTCTCTCATGAATAATAATCAGAGAATCTATTTGTTTTCTGTAAAATGTAGAATGATAGAATTTAATGTTCTATAAAAATCGCAACGAAGAAAATAACTGCAGTAGACATAAAGTACTTGCTGTGAAACTGCAATATCTGATTTTTGTTTTGCATACGTCTCTGCCGACACTTAAACTTCTTGTAAGATTTTTATCATGGAACGAGTGTGAGGTAGTACTATGCATATAAATAATATTTTATATAATTGAGAGACGTCTGTTCGGCGTAATTATAAATGTAGTTAATTCTAATGAAAAATTAAGAGTGCTTTTTTATATATTTATTGTTTTAATCGATGTTTCTTTAATTACCGTTGGGTCGATTATTGTTAGATCAGAAACAGAAAATTTGAAATCAGAGAAGATTTTTTTTTTAATATATCTCTTTTGAATATATTTTAACAATACTTTTCAAGTATATAATCTATTAGAAATGTAAATATTATTTTCTTAATATTTTTTTAAGATTTATTTTATTAATACTGTAATATACTAGGTTTAAAACAAGCTTAACTTTTTTTAAGTCATGTTTGATAAATTGTAAATAATTTAATACACATATATAAAATATACATGCATACAGATACACACACACATCTAAATATACATATATTAATATTTATTATATTAATTCAGAGAATATACTAAACAGCAGAGAAAAGTTGTTTATACAAGGTATGTTAGAGGAGCGAAATTTATATAAAATAAAAATTCATTTAATTAACGCTAGGACCCATATTGATATAGCCGTGAAACAAACACTGGCGGAGCTCGAATGGGAGGTTCTCCCACATCCAGCGCATTCTCTGAACCTAGATCCAAGCGATTACAATCTTTTTCGATCGATTCAACATGCTTTGGAAGATACACATTTCCATAACTACGGAGAAGTCAAAAATTGGGTTGCTGAATGGATTAACTCAAAAGATAGACCATTCTTTCGTCGCGGAATTCAACTTCTGGCAGAAAAGAGCAAAAATTCATAGCTCCCTACGGCAAATACATTGATTAATGTATTCACAAATTTGTTACTGAAATAAATGCCCGAAAAACACAAAAAACAGCGGCTTTCAGTGCAAACTTCTAGTATTATAAGTTTCTTTAAAACACATTTATCGTTTGAAATTAATTTTACTACATTGAGATTGAGTTTCTGTTTAAAAAAACGAATAATATAATTTTGTTTTCGAATAAAAGAGAGAATAGAAAACATGTGCTTTCATTGTAAAATCCAAATTATTACTTATTCTATGATTTTTTCTCTTATATTAAACTTCTACTTCTGTTTCTTAAATGTAAAATGTTTAGTTAATTGAATTTTTGAAATTTAGTCTAAAATTAGATACAAATTGTCTAAGACTCATTTATTAGTTTCATATAATCGATTAAGTTATATTATTTTTTTGTAGATTTTAAATGTTATATTTAGAAGTTGATGATTGTTGTATGCTGAACTGAAAAATATTTATATGAAATAAAACTACGTAGAAAATTATTTACAAATTATCATTCAAAATTGAAATTTGTTCAAATGTAAAAATATAATTGTTAGGTTTTTATTAATAAAAGTATACGCTGGTTTAATAAAATACACTGTATTTGAAATATTCTAAACAGATTAGATAATTTAGTTATTTAAATATTACGATTATATAATTTCATAAATTTATAAAATAAATATAAAAAACTAATTTTAATCCATTCGAATATTTTCTTTTATCAGTTTTCTACTTGTAAGAAATGAGTCTTGTAGTGCAGAATATTAAAATAATTTATTGCTCCGAATCAAATAAAAACTGCTAGATAAATAAAATCTTCGTAACACCGTCACTTTTCAGCGAGTATACTATATCAGTTTATGCATATAGAAAATGGAAAAAGGATTTACAATCATTTAAAGCGCTGAATACGAATCCCTCTATCATCCATAAATCGTTCATTCGATCTCGAGCGATTCACCGACTCCATTGCTTTAAGTACGAGTTTGCGTTTCAATTACGTTGGGAATTGATAAAAAATAAACGACTCTTTTTGATTGACAATCGAATTAATGTTTTACATTGTTCAGAAATATAATCTTGTGGGTGATTTCATATATATATATATATATATACATATATATACATATATATATATATATATATATATATATATATATATATATATAAGTATTATATAAGATATAGAAAAATTGGGAAAATCATTGCTCACGATTAATGTTTACAGTGAGTATTTTTAATAATGCGGACAGATTTTTAATAAAATAAAATTAAAATAAATGAAGAACAGAACTGAAATAAAATTATAGGATTTTTATATATAGTAAAATACCTCAAAATGATTTTACTGAGACTTTTGTCGCAATGGATAATTTAGTTTTTGTTATAGACATTTTATAAAATAAAAATCGTTACTTTTTTATGAATTTATTTGATAAAATGTGAAAATTAATATTTTAGATAAAAATATGCTGCAAATTAAATAAAGAAATCGATAAATACAAAAGCTTGATGATATTACGTGCAAAAATTCATATTGTTCCTTTAAATTGAATCAATCACAACTCTGTTTTAAATTAAAATATTTTCTCGTCGTTTTAGGATTTTCGAGTGTCAATCTTATTATTTAAAAAAGTATATATTTTGACCAAGTCGTAGATATAGAGTTGCCAACAATGTATATTCGCCTGGAGATTCCAGGTTTGGCGACATTTATCCAGTCTCCAGTTGTATTGTTAATTTTTTCCAGGAATGAAGAATGTAATAAATATTACCGTTTAATCTTAAAAAAAAAACAGTTTAAGTTTAATGCTTGCATGAAAATTCGATTAGTAGAAAACGCTATTATTAGATTTATACTATTATTACGAGAGTGGTGACAAGTAAGGTATAGTTGATAGAAGTGTATCCCACTACGGGCGGAGCCGGGTAGTGACGGGAATTGTAATTAAAAAGATCGACCAACAAGCAATACCGTTTTTGTCATGGAAATTGCTATTCGTTGCCAGACCTGTTTGTTGTTACTAAAAAGTAGACCAACAAGCGATACCGTTTTCAATACCGTCGTTGCCAGATCGGAATGTAAGACCGTGTGTTTACTACTGTTTTGTGAGGTTATGTCTAGTTAGAATTACCAATATTTGACCAGTACTCGCCTAGAGGATTAGCAACAATAAGGTTCAAGAAAACATAAATTATTTTATTCAACAAAATAACAAAAGTACATATGGTTTTTATTATTATAATGCGTATTTTCTAAAATTATATTTGTTTTATGATTTTGATGGGTTCAAATAATTTCTTCCGTGCAAGTTTACCTAAATAAGAATAAAAACTTTCGCAGTCCATATCAACATCAATTCGAATACCTATCTATGTTTTAACGATCTTGGGTAAACACGATGGCGTTCGAAAAGAAGCATATTAGGCATTGTATACTTTTCACATTCCAGTTAAAAAAAATGCTGTCGAAGCTGCAAAAACGATTTGTTCAGCTTTGAAAGAAGATGCTGTGACGTATAAAACATGCAAAAAATGCTAAAATAGTGGAAGAGTTTTGAAAATGCATTGCGATTTCATCAACACAAAGCCACCATCTTTTTTTAGATAACGGATTCGTCAGTTACCCGATAAATGGAGCAAAGTTATACAAAATAATGAAGGATACTTTGAGAATTGAAATGTATTCCATTTTTCCGTAGATAAACATTAATTTTCTATAAAAAGGCAATAAATTAATTTCTACACCAAATAGTTTATTCCTTTATTACGTACTGTTTATAGACTAATACACCACAAAAGGAATATCTCTAAAATATTCATAACGAATTGCTTGTCTATTTATTTTTTGAGACTTACTATAACATATATGTGTGTATATTTTCTTGATTAATAGAAAATATTTAGTAGTTAATATTTTAACAAGTGAAATCATTCCTAAGACGATGAAGTTAACATTTTTAAAAGAGGATTTATGTAGATTTAGATAGATTTTATAAATCAATTAAAGGAATATACGCTATTCATTAATTTAATGTTTGATATGTTAAAATATCAAATGAAATGTTCATCTTTTAATCATGTATTTTAAAATGTGTGTGTTTTTTTTTGTAACAATCAATGTAAAAATATATTTTCGACTCGAATACAAACCATGATGAGATTATCAAACATGTCAGTACAAAGTTTAATCTGATAAATGTATGATACTAATCACCTGCCAGAATATTTTTAGATATTTATTTATTTTTTCATAGGAAACGGTTCGAACTACAAAAAAACGTGTGGGTGCGTATATCATGTCACGCGAGTCGAACTCGTCTCCAAGAGTGAAATGACTAAAACATTTTGCTATACTTTTTCAATTACAGAGAATGTGAGCTCTCGGTCACAACGTGAAAGTTCGTGGCCTGTGACACACAGCCACATATATAAATTTCAGCTTCGGCAGCGAATTTACTGAATTGCGTTCGGTCACACTTATTGGCTGGCGTGCCAAGCCTCAAGATGAAGTATGCTCTCACTTCGCTATAGTCGAATGGAAAATATTTCTCATAAAATATATTGTGTATTATTATGAAGGGACCAGGGTGGCATCGAGTATCGCTGCTCGTTTATAGGGTGTGTATATTTTGTCAGGTATTACGCTTCAGACATATATATATATATATATATATATATATATATATATATATATATATATATATATATATATATATATATACAGAAAACACAATAAATCATAAAACTTTGATATTATTCAACTTGGTTTTATTGGACTATTTTCGAATATAGTACACAAAAAAGGATTTGTTTTTTATTCCAATGTGAAGACTTAAATAAGAAAAATTGTTTATATATATATATATATATATATATATAAAATTGATCCCTGTACATTTTTATCCAATATATTACAGAAAAATAATCAATAATAAAATAATCATAATATATAGAAATTGAATACGTCGAGTGTAATTGGATTTAAACAATATTTATTTTCATATAAAAATATAATTGTTATTTATTATTCTCGTGACATATTTCTATTTACATATACTGGAGAAAAATTTAACATAACTTAATTATTATAACCTAAAATATTTAATGATATAAATTTAAAAGGATATTTTTAGAATGAATTTAAAATCAATATAGTAGTTTTTGTTTATTTAATTCTATTACAATATTATTTATCTTCAATGAAAACTACCATTTTAATTTAAAAAGAGCGATATTGTAACTATTATAAATTTATACATACAAATATTATAAATTTAAAATCGTGTTCGTGACATATACATATCTTTTTGATATTTGATTTCAACTTATTTGTCATTTATTACAAAAAAGACAAAGTATTTTTATAATGAAAAAATTGAGGGATGTGTTTAGACTGATCTCTATACAAGTTCATTAAAGAAATTATTGTTTTCGATTAATATTTTAATCATTTTTATATAAATGTTGTATTTGATAGATATTTTAATAATTTTTAGAAAATAATAGAATTGTGCAAATTTTTATTTAAAATTATAAAAATACATGCGTTGATTTAGAGTATTTTATATATGTATATATATATATAAATATATATATATATATATATATATATATATATATATATATATATATATATAATATAGCAAAAGTTTATCGCATTTAGAGTTTCATTGAAAAAAAATTTGAAAAGAAGGAAAACGTCGAAATCTGGTGTGAATTGGCAACCGTATATCGAACGTCATCACCGTTCTAATGTAGTCTTGGTCATCACTCAAGATCTCTTAACTTCACGAATTTTCATCGAAAAGGGAATGGTTATTTATATCATTTCCTGTGACCGTGATTGACTTTTCAATTTCGCCGTTGTGGAGCCATCGTACGGCGTCTGTATACATGAAAATTACTAAGAGTGAGGTTAGTGTGGTCGACATGTATACGTGTGTATGTGTGTGGGGGAGGTGATGTCACGTAGAGAATCGAAGTGGCGGTCCGGCAGAAACTGCGTCAACAACAAATGAATGAGGTGGCGCAGTCGTCGTTTTAATCAGTCTTTTGGGGTTTGTCTCATTGGGGAAAACGGAGCGATGGACACATTTAAGCTACTTTGACAGAGGATGGGTAAAGAAAATACGACGTTTGCGAGGCGAACACATATAGGCGAAAGACATGCTATATATGTAAGCAGAAGCATGGTGTCCTCGGTGACAGGAGTTGTCTTTGTTTCTGTTACCTTCTAGTGCCGCTACGATTTGCTTGCCGTATGATTATCTTTCTGATCAAGATTGGAACTGCAGACGTAATTACATAAACGATATTGCATTTTACAATCAGTTTATACAATGAGACATATTTTATTTATTTTTATTCACTTTAACTTGAATAATGAATCTGTGTATAATTTTATTTCAAATAAAGATAACTTTTTAATCTGACCGAAATTTACAAAACTCATATTTTGTCTTTAAACATAAAAAAGTTCTTTATTTATGTTAATTTGACATTTTATTTCATAACGGTTTAAATTAAACTGGGATGGTATTAGTTATAAACTTAATACAAAAAAACTATTAAGCTCGTAAATACATTTCTAAATCTAAACATTATGACTCATGTAACTGAAAAAGATTCAACTAATTATAATCGAATATTAATTATATTCAATGTGATTGTATTTAATATAAATATATATATATATATATATATATATATATATATATATATATATATATGTTTAAAACGGAATATGTATTAATATTCACTTAAATTAGAGCTGTTTATTTAATTTATGATTTCAGTAAGTACACAAAGTACACAAGTAAACAAAATTAGAATTATATTAAAAATATCAGAATATATTTAATATTTTTAGATAATACGACTATTTTTTTAAAAAAATATATTTTATGATTTTGAAAATTGTTTGTATTTTAAAAATATATTTAATACGTTTGCGTCAAAAAAATAGAATTATAATAAAATCTGTCGGTTTTCAATTATAGTCGTAATCAAAAAAACCTTTTTCATGATTTACAATTCTGTATATAAATGTAAAATATTACCGTTTATAATTTCTTAATTTCTATTTAATTACAATAATCATCGTTATTATTTGTTTTAAAATTTAGATTTTTTGACATACTACTATTTAGATTTTTTACAAAATATATATATATATATATATATATATATACATACATAAATGTATTAAAGGAATCATTCGCTTTCTTTAAAGTACTTCAAATATAAAACACAAAACAAATTTCCAGTTTGTATATTTGTTTTCGAAGACAAACACAAATAAAACATATTTATATTTCGTTGTGTGTATATTTCTTTTACATAAAATATCATAAACGAACAGTAACAAAATCTCGATAGTACTTTTTCGATTAATTTTTAGATCACTGATAGGGAGACCAGAAATGCAGCTAATATTATTTTATGTCCATTATACTGTCTCCGTTTCTTGATTTCGAATACAAGTGCGCTTGTAGATATGTCGCGTTTCATGGCGAACTAGCACAGAAGAATCGAGGAACTCTGACTCTTCAGAGATTTTAATCTTTCTGGCTGTCACATTCAATAGAATGGTTCGATTCTCGGTCAGTAACCAGTCGTTTCTTTTTATTCCACCATAAGAAAGTATAAAATATGATTATATATATATATATATATATATATATATATATATATATATATATATTACACATACTATACAGCATATACTTCACACAGGACACCCATACACACCACATACACAGCACACACACACATCATACACATATATACCAATGTTGATTTGGGGTCACCTATGCAATGTACATATATTATTATTTATTCACAGTAACATCAATGTAAAAATTATCGCACTGTTTCTCCACAACGACTAAACTTGTACAAACTATCTGCAATTTAGTAGTATGTATATAATATTGTCAAAATATATTATTTTTCGAATTGGAAAAGAAGTACACGTAATGAAATATGCTTACACTACAGCAAATCATTTAGTTTTTTGTTTCAAACTTATGATTTTACAGTTTTTGTTAATACTAATGTTTCTAATTTATAAATAGTCAGATTCAAAAAATACCTGACAATTTAAAAATATCGATTTTTATAGAATTTATCTGAACTTATATGAATAGCCGATTTAAAATAAAATAATTTTACATTATTAATTTTCTTACAGTCTAAGATATATAATTCTTATATATATATAAATAAATCGAGAGAAATTATAAATAAAAACATTTCAAAAAATATTATTTCAAAATCCGTATTAAAGTATTTAAATATCGTGTTACATAAAATAAGTAACACTGATGGTCATTCAAAAACTATTTAACTTTAATATAAAATACACATCGTAGTTAATGAAAAATATTACATCGAATATCATTTTTTTCAGAATATAAATGTTGCATTTATATATTAACACACAAATAATATAGAACTCACGTTATTTAAAAACATATTATTTAACTCTGTATTTATTAAAGAGAGGGTAAAGTAGATCCTGGGAATTATAGTCAGAAATAGAGGAATTAAAAAACAATAAACGTGAAAAAATGATTTTCATTTGAATTTTTCAACCTGTTCCAATAAAATCGAAATTTTTCGAAATATTTATTTATTCTATAATTACAACATTATTTCTTTTTCCCATTGAAAAAGAGACGAGGAATCGCTGACGATCGTTTCTTATTTTGGATGAGTTGTAGTATCACAAAGCTGAGAATCACTGATTAAACGTATTAAAGTTAAGATAATTACACGAAAACGAAATTAGCCTATTTTCGTTCAAGAATGTTCAAATAAAGTTTCTAAATTGGCTACCGTTTCAGTATTGAGGTAACATTTTGGTAAGATTTGTTTCTTAATAAAATCCATAATATTGTATTTGGCTCATACAAAGTATACGGAAAACATATAAATATATACATAAATAAATTTGAACTTAAACAATAAATATATACATAAACAATATTGAAAACATATAAATATATACATAAATAACATTTGAACTTACATTATTATTTTTCATTTGTGATGTCATTTTTGTATCACTATTTATACACACAAAACACAATACACACACGTATATATATATATAAATATAATAGCAAAATCCAATTTTTACAAATTCACTAATATTTTATTGTTTAGTCTAATTTTCAATTATAAATCGATCCATACTCATTATATTCTTTTTGTACTTATCATTTAGAACATTTTTATGTATATATTAAACTGAAAAAAAAACACTTTCAAAAGTTCCAAATAAAATATTAAACTAATAAAAATATTTCACGACATTCAAGTAGTGAGACGTACTGTATTCTGTGTCAAATCTTAAAATATTTATTTGATTCTATAAAATCACGTTTATCTGTATTGTATAATTTGAACTTATTGTATAATTGGAATTATTTTTTCATAAATTTTTCAATACAGATAAATGAATCTCATGTATTAAATAACAAAAAAGTTATAGTCAATATTTTTTCAATTTCTTTGATGAATATTACACACACACACACACATATATATATATATATATATATATATATATATAAATCGAGAGAAATTATAAATAAAAACATTTCAAAAAATATTATTTCAAAATCCGTATTAAAGTATTTAAATATAGTGTTATAGAAAATAAATAACACTGATGGTAATTCAAAAACTATTTAACTTCAATATAAAATACATATCGTAGTTAATAAAAAATATTACATCGAATATTATTTTTTTCAGAATATAAATGTTGCATTTATATATTAACACACAAATAATGTAGAATTCACGTTATTTAAAAACATATTATTTAACTCTGTATTTATTAAAGAGAAGGTCAAGTGGATTCTGGGAATTATGGTTAGAAATAGAAGATTTTAAAAAAATAAAAGTAAATAAATGATTTTCATTTAAATTTTTTAAACCTGTTCCAACAAAATCGAAATTTTTCGAAGTATTAATTTATTCTATAATTACAACATTATTTCTTTTTCCCATTGAAAAAGAGGCGAGGAATCGCTGACGATCATTTATTATTTTGGATGGGTTATAGTATCACAAAGCTGAGAATCACTGATTAAACGTATTAAAGTTAAGATAATTACACGAAAACGAAATTAGCCTATTTTCGTTCAAGAATGTTCAAATAAAGTTTGTAAATTGGCTACCGTTTCAGTATTGAAGTAACATTTTGATAAGATTTGTTTCTTAATAAAATCCATAATATTGTATTTGGCTCATACAAAGTATACGGAAAACATATAAATATATACATAAATAATATTTAAACTTACATTATTATTTTTCATTTGTGTTGTCATTTTTGTATCACTATTTATACACACAAAACACAATACACACACGTATATATATATATATATATATATATATATATAAATATATAATAGCAAAATCCAATTTTTACAAATTCACTAATATTTAATTGTTTAGTCTAATTTTCAATTAAAAATCGATCCATACTCATTATATTCTTTTTGTACTTATCATTTAGAACATTTTTATGTATATATTAAACTGAAAAAAAACACTTTCAAAAGTTCCAAATAAAATATTAAACTAATAAAAATATTTCACGACATTCAAGCAGTGAGACGTACTGTATTCTGTGTCAAATCTTAAAATATTTATTTGATTCTATAAAATCACGATTATCTGTATTGTATAATTTGAACTTATTGTATAATTGGAATTATTTTTTCATAAATTTTTCAATACAGATAAATGAATCTCATGTATTAAATAACAAAAAAGTTATAGTTATAGTCAATATTTTTTCAATTTCTTTGATGAATATTACACACACACACATATATATATATATATATATATATATATATATATATATATATATATATATATATGTATGCGTGTGTGTGTACATATGTATAATGACTTACATGTATACATAAAATATTTAGATATATAATTTGTAATATTTCCACGTTAATTTTTCGACATTGTGGGTAATTATCTTGCATGCATATACATACATTCGCATTTATATATGATGTGGATGGTCATGAATTCACTTATATTGCTATTACATTTAATTACCAAAATGTAATGCAAATGGACCTTTGAACGTGTTAATATATATCCTGTAAATTATTAAAAATGCTTTTTAAAACATAATTATCGAATTTTGAAAATTGTGGATAAATTTCGTGTTTGATTTTATATAAATCATCATAAAAATATAATCAATTTAATATATAGAAATCATATTGTGTTCGATTTTATACTAATCATAATTCTTACAATAAAGTTTTTTCTTACATTTTTTTACGTGAGTATTAAACAGACAAATTAAAATAAGTTATTATAGATAATTAGTAAAATAAATCGTTACATTTTAGTATGCTTAAAATAATTTTCAGTGTAAAACAATTGGATATTCCATTATTTTCACTTTCTTCTATTTTACGGATCATAAATAAAATAGTTTTTAAGTCCTTTTCACTTCATATAGTTGGTTGTTAAAATTCTATCGATATATTAACGTTTTATTTAATTTAGGTTTGGTTTGTTTGTTGTCAGTGTTAAGCTATGACTCATTCATCTGCCACAAAATTATACAGATTTTTGTGAGTTCCATGATACATATTCAGTGGTGGAGTATTTTGAAAACTGGTAGTAAATTTGTTTCGTACAGCAGAGTGGACAGTTTTAATAGAGTGAATAATTACTGATTATTGAATAAGATAGTACTTCATAGATGCTTTCTTTTCAAGAATAGATACTTTTTAATTAAGTTATGTAATTGGAGAGGTATTTGTTTTGTTCGTCTGAAAAAAATGGTTATGATTCGAAACGTGATTCTAGAACGTCTGGAGAGTGGATCTCAAATGGTTCAGAAATAAAATAATTATATTAAGAAAAATTAATAAGTTCTTGACTGAAATATATGTTTAAAATGCGTTTTTTTTTTATTATCAATGATCTTTTAATGTAATGCATTAAATTATTTTGTATTTATGGAAAGAGATATTAGCTTAAGACAATTAGTTAGTTCTAGAGTAAATAGTATGAGATGAATTATCTCGTGCTGTTTCAACACTATGAATGCTATCTAAGATAATGCGTCACATAAATTAAATGTACCTAATTAAGTAAATATTTGCACTTACCTTCCGTATTTCTTCGAGTATCGTCTAAATCGACTATTTTCTTGAAACTGAAATATATAGATCGATGGAACGAAGATGTGACAAGGAAGGATTTGTGCAGAAGGCGGTAGGGTGTCGTGTGATAAATAAAGCAAGTCTGAGTTTGAACAATGTCCATATTATATTTATATTCCCACATACACACGGCACGTTGTGAACCTCGTCTTATCATTGTATTAATTATTATGTACAATGTACAATGTGTATACATACAGCATCATACACACTCTTGCCGCTCTTCTACAGAGCGCACTACAGGGCGAAGCGTGGCGGGGAGGTGGCGTCGCCATGTAGGGCGCGGCCAACTCTCCGCCGCGCCGCGCTTTATAAATAACACAATTGTTTTGTTCTTATAATACAAAACTCTATCTGTACAATCATCATAATTATCAGCAATTTACCATCGCCTTCATTATTATCATAGTGTAAAATCTTGATTATTAATGTACGTACTTATAGTAAATGTTTAATTTATTTATAATCTCTTATAATCGAATCAAAGCATCCACAGAAGGAATATGGTTATTGCTTTTTTATTGCAAGAAGCCTTGTGGCTGTACAGGGCGAATATATTCGGGCTACGCGCCTACGGCGGCCGGGCGCAGGGCGGCGCGAATCCCCCCGTGCCGGCTCTGCGCTACTCGGGATCTACATATAATAATCGTACAAATGTCATCTTCATTCGAAATACACGGAACACGAAGGTTTTACTAACAGGGGCGCGCGCGGCCATGCTTTGCCGCCGCCGGCCAACTAAAACACACCGCAGAATTATTATATATACAGCACTCGGAAAATGAACGCTCTCGTAATAATAATAATAACTTATCAAACATCGCACGGAACGAAGCGGCCGTAAGTAAAAAACGAGCTGTTGGGATCGCGCCCTAACTACGCGACGCCGATCCCGTAATGATAACGTAAAGAGACTACCACAACGTAAGTGTATGTGTATGTTATGTAAATAGTAAAATTTTGGACAGCACGATTAAATTTTCAGTGTATAGTAAGGCCCATAATATACAGTTTGAATTATACAACTGAAAACAATAATTCACAGTATATGAATTAATATTGTCGAGATATATATATTCCGATGGGAAAATCATTTTACAATCGACGTCTATTCAATTTGATAATTTCTAACATTTTTTTCTATTACGGGGGGAGGGACACACGGCGATAAGCGCCGTACGAATGCCTATCAATTCCAACAATTACACTCCATAAGCAGATATCTCGACGTGTAGCGAACTGTTTGAAATCTATTCTGACCGACACTCAACGTGCTGCTTCACAATGTCAAGGAATTGACTTGAAATTTTAGATATGTTGATTTATTAACTTTCATTGCTTTATTTTAAACACAATACAAATTCTTCGTTTACATTTCGAACTATGAACACAGTTGTACATGTCAATTATTTCAAATAAGTAAAATATATACATCAATTATTAAAATAGCTATGGTATGAATATAAATATGAATGGTATAAATATGGTAATTATTGTTTTTTAAATAAAAGTGATTTATATAGTTATTTTTTTATTCAGTTTAAGATACTTTTATTGATTTTTTATTAAATGATTGCAATGTTATATTAATGAAATAGATTTAACTGGAAATATTTCATTCCTTTCTAAATTACATGTTAGAATATGATGTCAATTATTAAATTTAAGGTGTAAATGATTTATTTTTAATATGAACAACTTTAAATTCGAGACATCTTTATATGGAGTATAATGTGTTTTATTAATCTGACGTTTTCCGCGCCTTGCAACCCGCGTTCTGCATACCGGTCTACCGCCTTACCGCGCGGGTATCGAGCCCATTTGGGGCGCGCGGTGCGACGGGACGCGCGTGTTCGCTTGCTCGTTCGCTCGTCCGTTCACCCGCTCGCCCCATTCGTTGAAATCGTTTCCGAATCGAGAGGCCGTTTGATATGTTCTGGTGTTTAGTTCTAAAACCTATGTCAAATTTGGACATCTTATATGTATGTATTAAGTGATGGAAGGGTACACAGTATGTATGGGCAAAATGCTTGAGGAGTAAGTGAAGATGGACTAAAAACGGAAAGTGGCTAGAACAACAGTATGATTGGTGAGGAGTAATGGACCGGCGAGGATATGTTTATGTATGTATGTATGAAAGTGCGTGAGTTTCTTAGTGTGGTTGGATGTTTTGTGAATGGAGTACACGGCGGGGCGAGGGTGTGTTCGCTGGGCGTTGGAATTTTAAACTACTACACGTTGACTTGGCACGTTCGCCGTCGCGCTCGTCACATCGCCCCAACGGAATGATGATGCACAACGAACAGTGCTCTAACTACAGGTCGACGTAAGTGAAAATCACGGTCGGGCTTGTGGGGCGAGCGCGCGCGCGCTCGACGAAACGAGTGCGTCCCACCTATAGAACTTATACATACGGGATTGACAGCTTGACGTTTCTTTTTAAATATGAATATCTTCGAGAGTATTTAACAGATTCGGTTTAATTATTATCATTATTATTATTTTGGTATTTCTATCGCGTATACGCGCTGCAGTAAGTGTACATTAAAAAAGTTTTCCACTTTTTTCAGCTAATTATTCATTTTGGTTTAGTTTACAATACTTTTTTTTTAAAGCGTTAAATTAGAAAAAGAACATTTATAATTTTCATTAGTCTATATTTTAAATTATGATTCAACGATGAGTGCATATATAAAACACGTGTAAAATTGTACTTTAGTAAATTGAATATATAATAATTTAAATATCTCAGATATTACATTTTTAAAAAAGGTATCAAATTGTCTGACTCGTTGTGTACATATAGGTTGATATGACAGCAGATAGGGCTTCGTGTAATCAACAGCATGGCAGTCCGTTTATAAATAGATTTTCTTATAATACAGTATGATAATTTCACCTTTCAACTGGTATATATAAGCAATCGTCGAATATTTGTATTAATTAAAATTGAGATTGAAAAAGTTATTGTCGTATTAATAAAATCGATTTTATTTTTTCGGTTCGAAAATAACGGTGATTTCATTCACGCGCCAAAAAAAATCGAAAAGTACACGATAACGTTAAATATGAAAAACGAACAAGAGTGAAACAAACGAGAATCGATTCCGTGTGTCGTTTTTCATTTTCCGAAATGCAAACATGAAACGTGACGCTGTCGTACGTGAAGATATCGCGTGATCACATCTCGGCCGTCGCTGCTGTCTTATCAGCTGTAACAAAATAAGCTCGTTGGTCCTATTGCGTGGCAGACGCCCACAACGCGGACTTGACGGAACTACCGGGCAGCGGCCGCGAGTATGAAGCCTGATGCTGATCAGTATAGGGACATGCATTCAAATAAAAGCGTTAATATTTACTCTTATTTTGTTTTTGCAGCCATTTAAATGTTTTGTCGTTACTTAGATATTTTTCTTAGTTACATTTAAGTATTGATATAACAAATATATTTATTTATGATATCCATCGTAGTAACACGAGTATAACACACAATTTTTATTTTTATACACGAACCAAGTGTGAACAGTATACAGTAACCACAATAACACGTCAATATTATGTAATAAACAGTGCATATGCGCAAGATTTAATAAATTCACGTAATTTTATAGCAATATAGTGATTAATTATATTAATTATTATTTATTATTATTATTATTATTATTATTATAACCATTAAAATGAGATGATCGCATGCCTACTTAGGAAGACATGCCCCGCTGGTCAACAATGATGCTTCACTGATCCAGCGATGATTTAGGGAGGCAGAAGTCCAAAGAATCGGGGGCCGGTCTCGTGACATAACAGTATTGTACATATTCGCTAGAATACTTTACATTTTGTAAAAAATATCGCGAAGTGATAAGTTATACAAATATACACGTAAACTGAAACGAAGACCGGCCTTCATTTTATTATCGATTTGTTTCATTGAATTTTCTGTATGATCGAAAGTTGGCTCCTGCCTTTAAAGCTTTGTGATTATATTTAATTAGTATTGAAATAATTTTCCATGTAAATATTATACCTACATACCATAATAATTAAGCATACTATTTAACAATTTCACAATATCAAAATATATAAAAGAAACATATTTTGTATGTATTTTTTTTTAATTAATGCATAATATGCTTTACATTGTATTGCTTTGGATTGACATTAAACAACTACGTCAGTAGTAAAAATTGTATACTAAAATCCGAAATTAAAAATTAAAAGTAACCGATCCATATTGACATTAGTATTGACATTATGTGATTTTTTTTACCTTTGGTCAGTTCGTACCTAACTAAACAGATGTCGCAGCCTTCGTTTAATTCAACGCATGTGTGCTGTTTCAACAGAGATTCGATCCCGGACACGAGACAGGCACCATAGATACCATATATATTGGGCGGATATGCCGATGTCAGCGACAGAAACGACGACGGGTGGTCATGCGGGGGGGCGTTCGAGAGGGTTCCGTTCGAACGAACTAGACACCGCCCCGTACGATCACAAGATTTCACGTGTTCCGTGCTGATCCGAGTCGTGTGTGTTCGAGACCACGCACTTTGCGAATCAATTAATTTTCCTAATCGCGCTTCTACTAATTAAAATGTTCTCATTAAAAAATCGCGAATTTTTAACCTATAAATATATTCACAATTCAACTATATTATCACCGGCTTGACTATTTTGATTGCTGAAAAAAATGTCAAAATTTTGCTAAATACAATATTTTTTTAACTAGATTACTTTTCTATATATTTTTTTAGAAAAATTTGTCAGTGTAGCAAATGTGCAATTTAATTTGGTCAAAACGTGCGTGTTACTGTTACAAACTTCACAGTGCTATTATCATTATCATTATTATTATTATTATTATAATAAAGAATTTATTGTGTCTATCGACAAAAAGTTATGACTAAAAACTAACAGAGTGCAACATTCTCTTCAGCAACGAAACCCTTTTTTTATATTTATATACGATTCACAACTATCTAATTTGTTTCATTTGATGCGCACATGCCTCCAACAAATGGAAAGTATTTTGTACTGAGGAGTTTTAAGCAGTTGCGGCTCAATTTTTCAGTCTACAATCAAGTCATCGTTACAGTAAGCCGAACAGCGAAAAATATTAACAAAAACAAAGGTTCAACGTAAAGAATGATCCTTTTTTTGACAACTACTTAGAGGAGAGATAGGAAACGCCAGCGGCGCAGGCGGTACGCGATGGATATGAAACTAAGTGTCGGTTATAGGGTGAGATGATGGATGCACTGTGCGGATATTAAGTATATATGCACCGCCACGCTCAGCAGACTCGTCAAACTTGTCTGTCATTTGTGTAACTATACAGCTTCCTCCGCCCGCCACCACACCGATCACCGATTTTTTATTTTAAAGATTTATTAATAAAGAATTATTCACGTCTTAACAGGAAACATTGATATAATATTATTATACTTTATAGGTAATTGATTCATCTGTGTATTCAATCTATATCTAAACAATGAGTTTTTTTTAAATACCTACGTCAATATATCGAAGGTGTAGTACAATATAAGCTGCAGACACTAAAAGCTACATGTAGATGACGGTTAGCAGAATGCGGCCCGCGACTCACAACAGCCACGCGACACGCTATACAACCACACCGTCGAAAACAACAATTCAGTATTTATGTACATATACTAAAACCAAACTCGGATTTTTATTATTTTCAATATAAACGTGAAACGTTTTTATACTTAAAAATATAAATATAAAATAACATTTAAAACTTTCAACGGAGACACTATAATTACTTAAAGTATATATATTTTTTTTGTTCTCCGCTCTTCGTCACAATTTAATTTTATGACAAAATATAATCTATCGTACTTGTAATAATAATATAATAATAATAATCAAATAATAAACTTCATTCAAAAATATATCTTAAAAATCTTAAAATTATTTAATAATATTCAGTTGTAAATAAAATATCATGGCAATGCACCAAATAAACTTTGGATCTGCCAAGCGTTTCCGTAAGATTCCATGCTACGCCCGGATCATATCCGGCGGTTTGGTCCATGAGTGTCCGTGACAAAATTACATTATTAGTAGAGTATTTATTAAATGCGTGATGTCGTTTTTCACTCAGCGAACATAAAAAACGCAAATAAAACGTCGGTAGATAGTTAAAACATTTCAGAGAAGAGGAGATAAATATCGAATTCGCTATTATGTAAAACGACACATTTACTTGTCGAGCGAAATTAAAAGTACGAAAGTTACAATTTTTCCATTCTAATATATTTTTAATTTCGCTAAGCAACTAAATGTGTTTCTCATTATCATTGTTCTCTTTTATTTTCTGCGGAACATAAAGCCTCAACATGAGGATTTTGAATCGTTTATTAAGGTACGCAGTAGGATAAATATTCTACAACAGTCGTGACCGTTTTTCTTTAATAGTTAAATAGATCGAAGATTATCTTTCAACATATTAGTTACTAAATTACTGTTACGTATTTAAGCGTATTTCTGAATGGTATACTTTAAATACAATACTTTACAATATAGGATCAATACATTTATCAAAGAATACTTGTTGTACGAATTATTTCAAATACTTGATTTCGAAACTATTTATTTGTTTTCTTTAACAATAACAAAGAATATATATACAAAGTCTGTCTACTCAAAATATCAACAAATACACATTAAAAATTAATCACATATAGTGTTTTATTAATACAAGATATATATTATTTTTTTTTAATTACATTAAGATAAAAACATTTATTTTATATATATATATTTAAAAGAAACTAAAAACATTCTTCGATTTAAATAAAAACGATTTTAAAATTAAAATCTACTAGTTAATATTCCATGAATTTCGTCAAAAACTAAAACACAACTATGAATGATTCGACATTGATTTAAATACATAACAAAAAAAATCTAACCAAGTGTTCTTTAAAATTGTAATACGTTAATCATTTTAGAAAGCATATAACTTATTTAAAATTACAATCACAGTTTTTTTTTATGAATAAAGTACAAATTCTAAAATGGGACTATTATATATTTCTTTTAACTATATGCACTTTATATATATATATATATATATATATATATATATACTAAAGTAACTATTTTATTTCTGAATACTGTTTTGTCTATTAAGCTGCTTTTATGTATTTTTGGCAACATTTTACATTTAAAAAACGTAAATGGTAAACTTCAAATTATATACATACAAAAAATATTTATATATATATATATATATATATATATACATATACATATATATATATATATATATATATATATATATATATATATATATATATATACTTGTGTATTAGCAAATAAAATAGTATCCTCGAAATCAATTTGGTAAATGTAACAGTAAACTAGATAAAGTCTATCTGGTCTTCTCAAAAAAACGTATGTACGTTGTTCGCTAAGGAGAGCTAGATATGGTCACGGGCGTCGCATGGGTCGACAGAAATCCGCCTGAACACTGAACACTTTACAAACAACAACGAGTGTGCATCGCAAGTCGGCTGCATAAAACGATGCAACCCAACTTTAATGTACTGTATTTTTTCTCTTTAATACATGTTAATAATTAATTTATTTTTCAATTATATAAGTGTATATACCTATAGTAAATTTATAATAATAATATACATACAATATAGATACATGTGTGACACGACACATGCGCACACGATCAGGCTCGAGGGATACGTGCGGAGAGAACAGTGGCGTCGGAAATTAGTGCTACAGCAAGTCGTGGCGACGAATACGTTGAACTAGTCTTAAATATACCGGTGCGTCGTATTCGCAAAACGCGGTCAATTGTTCATTGGTGACGGACGTCTTCTCCGCAGAGAGATGCAAAGAGAAAGGAGGAGAGGAACTGCACGCCACGATTCAAGAAGTAAATACCGATGTTAACACGACTCGCCACAAAATGTTCGGTTGCCACTGTATTCCGCACCTGATGTCAAATTGGTTTATTATTACGTCTAGTTTTTAAATGCCGAATGGAATAAACTTTAAAATCGCAATTTTCATCAAAGTATACAAGATCATATTTTGATATATTACATATTTTTCTACTTAATTGATGGAAAAGCAATCATTTTCATCGCAGAACTGGATATTCTTAATAATTATTCGACTTAAAAAATAAAAAAAATATATTTTATTTTTCTTACAATTCCATTATCTACCTTTATAAATCAATTTAATGTAATGAACTTTTAATGGTTGAAAAAACAAAAGCGTGCCATTTTTTGATTCAAAGTGTTTAATTTAGATGCTAATTAATCACTTTTTTAATTTTTTACAGGAAATTACTTTCCGATTACAAAATGAAAAAGCACTCATTGGTATGGACATATCTTCTCCTTAACGCTTTAGGAATGTTCAAGGTAAATACATTTATATTTCAGTTATGAGTTATGTTTTTTAACTCTTCTGTTCCGCTCCAGTAAACTCAGTTGACAGCGTGTTTTTATTTGCAAATCTCTGTCATGATATTTTTAATTATATTTCTTTATTTTCTTGTTAAACACATGTTATATTGACACTAATCGCTAGTGTAAGGATTGACCCTGATGATCAACTAATTAAAAATCCTTCTATTCCCTCATAAATAGCAATTTTCATGAAAAATATTAGCGGTAAACTGTGTTTACTGCACCAGTATGGAGAGTTTTAAAAAGGCACCGGGTTGGAAGCGTTAATATCACACTAATCAATATTTTATATTTTCATTTGCGAACGCATCATTATAGTCTTATGAATGAAGCATATTTTTCAAATTGAAAATACTCTAGAACTTGCTTCGTTTCAGAATATTTTAGTTTTGTTCTGACGATAGCTTTATTTAGAAATATTAAAAGTTATATGTAATATCAAAATATATATTTTTACTCTTCGTAACTTTAAAGTTTATTTTAAGTATAATTAGGGCAAAGTAAAATGATAATAGTCTTAAAAATATATACTTTATTACCTTATATTAATATAATTCAATAAATGCAGCGAAAAACTATCTTAATCTATACTGAAAAGAAATTTTCTACAAGTGTTTTGTGGAAAATACTGGACAGTTTTAAGATATATATTTTCACTCTTTTCTATTACGGAGATAATATTTAGCACATATTATTGACGATGTTTAAAGAATGGAGATAATTGCTGAAGGGATTATACGTTGATTTTGTTGTTAATTTTAATACACGCTTATTAAATATTATTTTAGAGGAAAAAGTAAATGAATGTATAATTTTTTTCTTACCAGTTCTATACTACGATGATTCTCTTCAATGGTAACCATTAGTAAATGCCGCGGGTATCAAAGGGCCCTGAAAAAAGTATGAGTTAATCCTAAAATAAAACTAGCTGTCGTATTTTTTATTTCAGTTTTTGGTTATATAAAAACATATTGTTTGAATTTATTTATAAATTATTATTGGTTACTTATAATATATCTTTGGCAACTTTTTGTAGAATTTTAAATACTTCTACAATATGTAATATAAGTATTTACTGAAATACATCAACTATGCAGTTTTTTTATGAAATAAACCATTTTGGTCAAATATTATTAATGCGAGACCAAAATAATATATGCATTTTAAAAAATTCATTTGAAATATGTTCCCGTTATTTTGGTATGTGGCTGTAACTATTAATCTTTGAAGCCATGATTAGTAAGTAGTCTTTCAATAGAATACGACTATTTAATGAATCTAATTTTTATGTGAAACAGCAAAAAATTAAATATTGTATTTATGATATTTTACGAGATAAGTATAAAAATTTTCAGACATTAATATATTTCAAGAAATTAAAAGTATTAATAATTAGAATTTTTTTGTAGAATATAGAGGCAGATTAATCGTTTATAATTTTTTGAAACGAAATTTATTCCATGTAGTACCTTTGGTAAAACCTTATTATTATTTAAATATTTCCTCATATAACTTGTAAATAAAATTACCAGATTTTACTAGACAATAGAAATATGTCTTGTATGAAAAAGAATACTCAAGATGGGACCTTCAAGGTAAAAGGATCTAAATTATTACTGTTTATACATAAGATATAACCTTTTTGTTTTTAAAATAAAAAAAATAAAAATATACGTTTCATACAACTAACTTGAATAAGAAAAAAAAATAAAATAAAACAATACTTAAAAAAAGAACACTTGTCAATTGTTTAAATGAAGTGATACAATCGATATTTGTTTTAAATAGGAAAACAAGTTCCTTGGAAATAATGAGACATGCGGTTCATTATATGACTTACATTTCACGTGTTTTTGATGTATAACGATTGATCTTCACTGTGAATGTTCACAGTATGTATAATAATTAAAATTATTATTATTTTGTCCCATCTTAGGTAGTATGAGGTCCCATCTTAAGTCACCGGTTACCTAAAATGGGAAAAAAATAAAAATGTTTTAAAAAGAGAAATTGATTGAATTTTTTTAAATTATATATCGAGATTTTTGAAGTAGAAGAGTACCAAGTGAAACTAAACTACGATGTTTTATAATATGAAAGGAATATTAGGTCATCGGTTTATTTTTGTATGATAGAGGTGTTTCAGTATAAATAGCTATTTATTCGCTTATTTTGTCTGATTTCAAATCAATAACACAATATATTTAATATGTAAGAAATCATCAGATAATAGTTACCTCTATTTACTTATTTTTTTTCTGAAATTAAATGTGTACACATGTATGTCTGTGTAATAATATAATATTTTATATAAGAGAGGCTGAAAAATATCGTACTGTATTTACTAGCTACATAAATTCTGAAACTATTTACTATAATAAATAAAAAAGACCAGTGTTTATAGAAATAGTTTCTTAAATCTGATAAATTTTATTATTGAGAACAAAAAAAATTGTAAGAAATTTTAAGATTTATTTTTACTTATTTAATACACTTAAATATTATGAAAATTTTAGTTCATAAATATTTTGATTATATTAGTAATTTTTGATCTATTGATAATATTTATTTCTATAGAACATTTTTTTCATTCGTTTTATTAATATAAGTTAAACGTTTAAGTATAAACGTACATTACATTGAATAATAGCCTCTCGTTGTACATTTTTACTATGATTAGAATATCGACATTTTTTTACATGTTTTTGAAAACATATATTAATTAGCATTAAAATTTTGTACATATTTCAAGAGTGTGTATATTTTTCGATTGATTTATATACATGTTATTCATTTTTAAGTGAATATTTGATTATTGATATCGGATGAACAATTAAGTATATATATGATATTAGGTACTTAAGATGAAATATAAGTGGTTGAAAGAGTACAGAAAAGTATATATTAGAATGAAAACAGCTTCATAATGTTAGAAAAGTAGAAAGCTACGAAAAAATCATTTAATATATTAGTGTAAATTTTAGTTTACAGTGTTAATTGAAATAAATTGAGTTATTAAGTCGTTACCAAATTAAATATTATATGTATTTGTTTTTGAAAAATTATATTCTGGCTTATTTGAGAAGTTGTTTCATAGATACGTACTATAAATTCTAGTTTTTGAAGAAGTGGGGCAATAAGAGATGTTTTATTAAGCGTGCCATTTAATAATCTACCGCTTACAAATAAAAAACGAAAAAGTATGTAAAACATAATCAATACGATATAAGTGAAAATGAATTCTGTTGTCGTTCAAGCATGAGAAAATATTGATGAAAAGGAAATACGTTTTAAAAAGTTTGTTAATTGAAAAAGATACAATGATTGATTGTACAGTTTTAAATCATTATCATGTCATACAGAAAAAGAACCAGTAATAAACAAATACATATTTCTTTAACAGAGGTGTGAATAATTCGGTTGTTGTCTCTCTTGATGTGCGTTGAATTCGAATAGAGATTGGAATGCATGCGTACTTACGGGGCTGTAGTTGAGCGGCGCACGGCTGACAGCAATGGCTGGGAATCCCGATGGTTGCGGGCTAGCGGCCTGCACGTATCCCGCGACACTGTCA
The DNA here is from genome assembly GCA_034766995.1 of Acanthacorydalis orientalis. Taxonomy (NCBI): domain Eukaryota; kingdom Metazoa; phylum Arthropoda; class Insecta; order Megaloptera; family Corydalidae; genus Acanthacorydalis; species Acanthacorydalis orientalis. The sequence continues at coordinate 17,863,452 of CM068314.1, forward strand.
CCAGCGCTCGAGCTGTACATATCGATGGTAGGACCTGGTGAATTGGCCGGTGGGAATGCTGCGGCACGCGTCGATGCTGCAGCAGCGTGTGGAGACGCCGGCGGTCCAAAACCTTGTGCGGCTGCAGCGGCCGCTTGATAATTATTCATAACTAAGTAAAAAAATTAAAGAAATTATTAAAAAAAAACTAAGAGATTTATCAAAAGTAATATATAATGAATCGAACAAGATCGATCTCTTTTAAACACAAATTAATATACAAATTTAATGATGGCGTTTCGGTATAAAATATTAGAGATAAATGATATCACGAGAATAATCTACAACTATAAATCAAAAACGTGTTTTGCAGCAAAAGTGCGTTTCTGTTAAAATAATGAATAAGCACTTGTTAATTTGAATGAAATTTATATATATATATATATATATATATATATATATATATATATATATATATATATATGTTAGTTATTAAATTAAAGTTCAATTGTATTACATTTTGAAGTCTTATTATTTTTATATAAATTACATTTTGTACTATAAATCACATTGGGAATATGAAAAACGAAGATATTTGAGATTTTTAATAAAATTTTAACATTTTATATAATAACAGTACGGTGATTAGAAAATTAGAACTATAAATAAATGTATATTGATTTGATTTGATTATTTGACATAAATTACTTAACGGATTCAAAAATTGAACGAAATACATTAATTGAATTTAAATTAGAAAAAGTGTATCAGCATACCAAACATGAAAATATTTAATTTAACACTTGAATAATATTTTATAGTAATTTTATAATTTTTGTGAAATGGCGTGGTTCCGAAGAAAAAGTAAAAAGTATAAGAACCGCAAAAGTGTTTATTTTTTTAATTTGAAATTAGGTAATTGTATCAATTTATTACAATGAAATTAAAAACAAATTTTATAATATAATAATCTAAGACAATTATTATATTGTGACGAAGATAATGACATATTAAATATTAACCAAAGAAAATTAAAGTTATTATATGTAACTTCTAGGACGTCATTTACTACATTTATTAACACGATTAAAAAAATTAGGAAGAAACTTGTAATTCTGTTTTGTATTATACATTAATTTCTTAAAAAGATATAAGTTATATTTAATAATACTTTTTCATGATGATAGGAAATCTAATAATTTGCTGATTGAAATATAGAAATTTACAAATTGGTCGAAATATGAAACATATTTTTTAAAATTTTGAACAATAGTTTCCAATCAATGAAAATATTAACATATTTTAAATATAATTCGAAAATAAATGTAATTAATTATATATTGCTCATTCAAATAGTGTGGAAAGGTTTATAAAATCTATAAATCTTATATATATATATTTAATGAGATTAAAGTATATATTTACCTGATAGGGCTTGAGTCAAGAGAGGAGTATTATTATTTGGTGTGAGTTGACCGTTGGTTAAGTCCACTAAAACATACAAAAAATACAGAATAAATTTTACTTTCCTATGAACAATTTTCTTTTGACTAATAATTGTGCTCTGTTCAACTACACATGCTATTTTTGCGTATATATTGGTCGATTTTGACAAAACATTGGTTTATTTAAATTGGATGGTTGATTTTTTTAGGCGATGCCTAAACTATTAAAAATTGAAACCAATATATGAATTGTTTTGTAAAATAACTTGGCGATAGAGATATTCTTGATAGAATTTTATTAAAATTATTTTTTTAAACAGAAGAAATTTATTCTCTTATTTTTAAATGCTGTAAAATAAAAAGAATCATACCTAAAGTTAATTACATGGAAATTCCACTATTTATATTTTAATGGAGATTAATTAACTTTTATTATATATTTTTTTCTATATATAAATTATATATATTGTCAAATATGAATCAATTAATATATAAATTATATTATTATCATAAAATACATCATGAATCATCACTTAGAAGTTTTAAAAATTATACGTAAGTTTTATGAATATTTTTTATTTAAATATATAGGCGTTAAATTAGAGAACATTATTTTACACATTTACTTTTTTAATATATATATATATATATATATATATATATATATATATATATATAATGTTAAATGGACTTTTTATTAACATTTACTTATTTTTTGTATATTAATATACAATTTTACAAGTTTATCTTATTATTTTCGAATTTATTTCTTGAGTAATATTATTTTAAAAAATTGTATGTATAAAAGCGTTCCGTATTAAAAAAATATATGAATTGTTTATTAACATTTTGTGACAAAGAAAATATGCAAGACACTAGCTCTTCATTTTCTATTATATGGTAGAAAAAAATAATTTAAATATTGTTCCATTTGCAAAATGCAATATTTCAAATTGTGATCTTGCATTTATGGATGTAGTAATATATTTTGAATTAGAAGTATGTCCCAGCATAAAGAAGTACATTTTGTTACAATGAACTCTCTTGTAGTAAGTAGAAAACGTTAGTACAGAAAGAGGAAATAAACTACGAGTAGTAGAAAATGAACTTGACAGTGTTGTAGCTAAATGACGAGTTGAAATATGGGTAGAAATAGACTACTACAGAGAGCAAAACTACAGAGGAAACACACTACGGGAATTAGGACAAGGGAGCGCCTATATACATACATAATCAGTGACTGGGACCAGTGTCCGATCGAACTTGGTAATACGAAGAGACATTACTTTGTAGTACATGCTGGTGTTGCAGATGTTGATGATGATGGTGGGGTGCTAGCTGTTGTTGGTGAAGTTGATGGGATGGTGGTCTGTGCTGGGGCGGCGACGTGGGGATCGAGTGAACGTGGGACACCGTCGGCTGGGGTGCTGACACGCGTTCACCACCCGGCCGCGTTTCCAGTGCATTGTCGACGGGAATAACGGCGCCCGAATTCGCGATCGTGGGATTAGGGAAGAAGCCGAAGCCCGCGGGAAGCCCTAATTAACGGAAAAGCCAAATTGTTATTAATTGATAATCAGTCAGTGAGAGTTTAGCTACTTATAACTGAGATATACAGCGGCGTTCATAAACTTGCTTGCACTGCGTGTGCCCGTCATTAATTAAAAGCAGTGTTTTTGATGGATTAAATTTTTAATAATGAAGTAAGTTACGCGAAAATATTTGTAGAGATGCGGAATGTGGTCTCGTAAATTATTTTCGTATAATTGATACTTTTAATTACTTTTCAACTAAATATCTCATCAACAATTTGGCGATTCCATTTAATTATTCTTAAAGGAAAATATATTTTAATGTAGCCAAAATTTCGAAAACTTACCAAATGAAATAATACAAAAGGGATGCAGAGATAGAATTGAAATCAGACAAGACATCAAAAAGGAAAGACTAATTAAAGACAAAATTACTATGCACCATTTTTAAAAACTAATAAAAAACAGTAAATACCAATTAATTCATTTGTGACGATATTTAAAAATGCAATATTCATTCGCACTGGAAATAGAAGGAAAATATCGCTATTTGTTGTCTTAGTTATTTATAGTTAACATATCTATTAACATTATTATGTTATAAAATAATTTTTAATTCCTTTTTGTGTTGGAAACAAATAAAGAAACGATAATTTTTTTGGAAAAATAACAAAGATTTAATCATTTCATTTTAAATTGTAGTTATTTTTTTCAGTTCACTTTAAAATGAAAATTTTTAAGAAAACAATTGACAATTTCTTTAAAATAATAATAATTGAAAAATAAATATCGAAGTTAGTCATTACAGTTTCCTTTTTTTGTAGAATAGTTAACAAAACTGAACAACAAATACCGACATTTTACTTAACAGACTTATTGAAAGTTATAAAGTTTCAAGATTAATTTGAAAACAATTAAGAACAGTACATGCAATAAAACAGTATTCAATCTAAATTATATTCTTAGAAAAGTATTTTTTTTGTATTTTATACGAAAAATGCTAATTTAAAACAATTGTTCAATTATAGTGCTAAACTAGACAAAATTTATTATTCAATATTCTAATATATTCAAAATTTCAATGCGTATGAGTAGTTTCTCTTAAAATATCGATATATTCTTGAGATATGATAAAAAAATTATCGGAAAAATTATACAGATATATGTATAAAAAACCAATTGCATCATTCTTTTGTATAAATTTGATATTCATACATAATTAAATGAGCAGTGCGTTGTGGGAATGAAAATCATCATATTCGAATATCCGGGCCGTTCGGCTATCGGTTTATATATGGACAAGTGATGGATGAAAGGAAACGATTTGAGAATTCGGACAAGAAGTTTGCGAAGGTCGTCTAAAGAAGAGGTGGCAAGAAATCCGCGGGGCCAACGACGGGTCGTTGGGCGGGGGCCGGAGATCCCGGTCGACAAGAACGCTCATACAGCCGACAAGTCATCCATCAAAATCCCGGACAGACTTTAATACATAACGGGACCAGCAAGTTAACGCCGTCTGTTGATCGGATTCATCGCTTAAATATACAGAGAACTTTTTATATCCTTGTAATTTATATTTTGAACGTTTCCATCGAATACATTACTCGAAAAAAATAAATAAAAGACACGAAAATTGTGAAAATTTTCAATATTTACATATCACAGTTTTAGATAGTAAACAACTTTATACATACATAGATATACACACACACACACACACATATATATATATATGTGTGTGTAAATTTGTTGTTATTTTCTTTTAAATTAAATGCAAGTGTATATTTTTATAAGTGAAGTAAGAAAAATATTAACCTGCAATATTTTCTAAACTTAGAAATATCTCGAGTAATTTTTATAGTCATTATTCCCTTATTTTATATAATATTATTATTTGAACATATTTAATTTTACAATAAAAACTACGATTTTTTAAAAAATAGAAATTTTAAAATAATTTATTAGTAAAATACGAATTAATTTATTTACTATAGTTAAATCTTGAATTTAATATATTATTAAAACTATTTATACATGTATATGTATCGAAATCATTTTGTTTTCGAGTTTAAACAAAGTTATATATATATATATATATATATATATATATATATATATATATATATATATATTGATATATCGTCAACAAAATACATTTTTCATGTTGATAAACATTTATTTAATGTATTTAACACTGAATTGAAAATACGCATAACGTTCATTAATACTGTTAGTATCAAAATCTTCATCCAAATGTTTATTTGATGAGATATTGATTGTGTAATATGGAAGAGATTTTCGAATATATATATATATATATATATATATATATATATATATATCAGGATACTGTGATTCCCTGTGATTGGAATTTGTTATAAAATTGATTAAGTTTCGTTCGAAACGTGTTCTGTTTTTGACAGATTCAGATATATGATTGATTTGAGTTAAATCTGCCGAGCTTGTGTCTTTTAATGCATAAATGATTAAATGAAACGTTTACGAAAGTATTGTTAGTTATTGTTGAACTTTTGTATTCGGAAAGTATTAAAAGAAAATCAAATTGTGGTTTATGTTAATACTTTATATATACGTAGATAATTGTTTAGCTATAATTCAACTACACAAAAATATTTTTCTTCTTGGATATCATTTTTTTACTTGAATTAATTATCTGTTTAATTTTATTATTTAGTTACGAAAATATTAATTCAGATATTGTGTGTTATTTAGAAAACAAATAGTTTTATTATGCTGTCTTTCATTTAATATAATTATGGAAAAGTAATGTAGTATTTTATTGTAGAGATAAATTTCAATAAACGATAAATTATTAGTTTGGTGAAAAAGTTCACGAAAATATGCCGTGAAATTTGTGTACGCAATAGAGAACATATAATGTGCTTTTTTACGAGCAGTTGGATTTTATTATGGAATAATTCACTATCGCCATGATATTATATGGATAATTTTTTTTTTTTTCAAAAAAATAACAGCTCCACAGATGTGTTTATAGTTCAAACAATTCAATAAAAAATAAATGCGTACATTAAAAAATACGCCGAGCAAAAAATAGCATATCAGAGCACAATGATAATCACGACACATATCTATAATAACTATGATACGAAATTTTTATTTAGCTATCAGAATTATTTCTTAACAAGAGAATGAATGTGGTGAAAAATCACACGAGCTAAATAAAACTTCGTTTTCTAGTTCTACTAATATGATAAACAATTACTACATCTAATACTATAATGTTAACACATATAACCATTTACTCAAAACACACTCACACGTTTTATAAAGTACCTAATTATAATTTAAACTAATTAACTACACACTATTTTTGTTATATAAGACACATAGAAAAAATAAATATGATTATATATTTGTCAATTGGAAAATATTTGATTGATTGGTCAAAACTTTCATTAACAATGTATACAATATTTCAAATTTTTTCGTAGTACTTGGCCAATAAGAATTCAAATACTATATTTCAATAATTTTCTACGAGAAGCATGAATAATGATATTAATAATAGTATGGTTTAACTGGCTAAGCACTACATTAAATTACTACCTTCTAAATAACACAAGAATAAACAACAATTATAAAATTTTAGCATAATATGTTTGAGCATAGAAAACTGTTTGACAATTGTACTATCACAATATTTGCTTTCACATTTACAGACTACCTATATCACCCCCAATTACTAATAAACTAAGTTCTACAACTTTTTGACTATGATATAAATAGTATCAGAATTGTTAGTATATATTATAATAATCAAAATTAGTCTATAAACTACAAAATTTTAACTAATGTTATTGAAAAAAAACATTTATAGATATTCAGTTTTATCTAAACTAAGAAACACAGAGTTTTTCTGCTAAAAAGACGAAAAAATTAGTTGATTAAGATGTTCTTATGTTTGGTTACTCGCCATTCATTAGCAGGTTTTTCTAATTGATGTCTTCGTCCAGGTCACTTGTAGCACACTTTTTCACTTTTTTATAATTTATGTACACTCATAAAACTAAGAAGGGGATCTAACAAAGGATTAATAATCGTGTAAAACATCGATGCAACAATTTTCTTTTTCTTTCAGTTCAATGCCTGTCAAATAGAACGACAGTATATTTTTTTCGCAGTATATTCTATATCTTTCTTTGATATATGATAGATGATTTAAAATTTAGTATTGTTTTTTAATCATTTTTACGAGTGGATAACGAATATGTATATAAATATTTAAAAAAAGTATATAAAAATTAGACAAAAATTAAAAACAATCTATCTAAGCAGAAAACAAATAATTTAAGGGAATAAAAACGTATATATTCTTCGTGTATATGTACAAACAAATGTACACTTTTATTGATACAAAAATGTATGAATGTACGCAAACAATACATGATAAATGAAAATGAAAGAAATTTGTTGCAACTATGAAATATTACACTAATCTAAAAAGAATATCTACTCAATCCACAACCTGACTCATCCAGTGAAATTGATCAAATACTGATGCTACTTTAAATTACTATGATTTGTTAGATATCAATTACTAATGCTAAAATAAATATGTCAATAACAACTATTAAAAAAAGAAATACAAATATTATCAATTCACATATGTATATAATATACTTATGATAACCTAAGTTATATTACGAAATATTGAAAATGTCTATGGGAAAAAAGTTATTTACAAATTAAATAAAATAACTATGAACTAACGAAAATGGCACGTAAATCAAGACCAGTCCTTTTTATCAAATCAATACGTTTACTAATCCATTTCGTCACTATTTGACAATATATTGTATATATTGATTTCGAATAACCTCAATTAGAAAATTTACCCAATGACATTGTAATACTTTAGCAGATACTTTTTTATTGCATTTACACTATTTAATGCGGCTGTATTTAAGTGGTATTCCAATACTAGATGGTTGCAAGGCATGGCAATACATACGCGGTAGTACAGACAACGCACAATGGGACTCTCAAGGGTGCCGGCCTGCGGGGGGCTTACCGACTCGAGGGCCACCGAAGGCTCCGGTCCTGATGGGGGTCAGGAGCGCCCCCGAACTGCACAACGTGACGCCTATGACATCATTACAATGTACTCAGATATAAAGATAAGTCGTTAACCTTTAGATGGACGAAATTGAACTTTTTTTGAATAGAAATCACTTTGTATCAAACGTGTATACATATTTAGCAATACTTTTATGTACTGATTTGATTTCTTAGACATTTATATGTCATTAAAACCCTGAAATGAAAAATACCATCCCTTTTCATTACTTATAAATACATTTTAATCGTACAGTTTTAACTAACCTGAAAGAAATAAAAATAAATTTCTTACATGTACATTTAAACAAATTATTTCGGAATAAAATAATTTCGAAAATTAAACACACATTGTTTTTTTTTACAAGACATTAAATCCATTATAAGACATTCATTTGAGTATATATTTTTTATTTGGTATTATGATACCATTTTTAAAAGAAATCGGGAAGTTATAATATATAATGCAATATGATTTGTGACGTTGAATTATGTTCGCTTGTTATAAACAAATAAAGCATTTAAAATTAAATTGATGTTTTCACATCCAGAGTTGAAATGACATAATTACTATTATAGTGGTATAAACAAGGTTTTAGTAACTTTAATTAGAAAAAGCATTACGTATGTAGTGATCGTTAAAATAATTTTTAATTATTAGATTTGCTAAAAATGTGACGTTATAAACATATTCTAATTTATTGATATACAATAAGTGTAATTTAATAATAAATATAAAGAAATATGCATACGATTATTATATTTATTTTAGTAACATAAAATGGAATTTATAAGATGTCAAGATAAAATAAAAAAATGCTATAAAATTTCGTCATCTAAAGGCTAATTGCCTGTCTGTTTTAATTTATGATAGGTGGGCTTATGTTTCTTATTTACAAGTGTAATGAAAATGTTGTATTCGTTAAAAGGCTGTCTCTTATTCAACATTGTATTTAATAAAACAAATATTAGGTTATACAAATATATAATGTATTTATGATAAGATGGGGTTTTCTATGGGATGAAGAACGGTTTCAACGTCGACATTAAATTTATATAAAAATGTCGAAACTTGTATTGAAGCACTGGATGAGCCAGACCAATGGATTAGATATTAAAATATTCGTTTATATAACTGGATTTAGCTAGTTTGTTTAAACGACAGGACAAAAAGTTTACATTTCAAACAATTTTATTAATTTGTATACATATTGCATTTTAAAGGTTTCAGCATATAATTATAATTATGTATATATTGCAATATATGCAAACATAACTTGCTGATAAAAGCAAGCGATTTAGCTTATAGTAAAGATATGGGGAGATTTTAATATAGTAGGCAATGACATTTGTATAATGTAGAGTTAATGTGTGGATCGTATTCATAGAATAATTTCAACGACCCCTACAAAAGCCAAATACGCAGCGTAAAATCCATCCAGTGTTTATTACTTTTAGATGAACTGTCGTATTAAAAATTACTAATTCAATATTGCGAGCATAAATATAACAAATAACAGAAAATTCGTTCAAATATTACGTTATTATGACAGTGACCACATATCATATCAATAGTTGAACAATAATGCTATGAACACGCCACATTAAACTTAAGTTTACAATATATAAACCTTATTTATACAATCACACACACTCACATCACATTTTTTTTAAAAAATAATTGAGTATAAATGTAATTTTAAGTCACAATTTGAAAATATCATAACATAACTTTTCAAACAATAACTTATTTTTATGCTTACATATATTTAGTAAATAATTATGTTAAATTATTGTATAATACTACGGGGTCCTTAATTAAAAAAAACTTATTATTTTTTACATAACAAAATTAACAAGTGTTATGAAAAACAAACAGTTTATTTCAAACTCAAAAGTAAGTTCACAACTTAATGTTAAATTTTAAATATATTGTTCGAACACTTTGACCATAACTACTTTAAAATGATGGTATCACTTCAAACAGCATTCTGATTTTATTTAAAACCAGTTTCGTTTTATTTAAGAGTAATAACAATCATACATAACCCACAAACTTCATCGTACCTTAAAAAATAAATACTGATGAGTATTTTATGATATGCAATCGAGTATTAATTATTGTATTTTCAAGGTATGATAAATTAATACTTTATAATAAATCTCGTTAGTTATGATGAAAGATATGGTTCGGTTGGAAAATACACATTAATACAATTTAATAAAAAAACTTGGATATGGAAAACAAAGTAGCTGTGATCAAATACGAACAATACATCGATTATAAAAATATAAAATGATTTCGGCAAATATATATCAATATATCAGTAAATAATATATCCCTGTATTTCCCAACGCATTGGAAACGCGTGCATTTGTTATATTTTAGTTTTGTAAGACTTACATCCAGGCTAAAACGTGTTGATATATATATATTTATATACAAATAAAAATTAATGTTCGTTGTTTGAAAATATTCTTGTTACACGTTTATATATATATACATACATATATATATATATATATATATATATATATATATATATATATGTTTACGTATATATATTATTTTTTCGTGAAAACAATTCGCTAAATAAATAATTAACTCCTTTCCCCATGCCACTGCGTTTATCACGAGGACGCCAAATCAAAAACAGAGAGCGTGCCTTCCATGAAAATATATAACGGGAAACGTAATAGTAGTGAGGCGGGGTTTCCTAGTTCGGACAACATATTCAATGGCAGCGATCTTTTTAATTAAAAAAAATCGAGTTTCCAATCAACTTATCACCGACCACAACACGTCATATCGTGCCTCTGTGAACGTTTTTGGGTTTACAACATTATATAACGAATTTATGAAAATATAGATTTTTTTTGTATAAATTTGCATTTAAACGAATACGATCGCAGATAATAATTATTTTCTTTTATTAAATATTTGCTTAAAAATATCGTCGATAATTATTCTGAATAATAGAAACGATTAACGACACATATTACAGCGGATAACTCTTTTTTATGTATTAATTACGTCCTATACATAAAATAAGTATTTGAAGTGTACTTACGAGCATTTATTTTAACATAAAAAGTAGGATTAAAAATATACAGGTACCGTAGTTTCAAAAACTGATTAAAATTTAAGCTGAATTGTAATCTTAAAACAAATTTTAATTTTTATACATGTTTTCGTATTTTTTTTTCTTGTTCCAAGTATAACAACGTATCAATAAAGTAAAGTTCATATCAAATATGTAATACTAGTGGTGATTTTTTCCGAGAAATTCTACGTCGATTGTCCTACAATGTTTACATAGTCACCCAGAAGAACTCGACCTTCGGGTAAAACAGCCCCGACCACACCTGTATAAGAAGAAACAAATGTGACAAAAAACCTAAGTGATGGTGATAAACTAATCAAATCAAACCCAAAATTAAAAAAAAAATATGTTAGTAAAGAAACTGAAACATATTTATTATTAAACACTTCCAATCGACATGCCTATACAATAAACTAAAAAAAAACTGATATCAATTAAGGAAACAGAGGCATCTTAACTAAAATTAAAGATTTTAAATATCCATTTAACGTTAATTACGTAGTAACTGAGGATGATACATTCAGTTCAGGAAAATGCTTCACTTAATATTTTTTTTTTTTGGCATAAAAATATATATGTGATATAAACTTTGATTACTTGAGACATGTTTCATAGTGAAAGAGAATAAAACACGTCTTCATTAATATATTTATTTTATATTATTTTTTTAGTAAATGTCTTTCAGTAAATTCAAATATACCCACTGAACTAAAAGATGAAAAATATAGATGTGCTAACTATTCAAGAGACGTTACTGTTCGAGATAGATCTCAATTTGTGAAATGTATTTTTTAATTATTTTAATTACTAAAATATCACTATATGGACATTTTTCGATAACAGTATAATTTATATATAAACGAAAATAATATATACCTATCTTTAAATTATGTGATATTTATTAATTTATTTAAACATGACAATCACGTAAAACTACGTACTTTAGTTTTTAGATAATTCAAGTTTTGAATTATCGTTTCTTTTTTATTATTGTCTATTCATGTGCGTAGTTGTTGATAACATAATATTACCCATTATGTCATCAAATATTCAATGGATACTCACTTGCAGATTTGTAATAAAGTAAATAATTGTCTTGAGGATTTTAATTTAAATTCGAAATAATTTTCTAATTAATTTATAAATTTCCATTTACAATCACTAATCTTGTAACTACTGAATACCTTGTTTCTTAAGTGAAGTTTATATTACACTTTCATTGAATACGTTAAGTTTAAAAAAGTAAAACAATTAATAAATATGATCTATGAAAAATAAAAAACAAATACTAAAAATATGGTTGTAAAATATAATTTACAAAATAAAAAACACATAAATATAAACAAAACCAGTCGATAACAAAATATTTCAGTATAGTTAAATAAGATAAATTTCTGTTGACTATAGGAAAGAAATTTCTCGAAAAAATTATCAGTCAAATTGTTTCTGAAATAAATTATATGAAAGTACTATCAAAAAACATGTATCGTACACTTCATTGGATGGACATTCTGGCTTTATGTTAAAAAGGACGGGCAATGAAAATTATTAACAATTTGATTAAAAATGTTCAATACAACTATGAACTGTTAAACTGAGTATATTATGAAATAGGCATATTGGTGTTCTTTTGAAATACGCAAAGTAATCATTTATAATTACAAAGCATTAAAATATCATATTGATATATAAGTTTCTTTCTTAATTGTAGATTATTAAAACAATTTTTTTGTAGGCAAATTGAATAATAGCTAATTATACATTTCATTATACAATATGTACAATTATTTCTTTCATATATTATTTAGTAGTATGGACGCATGGAAAAAATATTTATTTTTATTATTGACGAGATACACGAATTTGATTCAATCTTTATTGAGACAATTCTAGATACTAACCGATCGAATTATCTATCTAACTTAGTAGTAGTGTCGATTTTGAAAACATAGCCTAATTTAATTTATGAACCGTTATGGATAATTCCTAAAGAAATATCTGTGTGATTGTATTATTTTCCAGCTAAAGTGATTACCTACAATTCCTGAAATATACTCAAACATCGCATATATCGGCAACATTAAAATCCCCTTTATAGTATAAATATTTATATATACATACATACATATATATATATATATATATATATATATATATATATATATATGTATGTACATGTATATTGAATTACATATGTTTATTTATTGACTTATTTTTAAAAAATAATATATACGAACATTTTTAGTTTAACTTCAAACTTAATATTAATTAAATTTAATATTGCGAAACATCATTAGTTAAATATTAAGAATTTTATAAGTTAAAATATATAAAATGATTAGTAATTAATAAAAATGTACAAATATATACAAGTTAAAATATATTTGTTTTGTAATAAAGTACGTTTAAGCATCAACACAAGTAATGCGTGGTTTCTGCTTTTTTGTACAAAGTTAATTGTGCTAATGATATCATATTTTATTTGACATTGACTAGAAAATTAGATTATACTAATTTAGACGTATTTGAAAAGACTAATCGTTAAACTACAAAGAAATCGTTGTGGTTAGTAGGAATATATTCTATATGGCTGTATTGGTTTTTTTCAGATATTAGTTGTTATTTACTATATTATATTTTCGTTATTATCCTCAATATTTAAAATAATAGTAGTATAAAACATTACTAGATATATATGTATAAGACATATAAAAAAAAGACTCAAAATGTTGAAAAAAAAACGCTTTTAATTCTAAGATCAGCCAACTTATTCAGATCTATTTTCAAAAACATATTCTTTGAAATATATGTGATGGTTTTTTAGGTACAACATATTTTTTCCAATTAAAAAAATAATTATTTCAAATTAGAACGATATTTTATACTAGACTAAATAATAGATGCCCTAGTTAATAAGAAATTTTATTAAAGGTAAACAACTAATTTTCTAAATAAATTTAGGAGCGAGCTCGAATTGATTGTTCAATAGTGATTCTTTTGATCAATATATTTGATCTAATGCTAAAAGATACAATATTACTACTTAATCTAATTTACTTCTTATACTATCCTAGCACAATTCACGACCTGAATGTTTACTAACTTTGTTAATACACGAGTAGTACAGAGAAGAAAATCTAAAGAGAGAGTTAACATGTTCTACAAGGTTAAATATGTATTTATATAATAATACGTACAGGTTTCAACATGAATCTAAAGATTATTTAATTTCTAGATATTTCTGACTAAACAGGGAGTTTTTTATTTTGTTATATATAATTAGAAAGCTTTCGATAGCTGATATTGGATGCAATTACAACATTAAACTTTATGTAAAAATAGAATTTGATTTCTTAAAACCCATTCTAAAAAATAAAGCACGTTTTTGAATCCCATCATAATAAATAGTCAAATGGATAAGTTAAGAAAACAATACATCGAATTTTATACAAAAATATACCACATTTTAGATATTTTTATTGATATGATTTACCTTTAGTAAATATTCTTTAAAAATAATAATTAAAACATACTGAAATATATTCAGTGTATTATTATTAAAATATTTTAAAGAGATTTCTTTTTTTGAAATTGAAAATCTATACTTTATGGAGTATAATTTAGAGCCAAAGAATAAAGAAAACCTTTAACAAAAATTTAAATTCAGTTCTTATATTGAATTCTTATTTAATAAAATCTTTCTTCTTTAATTAAAATACATCCATCATCAGCTATCGATTAAATGAGTATGATAGAAAAAAACAATGGATTCATTAGTCACTTAAAAGCGGCAACACTGTGTTGGTGATAAGTCGCACAGTGCCGCGCCTGGAATACACAGGCGCCGACAAAACAAACGTTCACAGAGGCACGGCATGCAGGGTGCCTGCAGCGGCGGCATATACACCCAAGTGATCGAGTGGATGATGATAGGGTGGAATAAGTAAAGGATGTGGAGGATGATGGTGATGGTGGTGACTATTACTGTGGTGGTGGTGACTGTGATGGTGTAAACTGGCCAAATGATTACCTGTGGGGTATGGAAGTCCGAAACTAGGGTAGCCCGAATAGCTTCGACCGGCCGCGTATGCTGCGTACGCGGCTGCGGGGAAACCTGTAAACATACAAATAGCCATATTAGATTTGCAGAAATTTCTATATATGTCGACAGTATTTCATACAATTTCTGTTTTCAACGTGGGGTACGTTTGATCCTTTAATAACAAGTAGAACTAATTTGATTCGACAGTTTATGAAGGAAAAGTAATCAAATAAGGCAAATAATAATAACGAAATTTATTACATTTTATTATGAAATACAAAAACTCATTTATTTTGTAAATTTTAACAGGAAAAATGGTTTTCATAAAATATTAATTTAAATAAAAGTATACTACACATTCAGAGAAGTTAAATAATTTTCGAACTTCACTAATAATAATTCTTTTTGAAATAAAATGTACTTGATGTTTATAAGAAATACATTTTATTCGATAAATTTTAATAAAAATGTTATATATATATATATATATATATATATATATATAAAGCTATTAGAAGTCCGAAAATACTTTACTGTATTAAAAAAATGTAAAGAATTATTTCTATTTTATCTCATTTTATATATTCAATACGATAATATGTAATTATATTATTTTTGCAGATAAGTGACCTATTATACAAAGTAAATAACCAGTTTAAAAGAACAAAATCAAAATTTTCAAACCAATTTAAATGCTCAATTTCAGAATTAATTTCTAAAGACACTAAAGCATTATTACATTCAAAATCAAATTTTTAATCATATTTAAAATGTATGTAAAATCGTATTAAATAAAAAGATTTAAATCATATTTTACAAAAGTTATGGTTATTGAAAGAATAGTTGTGTTAAGTACATTTAAAAAAATAGTTAAGTTGTAGTTTAGTATAAGGTCTATGTACAAAATGCACATATATATATATATATATATATATATATATATATATATATATATATATACGACATTCAGTTGGAATTGATAGTGCTGAAAAGAAGAAAATTGAAAATTTCAATTTATAAAAGAATTAGATTTAGTACAACACGCATTAAGAATTCTGAAAAATTATAAATTATAAAATAAAAATATATTATTCTTATAAGCTATATTTTAGATTTCGTTCAAGAACGATTTATTTCAACTACATAGTACTTAATGAGTAAATAATATTTTGATTATATATATGAGTCATGGTCAAAATAGTCTACTCTGAAAATTTAAAAAATCTACTTCTTATTTAAATTTCTTCTTTTATAACAATTTTAAAACAACTTTTTTAAACAATTACAAATCTATATCGTCATAGCTCATATTTCGCGTATATATTTGATCATAATATTTAAATTCTAGTGTATATATTTTCATCGTTGTGATTTTGACAAAAAAATACTAACTTGTATATTATTATAAAATGTAAATCAAATATGTACACTAAAATTATTTTATTTCGAAAATTAAATACTATTTATAAATCACTTATATACATGTGAATGGTGTGATACTTGAAGTGATATAAATAATTAGAAAACACACTATTTTATATTAAATACATTAAAAAAATCACTGACTTACGATTTATTTTATAGTAATTTTATATAATGATTTTTTGAAAGTATATCAGAACATAATGTGTCTGAATTATTTTTGTTATGTTAGATCATAAATTCATGATTTATATGTACTAATTGGATAAAAGAATATTAATAAGTAAAAAAATTAAAGTAAAATAAGAACAAATGTATACATGAATGATGAAATATTTATACACGTCCAAAATATTATTAACAATATTATTACTAGTTATAAAAAGTATTATATTTGATTTAAAAATCGGCAATTAAAAAAATTGTAAAATGAAAGAAGACATTGTACAGACAAACATGCGAAAAAAATGTAATATCTTTTACAAAAAGAACAGTAGTCAACTTACCATCAGGTAGAGCCCCCAATGACCACATAAAATCTAGAATACAAAACAGTATTTTTAGTGAAAAAGTCTCCTCGTTAAATAAACAACAATTTTTGAACACACTGACTGTTCTAATAACACTATCTAAATAAATTATAATTTGGACTAGAAGAGTCTTATACAAAACACATTCAATACAAGTTTGAACTATTAACTGTATATTTTTACTGAAAATTACTATATTCTACTACTATTTTTTTATAATCAGAATTTCAAAACAAAAAAACTTCAAAGCAACGGTTCCAATGTTTTGGGTAAAAGACGATAATATTTCTTTATAATAAATCATTTTCTTTTCATATTATATTCTATGAGAAGAGCTACGGTTCTACTACTAAATCGACTACGATTTCTACTCTACGTCAGATAAATTAAAAATTAGGCAAACAAATAATCGTTTATTGTATAAAATAAAAAAATATACGTTTACATAATTCGTTGTTCGATTGGAGATACGTGGTTCCACCAGTATCTGTAATGTCTTTTTTATTACAAAAACATAAATTAATTCTTGAAAAAATCATAGTAGCGAAATCTTCTTGTCAGGCAGTCAATTGATGCACGTTGTGTAAAAAAATATGTTCGGTTCAATATTTCGATAACTAATTCCAATTATCGATATACAAAACATAAACACTATGATTAATTCGAGAATTAATACTATCCTATCAGCTAAAGTATGTATTAATAACATATACATTATTAAATATATTGTATGAGATTAAACTCCAACATTTATAATTCAAATGACTCACTGTATCATATATAGACAGAGTATTAATTACATAGATAAATATTAAAACTTTAATTGACTAGCTAATATTAACTAAAATACTAGTAAAAATCTCACTAATATATATTTTCTTATACAGTTATAATAAAAGCAAATTTTTCATCGTTAAATATACAAGTAAACAATTATATATTAAACAATTGTCCAATTATTAAATACGAAATATAATTCTAACTATCGGAAAGTCTGTTATGAACTATTTAATTAGCACTATATTCGACCTATTTAAAAAAAATATCAAACTTATTATATAGTGAAATATATATTAACATAATATATAAACTGATATTTTACAAACTAAAAAATGTTCAAGATATATAACTTATATGTACATAAACGAGTTTATATATATATATATATATATATATATATATATATATATATATATATACATGTATGCCGCTACACCCCTAAAGTTTTTGAAAATAAGTACGGGTATTAAGTGATTTTAAACAGTACACATTCAAAACATTTATATTCAAATGCATTAAATATTTCAATATAAAAATGCTTGCTTTTTATTTAATGAAAGGAAACAACACATGCATACAATACATTTAAGTTTCGATATAGACATTTTTTAAGACATTGATTTGCACTTAACTTGTATTTTTTTATAAAAAAGCGAACAATCGAGAAATAATTTAGCCTTAAATGTTACGACCTAGTGTTGTAAGCGAAAAAAAACCGAGTGAAAAATCAATTATGGAAATTTCAGTATATATTATAAACAAAAAAGCGACGCCTTTTATACGTTAAAAACTTAATGAGAAATCTTGAGATTTCTTTAAGAATTATGGCTGCGTTGAGAAGTAATTCGATGCCACTTAATTATTTGTTGATTACTTAAATTAAGAAGTTTGATGAGTTTAAGGACTGCCTATTATTAGCTGATGAATGCCGACTATAGTAGAATAACATGACATGAGTGACAGAGAAGAGGAATAGACGGTAAAAGAGACGGGAGAAGGAAAGTTCTTATCATAGTCCGACCATTGTTTAAGAATAAATTGGCACAATACAGATATGTTTACAAGTTGAAATGAATCCATTGATGTGATTTGAAATGTCGTGAACTAAGCGTAAAATTTATTCTTTGGTGTAAGAATATCTCGAAAGTTGTTATTAAGAGTGGAATTGTTTAGTTGTCTTTGCTGCAACGACGACAAAAAATAAATACACTTATTGTGGAATGCCGTATATTTTAGTTTGTTTCAATACACATATATATTTTTAAATGTATTTTAAGCTTGTAAGATTATCGCGTTTTTGAATAAGCATTTCTTAATTATATTACGAAAATGTGATTATTTATTCATTTTCTTACGATATAAGATACGTAGAGGAATGAAAATTGTTAATAAAATATGTTTTAAATATATTCTAGACATTTAATATATAGTTTACACTTAAGGGGTTATGTAGTTTTAAAATAATTTTAATAATATTAGAATATGACCATAATAATGATTATACATTTTTATATGGAATTGTATTAAAAAGGTAATGAGGAATTTTGGGAATTGATGTGTCATTTAGATTCTACAAAATATTTGTATCTGTGATACTATGAAATTCTGTAGGACTAAGATGTATCTCTAAGTGTTTCTTACCCACTACGTATGTATACTCGTACATATATTGAGTATATTAGTTAAACATAATTCTTTGAAACGTTACGCATTTTATTTATAAAACAACATACTTTAACTTTTTTACTTGTATCAATGTTTTTTGATTCGAAACATTGCAGAGATATCAAATAAAAATAGTAACATAATTCGAAAATTTAAGATTTCTTTGAGAATTTGATCATATATTATTTTTCTTTTGAAAATATTATATACAATTTAGAATAAAAAATGTATTTATATGTTTGAAATATATATATATATATACATACGTTTATGTGCGTTATACATATGTGGGTAGGTGATCTAACTACCGCTAATGTCGAAACTACAGCTATGTTTCTGCTACCAGTCTTTTAGTTCCATATAAGTATTTTTTTTTGTTTTGTTGTTTGTGTTGTGTAAGTTACTACGTAGCTATTTACTACAAACTAAGATAAATGAGGCCCCAACGGCGGAACTAAATATCACTACTAATCACAGTGCTTTTCCCTGAACCTATTAGCGAAAGTGTTACATCTTTAGCGCATTTTTAATGGTACTTGTGTCGAAACAGCAATAAAAAAACAGAATTTTTGGATGAGTATTTATTATATACATTTATATATATATATATATATATATATGTATGTGTATATAAAAATACAAGTGTATGTTGCAAAACACTGCAAATAAAATTAATGTGAAATGTAATTATTGAACACTTTCGCTGCATCAGGAAAGTGAAAAATTTCGATATTTTGCTCTACTATTTGTATTATCTACGAGTTTTAATAAATAAAGGAAAGTCACTCTGATATGAACACGATTTTTTCGAATAATTATACTGAAAAAATAGAAACGACTTTTTTTAATATGAAAACTACGAACTATACGCAAACACAAACACAAATGTTGCAAATCTCATTTGCCTTACTGTTTGTGAGAATTTTCTACAATAGCAAAGCTGCTAGTCAGCGGCACATCGGGCAGGAATGTCAGATATGATTTATAAATGCAGTAAATACAGTAAAACGTTTTATAAAATGCACGACTGAACAAAAACTCAATGAAAAGCTCGAAGTTAATGTAACAAGATATACGGAAAATATCTAAGATATTAATATTCAATGATGGATGGATATGTGCAGTTTATAGACGTATTACTAAATAATGCACATATGTAATTTTATGCGCATTGTAATAGATTATTCGTTCATTGTCACGTTTATCGAATCTTCTATCTATTAGGTTGGTGGAAAATAATAGCGGTTTTTACATGGGTTTCAAATGATAAAAACAGCCATTATTTTTGCACCAACCTAACATTTAAGATATTACTTGTATAAATACTTTCGTATACAAACGAAATATATTGACTAAATGTCTTTAAGAAAAAAACTGCTTTGAAGCGATAAATATTAATTAAATTATTCAATACAAAAGTGGAATTTCTTACGAATAAAATATCTTATTGACAGAAGTTTTAAAGAAACTCTAACTAAAAAATATGTCCTAATATTGTCTAACGCTAGATGTTCTGAATAAATAAATTATATCGGGAATATAACATTCTACATGAAACTGGTATGACACTCAAAGTCATGGCAGAAATTTCATGATTCGTAAAGTTTAAAATATTATGGACGTCACTATTCGATGGTCACTTATTCAGTATATATAAATATTTATTGTAAAATAATTAAAATCAAAGAGAGTATATAATGTTGTATGTATAGTATTTTAAAAAGGATGAATATTATTTAAGTATTTTTTATTAAGTATTATTTTTTTATTTATATATTAATTATATTTTTTGAATAACTTATGCGTCAATTTCGAGAAAATTATTATTTTAATAAGCAATATTCGTAGATTTTATACATAGGTATATAAAGATTAAATAGTGATTAAGATTATTTAATGATAACGGTGTTACATTTCAAAAATATTATTATCGTTGAAGTAACTACCAGACAAATATTTTACAGAACGAAATGGTATCTGAAATTTTAAAAGATAGATATTCCTTTTAATGTTACTTAAATGAATTTAATTCCAATTAAATATTGATATAATAGGGCACATTAAAGTGCCATCGATTGTTATTTAAGTTTACGAATTCTATAGAGAAATTTTGTAAATTATGCCGTATAAATACATCTTTTTTATTTCCTTAAGTGAATTAATTCCATTTTTAAAAGATTTTTTTAAGTCAACTGGCATTATATTTTAAGTTAACTGCTGGTGAAAGCTGAATTCTTTTTAAGCATGTTTATTTATTTAAAAGGAAAAAGTAAATCAATTAATTGTTAGCTGGGATCGCTATAAAGTCCAAAAGAAAATAAATGGAATCAATTTCACGGATACTGTTTTTGTACGTCTGTTAAAAGCAATTCTAATCAATGCGGAAACATGATTCGAAGTAGAGAGACATAGTCGATAGATACATCTCAATACTGTGCGAGAGTCTATTGGGGCCGAGAGAAAGGCGCAAGCACGGCCGTCGGTCAGAGACTCATGGTGGCTGGATAGACAGTGGCAGCCGGTAAATCTAAGCCTTGCACGCTCAGCAAGTCATTCATGCTGTACGTGAGTGTCCCGGCGGTAGCTCGTGAAGCCTGCGGTAGCTGACGGAACGCGGCAGCGGCTGCAGCAGCGGCAAAAGCTCTTTTGCACGCCCCTGACACATCGTACAACGCGGTAGGCCCAGATGTATATTGAAATAGTCCTGCTGTGCCAGGGGCAGCGCCAGCGGGGGTTGCGACAGCAATGGGTAGAACGTGTGTCGCAAGCCCAGCCGGTACGACGGCAGTAGTAGCCGTTTGATGATGGTGGTGTGCCGCACCTGCCGCTGCTGCCGCGGCTGCCGCTGCTGCTGCCGCCGGTAATGGGTAAGGGGTGTAGCGGTACGCGGATGCTGGGATTGTTGCCGCGGAAGGTGTTGTGGCACTCGTGTTCAGCATTAACAACTCACCGTATGCGCCACGACCCGCTGCACGCGTCTTCGCGAGATTCGCTGGCAGCATCACTTCTTTAGGCTGTGCTTTCTTGCATTCAACCTGAAAGAAAAGTTAATCAGATGAGTATTGTTTGCAATAAGTTTCAATTATGAAAACAACATTATACTAAGACCAGAAACATAGTATTTATATATATATATATATATATATATATATATATATATATATATATAAGTTGATAATAACTTTAACTATTATTCAATCTTATGACTATGTAAATATGTCAAAATAATTAATACAATTCTTTCTGTATAAAATAAAAAAGATTTTTAGTAATAAAACTTTAAGAATAACACTAAAATACTTTAATATTACTACTCTAGTAAGCCTCAAACTTATATGAACCGTATAAAGAACATATAAATTCATCTTATACAAACTACATATGATTTGTATAAGGTGAGGGTTACTATCATCTATACATGATCGTTAAGCCTATAACATGTGACCTTCTTTACCGTATAAAGATCATATAAAGTCACTTTATATTCCTTAGAAGATTAATATAAGGTATATATAAGGTGTCAATATAAGGATTCTGATCCTTACATGGATTGTATAAGGAATATCTAAAACCTTATACAGAAGATATAAGGTTGAGGATTACTAATGTGAATATATAAAAATTATTAGATACAAAAAGTAAAGAAATTAAATATGAGAATAGAAATATAATAATAAAAATCTAGTATGCTCAGTTTATTTCACGTAAAACAATTGTTAATATAACGTAATTGTCAATTAAAAAATTTATAAAATTTCTTATAAGAATTTTGAAAAAACTCCATCATATTTAAAAAGAACCTGACATATATGTACACTATTTTATACATTTTTATTAAGAAGAATTATCCTTTTTTCAGTAATAAATCCTTATTAAATGTAGTACTTAAATTATATTTTTTATTGATTATAGGAATCAGTTTTTAGTATTTGAAGTTTATTTTTAATTCTTGATTTACTGCATCATATTCATAAAAATTAATTTAAATAAGATATTATAATCATTTATATTACTTTTATCTAACTTTATAAACGTTTTAAAACTAAAATAAACTCAAATGAAGTTGAAAAAAATAAGTTATAAATTATGATATATTGGTAAATAATTAAATGATATTATTTATCACCACAAATATTTATATCTCAGGAATCTCTTTTTAGATCATTCACTATTTATTATCATTATGCACATGTACATGTACATATATATATATATATATATATATATATATATATATATATATATATATATATATATATATATCAGTAATTATTTTATGTTGTTAATAAATATTTTGTGATGTTAATAAATTTATTTATTGACATTTTATTGTTATTTTAAATAATCTATTTCAATATAAAAAGTATGATAAATTATATTTATTTTAAAATTGAAAGTACAAACAACGAATACACATTCATACTTCATATATATATATATATATATATATATATATATATATATATATATACATTTATAAATGCGGAATCCGATGAAGTTTAAAAAATGAACCGTCATTACAACCCTCCCAGGCACACATCAGTAATAAATTGTAAAAATATGTGTTCATACCAAACGGAAATTTATCACAAATACAGCATCTGACGCAATCATATATGACAACATACCGCAGTATATTAGACGTGAAAACTTTGTAATATGTATCGCATACAGAAAAACATTTTCACATGCCAGTGATTTTCTGAAGAGAAGGCAAAAGCGAGCAGTACAGTAACATCAGATTCAACGACAACACCAACACCCACTGTCTTGAGAAGAGTCCGGTAAAAAAAATCTCGGGTTAAATGATGCGGGCGCCTCAGCGCAAAAAGATGAATTTATCTGTCATATTCTTAGTCCTGTATCGTCATTATCCCCGCGTATCGTTGTAAACTTAATTCCGCTCCGGGGTCCTTGTTATACAATAAGATCATGGATATGAAAATATTTTTCTGCGATAAGTGGCAGATCTGTTCTTGTAAGTTGATGCTTGTGCCCTATATACAATAGCTCCGGACGCCACCTCGAAAAGCGCGGATTATTTTCATTCGCTCGTTTTAACACGAACTTACTGCTTTTTTTGTTTTCTATTACCTTTTCGATTTATGCGCATGATATACATTTTATATAGCTTCGTTTCGTTCATCTATCTTCATCGTATAATGTCATTTTATGGAAATTTCGTATTTATATCCAACTTAAATTTATTAAAATATAGAATAACTTTTTGTATTATGCCGATTAAAATTTAAATGAGAACATAGAATGCCACAGATACTTTAAGCAAAATATTATTTACAAATGCATTAAGTTCTGAAAATTGTATTTACCTCTGTGAACATTTTTTACACCCACTAGAATATTTATATGAAAAGTAACGTTGAAACTAACAATTAAAAAATAACAAAATTACATCGTAAACAACTGTATACTTTTTTACATATATAAAATTATAAAAATAATAAAGGTTTTTGTTAAAACAGCTAAATTTATTTTATGTGGTAAACTATATTGCGAAAATTTTGGCAATTAAACTGATTTATGTACTCAAGACATAGGATTTTTTGTAAACACTTTTTCCCAACGTGGCTGTTAATTCAAAATGAAGAGATTTTATATTAACTATTATTTGCACTTGTTTTTAAAGTATTAAATAGCATATACACAGGCAGTACTATAATTACTTAAAGCATTCTTTCGTAGATTTATGATGGGTTTTTTATAACATATACCGATACAGAAATACATTACTGTACTAATGTGAACACATAGGGTGTTTGTATGTACTATGCTTAAAAAATCTTAAATAAACTGCTTAATTCTATACGAAAATATCAAATTTTAATTAAAATTGTAGCAGTAATTTATAAAAACAATTATCGATTAAGATTTTGAAAGCATAGTGAATTAATTTTTTTATATATAAAATTGCAAAATTTATCTAAATATTACAAGAATTAAATTGATTTAATTAATTAAAATATATACAATAATTTAAAAAGGGTGTGTTATTAAAGAGCATCTACTTCTTGGAATCATTATTTAAAACAAACAATGTTAATACTGTTGAGCAGTTTAACTAGAAATTGAATCTATACGCACTTTAAAAAATAAATTTAAAACAGATTTAAATATCTCTGTACATATTTTTATTCGAGAGTGATTTCAATATTTATATTATGTTTTTCTTTCATTACTGTTTAATTTCATCATGTGTTATTTTAATAACGTGCGAGTTTGTTGCGAATAATAAATTAAATTCATTTATTATAATTTCACGAGTAGGTCATTTGACGGCGTTGATGTACGAGTAATTTTTCTTTAAAATTTCGGTATTTTTCACTTTTTCAGTGTATATAAATAACATTTTTTATCTTGACAATTACTGAACTCGATCTAATATAATGTTTAAATATGAAAATAGCTCGTTACGTGTGAATAATGCATGAAAGTGAAAATATTATAATTCATATACATTATTTTTGTACATTTTCATTCTGTATATTTTATGATTCAACATCGTGTCATATCACAATAATTTTCTTTTACATTCTGCTGTTTAATCAAATATATTATCAATTATTTTAAATTCATATTTAACATTAAATGCGCGATTATTTACTTTACTATTAAGTTGTAACTGCTTTGAATAAAATATGTCTTGTTTTTTTTTTCACTGACAAATGATGAAAGTGGATGCAGAAAAGGGTAGAAGCAATAATACGGAGACAAGTTTTAAATACAATTGATCACAACAACAAACAACGCATTGGAATTCCCTATCCGTTTGGGGTACGCTTAACCCCTTTCCAGTCGCGTCAAGAACTGAGGCATTTCTGACAAATGCGACGTAGCGCTTGCTGCAACTTTGTAAGTCCGGAGATTACGGAATGAGCCCCTCGTATATCTTGTAACTTGTTTGTACTCTTTAGCCTGCCGCGTCTTACGTAAAATATGGGTCTTCGCCTTGCGTCCCAATGCGACGACCAAACTACTTTCAAATTAGGGTTGGGTACTTGACGTAGTCGTTGCTTCTCTATTTGATTATGTTGTCGCTTGATCGATTAACGTTGTCGTTTGACGTGGATTTATTTGCATCTGATTTCAAAAGACTGGATTTGTTTTTCTTTTTGTTAATAAACGTTTCGCTTACGATATTTAAATTGTAAATTCAAAATCGTAAAGTAGATGTCATTATAGCATTTCGTTCAGAGATAGTAACTTGTAGATTCAATTATAGTAGTTGTATTAGTGTAAGAAATCAATTGAAATGAAATGAAATATGTATTTCAGAAGAAAAAATTAAAAGTTCATAGGCACGAAAATTATGAAACTCATTTTTCAGTAGAGATTTTATTTTTTTAAAGACTTTTTGTCATGGTTACATGTTAAGATTTTTTTTAAAGGAAATAGTATTTATTTATATATTTTAGGTGAGTAAAATTTATTGTTCAGTATAATTAATTATTTTATTTAAATTTTACAGTTGGTTTGAATTTAGTTTCTTAGGCGATATAAAATGATAAAAAGTATTTTTCAAAAGACGTTTTGATATAATATCAATCATTTACTCTAGTTTTGAATGTGAAGATAACATTTTTAGCTGTAAAGTACTGAATACGGTTCTGTGATATTTGCTTGCAATGTTTTCATTTTTAGTAATTATTGAATTATTATCATCAATTTTGAAGTTATCAATTAATTTTTTTATACAAACTCAACGTGTGCGCATACATGCGTGTGCGTTTATGTATTTATAAGTGTAGATATGTAGACGGGGATATGTTTTTGATGATATTGTTCATTCTTACTCAGCATTATGTTTAATTAACTTTTTATAACAATAGAAAACCAAACAGAATAATATTTCATATGACAAATTCACCTCTATCAATGTACTATTCATAACAAGTGATACAATTATCTCTATACTTGATGCATACGGGGATTTAGCAGCACAGGCACACACACATACACACACGAGTAAATCGAAATGGCAATAAACGTGTTAACGCGTTCCGTGCTACATTTCAGTAGTTAGCAATATGACGTTCATGCTGCCAGTAACAGGGAAACGAACCCCCGGTCTACCCACTCACAGCATTCCATACATTGTTCAGAAGTTAGAGCGTTAGTTGAGCCGATTATCACATATAATGGAGAGTATGACTCGACATACGCTACTGGCAAAACAGCGACAGAAACCAAGTGTATGTATATATGTTTGCTATTGTACGTCTGTCGTATTAAATACATTACTGTCAGATATGCTGAACAAACTCGCATATGTGTTTGCTTGTGTACAGTTATGAACTAAGTACTATTCGATTCCGGTATCTGAACATGTATTGTTGTATAGAATTATGATTCAATTGAAAATAGATAACTTGATTTGATTCTGTTTATCTTATCGTCTGTTTATCTTATTGTTTGATTTATATTTAATGATATATTGGTAAACATAACATTAACAGAGCGAGAAATACACATATTTCAAATTTATGATGAACATTTATATATATATATATATATATATATATATGTATGTATGTATATATATATATATGTGTGTCTGTGTGTTTGTACATTCCATATAACTCTTTTCAAACATCAACGTAGGTTTATATGTCGGAAAACAAAATTCTCGTTCTATTCAAATTTGTAGATTAAATGATAAATTAATAATTCATGTTTATAAAAGTTATGATCACATAATGTTCGAACGTGTACAATTAAAGTTGTTTAATAATATATAACACCATTCTGTAATTAATATATATTTGCAAATTTCGATTGTATTTATATGGAAGGTATTTTTTTAAAATACATATAAAAATACGGCTTATTTTTAACATTTGATAGAATTTTTGAAAAAAATCTGTTATTCAAGGTATTAACATTTAACGTATATTTTAATATTTTGTTTTAAATCATATTTTGAAGAGATTCTAAAATTAATAATTTGTGATTTATGTTTAAAAGATAAATTCCTGTTAATAACTTCACAGAAATGTTTCATGATAGACCTAACTGTTACAAAATAAAAATATCACATTTGTTTTCAGTAACTGTCATCTTAAATTGGGCCGTTTATAAAGTAAATAGCTTAATTAAGTTTATTTTCAGATTTAATTTTCAAAAATGTTATTTTCATAATACATTAAAAATGATCATACATTGGATCAGTGCAAAAGTTCATATACGATTCAATAGGTGGTGTTAAGAGTGCCGCGTGGCGGCGCTCGTGATGGAAATGTATTCATGTTATATATCGTTTGAAACGTGACAATCGCAGCTGTTATTTGAGCACCAGATGTATTTGTTTTGATTTGATTTGTGTCTAAGAAAATTTTTTGAAAATGAACAACGAAAAGGTACATTTTCGTCAGGTTATGTTGTACGAGTTTCGGAAAGGAGTAACCACTGGCACGATAACGAAAAATATTCGGGAGATTTATTTGGACCATGCACTATTACTTCCAACTGTGAAGAAATGGTTTGCTAAAGTTCGACTTGGTGATTTTAACCTCGAAGATCAACCCCGCTCTGGACGGCTAAGCCCGGCTCTAGCTGAACTCACGAATTTTGACGGAACTGGTTGCCGAAACACTCAACGTTGACAGATCAACTGCATTTCGGCACTTTAAGAAGCTGTGATTCACGTTGAAGCTCAATACGTGGGTGCCGTACTCGTTGTCTTGAAAAAAAAAACAAGTTTGATCACATTTCCTAGGCAGTTTCTTTGCTTGTACGCCTCAACAGAGAGCTTTTTTTTGATCCGTTCGTGACTGGCAATGAGAAATGTATTCTGTACAACAACGTCTGATGTGAACGAACTTAGAAATAAGCGAATGAAGGGGTAGAACTAGTCGCCAAAGCTGGCTTGCATTCGATGAAGGTGTTGCTGTGTGTTTGGTGGGATTGCAAAGGTGTTGTTTATTTTAAGCTACTCCCATGGAGCAAAACGATTACTAAGTAGAAGTGCTGCCAACAAAAAACCAAACTCAACACAGCAATTAAAGAAAAGAGTCCGATTTTGGCCAATCGCAACGGAGTTATCTTCCACAACGCCAACGCAAAACTATATACAGTAAAACTGACTGCAAAAACTGAAGCAGTTGAAATAGAAAATCATATTGCATCCACCGTATTCTTCGGACATTGCACCTTCGGATTATTGTTTGTACCACTCGCTACAGAACAGTTTAAACGGTAACAAATTTGACACCATGGAGGCTATCAAAAACCACCTCACCGCCTATTTTTGTCGAAAAACGGTACAAATTTTACGAACGAGGAATCCAGTAGCTGCCTGAGCATTGAAAAATGATTTCAAAAAACGATGGTGAATATATAAATGATTAGTAAAAGGATTTTCTATGAAGAATAATCGCATGAGTTTCAATTTCAAATCGTATACGAACTTTTGCACTGATACAATATTTTCATATCATGTTTATATTACAGATATATGTATATCATAGACAATTAATAAAAATACAATGAGTGATTTCTATTAACTAACGATTAAAATAAGTGTATAAAATATCTTCAAATAGGTTATGTGCTTTATAGAATAATTTTTATACTAGAAATAACATGATTCATTACACCATTTCGAATACCTTTGTAACTCTACATATTCCTTTGTATAACGAAACTATATTGACACATATTCATTCATCAACGTAGAAATTTTAATCGAAACAGGTTGGTAACAAAATAATAACCAGCATGATAGTTAATAGGTATCATTGATCAAGTATGTTTATTCAAAAACAGTGATTCGAACTGCACGACAACAAACTCCATAACAGGTCTTGTATAAACAGATACACACACATCTATAAACATATACATACAGACATGGGTTGCGATGTAGATCGTAGTCAAGTGGCTCGTTTCGCGCTCTGAATGCGCAATTTGGGAAATTAATATAATACATAGCGACACGGGGTGCCGTCAGGGGGCGACGGGTGGTCGCGGTATTTCATGCGGCGACAGGTATAGAAATCACAGACGTGCGACGACCATTAGTCATTTGCTCTACTCGGTGAAAATGATAGTTGAATGAGCCAGGCCGAGAGCTCAAAGTTGAATTGGTTAGTTGCGAAGCGTTCCACCGGCACCGTATATCTAGTTTATGTCTATATACCTACATGTAATTTATGATACAATATTGTAGATAATTTGAATAGGCAAGTAATTTTTAATTTGACTTTAATTTACGAAATCGTCTCTTGCCGAAAATATCATCATTATGGTAACATCGTACTTAATGCTGATTTCATTGATTAACTGATAGTTAATAAGATTCGTTCTTTAATCAATAATAGAAAAATGTATTATTAACTTGTAAAAATAGCAAAATTTTGTTCTATTTCACTTTCATTTAATTTTATATCAATGGCAAATATTTACTTTACAAGAATAATTAAATATAAACGTGTTAAGTTTATATGAAAATAATCTTCAATTGACATATTTTATTAAATTCATTAAATGAATCTCTATTATATCGACAATGAAAAAAATCAGCACCGTTTCTTTTAAAAAGTAATTTTAGATTACAGAGCCCAAATTGAGGAATTCAGGTGGTGAAATTTGGAAGAAAGTAGAAAATTCGGTTGCATATTTCAACTATTTGTAAGATATTCAGTATGGTCGAAATTTAATTCAAGATCAATGTTTTACGGAAATAATGATCATGCATTTAAAAATAAACTAGACAAATTTAAAAAGCGGGTGGATGACTGTACACTTTTTGTAGATGCTCTTGTGCCTGGAATTAGTTGCATTTTACATGCTAAATCCAATATTTTCATTAGTAAGAGTCTTTCAGTATAAATCCAAGTCAGTGATCAGTAAAAAAGAAAGTCTTTATTCCTTTTTCAAACCCATACCACCGGACTTACTGTAATAAACGATTGTATTTATAGTTATTATTATTACTTTATATTTTATCTAAATAATAATTTGAAATAAATGTGCATACAAGTTTTTCATACACGTTATATATATATATATATATATATATAATGTATCAACTACATTTTTCTATTCACAAAACGATAGCCAATAAATATTTTTAATTAAAATAATCATCAAATTCCGAAAAATTTTTCGCAACGATTACAATTTCAATATAAAATAAATAAATAGCACATATTTTATCGGATAATATTTTGATATTGTTATTAGTTGCTTGTGAAAATTCTATGACTTTTACAACAAAGTAGCGACATTATAATTAAATTTATACACTATAAAGTGAAATAATTACAAATTTTATTTGCGCTAAATTGTAATTTGTTATTACATATAAATTTAGTTAAAAAGATTTTAATTAAAATGAAAAGTCATATGAGATTTATTTTATCGTCTAATAAAAATAATTGTTTTATTAATAATTAATAAATATATGTTTATGTCTAAATAATAAAAAAAATACCTAATAGAGTTTTGAGGAGAAAACATTTTTCAGTTAACAAATAAGATTAAATTTATATAATACTTGTTTATTTTCTATGAGAAATTGTCTTGTTTATAATATAAAGTTTTTATTGATGAAAACTTTTTTTAATCGAAACGTTCTTGAATGAAAATGTTATTGAAATAATTTATTTGGAATTATTTAAAACTTTTATTTAAGAAAACTGAACTTTAAACAATATATTTTATGCATTTTTCTGTTAGTATTTACTATTTCGGATCACTTGTATATTTGATATCTATTAGTAAGAAATTTGCCATTTTTAGGCATGTTTTGGAGAAAATGGCACTCGTGTCGAAACGAGCAGCGAAGAAGAAATAGTTGATCCGAAAGGATAAATATTATCTAGATAACCTATTGACTGGATCACATATATAAAAACAAACAGCAATAATTTTTAAGAAAATATATTACGAAATAATATATTAATTTCTTAACATAAAAATATATATGAAAAATGGAATAAATCAAAAGTTTCAAAAATTATTATAGTCTAAGCAGGACTGTTCAAATAATTTTTATGATTATTACAAATAAATATATCATTCATAAAAATTGAAAACGAAAACTGTATTCTGATTGAAAAAAAAACAGTTATATAAAATATGAAATAAAATTAAATATTGAAATATTTGCCTTTGTATCTAATGTTTCATGTTATTTACTAGTTGCTGTATTATTAATAATATATTTAGAATTAAAGAGATGAATTAGATAATTATTATTTACAATATTTTTAATTAAACACAATTTTTTAAAGTTTCCAGTAGTAAGTGATGAGTTAAATATATAATGAAATAGTTATATAAATATTTAGCAGGATAAACTTAATACCTGGACAAACAATGATTTATATTTCTAATAGAACGTATAACTGAACCAATTGTGAATAACTGAAACTAAAAAATACGAGAATCAATAAAATGTACTCACCATCTTGTTATTTATTTCGTGAAAATGAATTTCACATACTTTATCTACAACATCTTCGCTTTGAAACGTTACGAATCCGAAACCTGAAACAAACAAAAAGAAACAATTTAGTTATATACTTTGTACTGCATAAATATAATATATATTGTATACATTGTAATGCATAATTCTAATAGTATATTCCAACAAAGTAACAGAACATAGTATAAATGTTTGACAACAAATGTCTGACACTGAAATTGAGTTTTGTGGTGCACATAAACACAAAACAGTGAATCAAGTCAAGCGGCAGACTAGTTCACTGGCGCGTTAGATTGCAACAGAACGTGGTGTCAAAATTGTGTCCAACTTTCGCTTAGGTATTTCTGACAGAAAACATAAACCAATCATTTGATATCACAAAAAGAAAATGAATATCTTTCATGTATAAGTATCCTTGTTTAGAAACTCTGAACGAATGTCATGATAGATAAAATATCATTAACCGAAAGGGGTTTTTTATATCTCGTATAAATCTTCTTTTAGAATGATATTTTACTTCATGTTTTATTATTTAGTGTAATTCTTTATGTTTAACGAAAGCAATACATTTAAATTCAATGAATGTCAATACAGAAGAAAGAAAATTTTATCATTTTAAAGAATTTAATTAAAATATTACACTCATAACAATATTATAAATTTTCAAGTCTTTTCAATTCACATAACGAAACCGACGAATAACTATAAAATTGAAATAACATAAAACATTATTATCGTCATACTCGTAGGTGTATTATATTAGAGAAGACTATTCGAGAAGACATTTTAAATTGTATATCACAACGTAAAATCCAGTTTTCTGGTCAGAATATCAAATAAATAAAACAAGCTGTTTGATAAAGTGGGTACGTAAGCATTTGAGATATAATATGTGCTTGTATGTATGTTGATGTGCATTCAACTGAAAGAACAATCTGAGTAGATAATCGCGTTGCTGCAATGTTGCAGTTTTAAAGAGCGTCGGAGAAGTAGAGAGTAAAGCCAGCAGTATGGGTCGGCATCATTGCCGAATCGCGCTTACATCAAAAAACTTTTGCACGATTGTCATTTTCTCCTTACGCTTGCATTCTCTTGTGACACAAATTTGTGTCAATTGTATTAAGGTGGAAACTTCACTGTGGTTTACAAGTTGTTTTTTTTCCTCCAGCTCGAATTAAATTATTTTCTTTTGGTACGCTTCCCCTTTCAACGCATTGTTCTTAAGAAAAAAAACTTATTGTGAAGTTTCTAAGTACAATGAGAACATTATTACTATATATGTTAACTTTGAGCTTCTTACAAAATATATCTAAAACATCTCCAGATAAGTATTTTGAATGAAGTCTATAAATATACATAAACATATACAAATGGTTTATCTACGTATTTGTCTAACATAGCTTTTCAAAACCTTGAATGTTAATATATATATATATAGGTACTATATATAGGTACTATTTTCATTTCTTTATATATAAATAAATCTTACAATTCAGAAATATAAAAAAATGTAAACAAATATAATTATACAAATAAAAACAACTAAAAAATAAATTATATATATTTAATATTTAATTACGCGCGTTAAAAATTAATTATTTAAATAAAAATAAATATACAAACTGTTTTTAGAATTGAATTGTTGTAATTTTATTAATTTTATATTTTTAGTAGATATCATCCATAAATGATGAATAAAAAATCATAAATTTTAAAAATGGATATTTTATGTCAATAAATATAAAGATTTATTTAATGGTCTATATTTGAATATATAATAATTTAATTAAAAATAATGTTATAATTTTTTATGGACACATTGTAAATTTATAATTAATTTTCAACGTTGCTATTAATAACGCAAACTGATGTGGAGTTTGAAAATAATTCAATGATATAGTCCACTCTAACCAATGTAAATACATATGTGGATCACACTAATATATTTTACATAGTACATAATGAATATGACTCTCAATCTAAATATATACTTAAAAAACACGATATCCAGAGCAGCTGCTACTTAGATTATGGGTGGAACACGAAGTTGACAGTAGTACGAAGATGTGGAGTGTTTCGAACAGACTAGAGTTGGGGAGAGGTACTTCAGAGTTGGAGTTGACCCACGTCAAGAGACATTTGTGTAATGAGTTCATCCAAAAGTTAGATTACATTAATCTCACTTCCGACTTCCGACGTCGGCTGTTGGTGTTGCTGCTCTGCTCATCACTGCTGCTACAACTGGCTGCTGCTACCAGCCGTTTTTAATTCCATTTACTTAAATTCATTCAAATGAGAATAAAAACATCGCTTGAAAATCGTTTCAGATTATCTCGTTTCAGAAAAGTTTGTTCAACATTGATGCATAAAAGAATAACGTGAAAATATCACATTTATTATTTTCTCTTACTATTATTCCTTCTTTCATTTCGAATTCAAGTGCACGCTGAACATATATTTACATACTACATTTATTTACGAATAAAACTTTATTCCAAATTGAATAATCCAGTATTAATTGGTCTGTAAATACATTTATATACACATAATTGTATATATATATATATATATATATATATATATATATCAGGGATAATGAATTTAATTAAACTATTTGTAAAAAAAAATGTATTCATTATATAAATGTTCAAGTAAACACATTAGTTTTAAGACACATCATTCATTTCCTGTAAATGTAGATTTTGTATTATTTAAATGTGTTTTTTGTAATAATTGTTTTTAAATATGTCATTATAGAAAATTATAACTTTAATGCATGATTTCAAAAGCATATATATATATATATATATATATATATATATATATATATAACATTGATTGCTAAAAGTTAAATCAAAAATCGTTTTTTAAACGATCTACAAGTGAAGAAAAAGTGAATATAATTTAGATTCAATTGAATCTAATAAAAAATGATTTAAATAAAAGCGTAAACGGTTATGTTAGTCGTAAAGAAAACTCTCAAAAACGCATTTTTAGAATGATATATATCCGTTCATGAACATTTTAGATTGGTCACTTCGAAACATTTAGGAAGATAGCGAGATAACTGAAAGCAAAAAACTAGTACAGTAAATGGAGAGAGTGGAAGTATATACGAGTAAAATGTCTAACATTAAACGACAGAGATGAACGGATCGCGATCGACGTTCAAAGTATACGGCCATGGCTTATTCCTTCCCATTTCCCTGCTTACAGTCCGCTAAGAGATACGTGATAAGTCATTCTTAAGCGGCACTTGCCCGTTTCGTGTTCTTGAACATATAGACACTTAAATACAAACACCATCGTCGAAAAACTATTTTTCATCTCGTTCCATCTTCATATTATTTCAATCCATTCTCTTTGCTAGATTGAAAACTTGAGGTAATTTACTCTTTGGGGTTCGAGCGAACAGCACTTCTGTCCGTATATGTAGTTTGCGCGTGAAAATACGAAGAAAAATGTCGATTCAGCTCTCGCCATATCAGAAATATATGGGAATCTATTGGAGATTTTTTGTCACAGCTGGTGTTTGCCGTCACTGGAAGGGGATCATATCAATGAGCGTGATGGCAGTATTTTATAACTATGGTCTGTGCGGGTCGATCGACGGCCGCCTCACAAAACTTGATTGTAACTTTCAGTTATAAATCTGCATGCGGGGTGATATTGCAATAGAGGGATGAAAACGGATACCATAAATATGCATTATATATATTTACTATTTTAGTATTTCAATTTCGAGATAAATTTATAATAAACGTTCATTGCTACGTGACAATGACACTAAAATGTAACATGATTTATGAATTATGAATGTAGTGAATTATAAAAAGCATTTCAATCATCACAATTAAAATTCACTTTAAAAATTATCATTGTTTTAGAAATGTATTTAGAATAGAAATATTAATGTAAATAACTGTCTTTCTTTCTCTTTGTATATATATATATATATATATATATATATATATATATATATACATATATACATATTAATATGAATGTATAAAGTATGCATGTTTACTTATATAGAAGTGAGATATAAGAACACAACAAAGCTAAAAGCACTTGCTTTTACATTTTGATCTACTTATAAAGAGACTCAAGTAGAATAACAACTTTTAAAGCTTATTAATAGAGTTTGTTTACTACTAAAATATCATGAAAAGATATTTAAGATGCCGAAAATAATAATTTATGCATATATATATATATACATATGTATGAATTCTCATAATATATTTATATAAATATATTTATATATGAATATATTTAAAAAAAACCTTTTTTGTTAGAAATTACACTTGAAATAATATAAATTAAAGAACATTATTTGTTGTTAATTATTAGTTATTTTTTATCGGATATTGTTTTTATTACAAAATATAATAAAAACAATAAACAATATTTGAAGTTATTTTATAGAACAGAAATAATTCGACATATAACATATTATTTAATAAAAATATTACATCCCTTAGTTTTTTTTTATTTTCATTTATATGTTATTTATCGACTTTTTAAAGTAGTTTTAATAATTCTATTATTAAAATATATTTACAATAGATTTTTGTCACAGAGAAACTAAATTAAAAATTACCGTCGGGACAATGGAAATTCTAAATTTCGATTTTTTAACAACAATGAGTTATTGAAGCTATTCTACAAAACAAAAGTCTATTTAACACATGCAACCATAGTGCCGAGTGAAAAAAAAATCGTTATTAACCAAATTATATGAAACCTGAATCTACAAACGCCTAGCGGATAATTTCTAAATGGATGTTTTACTGATTTTGCGAATAACATCATTTGCGAGTCAGCCCAAAATCGACAATAAAGTTAATTCAATTACCTACTAACAAAGCACGGCAACACAAACAATAAATTATGTACTGTCAAATTGGTTCGATAAAAAACGTAACAAGTGTTGTCTAATTACATTTGATTTATTTGTTATAGATTGATGCAGACAAAATAATCGTTTTTGTGTTTAAATACATGCTGTAGAGGATTTTCAACATTACCACTGCATAATTAATGCAATAGTGCAGCAGTTTTATAATTTTATGTTTGTGTTTTATTTATATATATGGTATTTAAACACGACGGGCATAACGATTACTAACAACAATAAAAATGAATATTGTAGTTCTTGCATGTAAGTTGTAATTCTTGCAAAAACGCATGGGCTCTAATATTATTACACAAAATGCTTTAATAATGTGACATGTTGTAAGAGCCCCTGCGGTGCAACGCCACACGTCTTGGAGATAACGCTGCAGGACGCTTGAAATAGGATCGTCGGCTTATCAATGTCTATGAATAAAACTGACTTTGGCTGAAATCTATTTTCAGTTTACATGCAAATGTATGCTACACCAGTGTAACACGTGAATTATTTAACAAGAATGTCTGTTAGTTACTTTTTAATTATCTGGAATAAGAAAAAAACTATATAAAATAAATAAAAGTAAATAATTTGTTGTAATCGTAACACGAAATAAGTTTTTATATAAATTATGGAAAATATTTTATCAGTTAGACATGTTATGAATACATTTTATGAAAAATAAGTACAATAATTATTTCTGTAAATATCATATATATATATATATATATATATATATATATATATATATATATATATATATATTGCAAGTGTGCAAGAGGTGGGTTAATAAAGTTTAACGAAAACTAAAGTAATATTTTTCAACTAAACAGTATACACATGATTAAATCAGCTATTGTAAGTAAATTTATTTAGAAGTTTTCGAAAGTTTTATTAATGATAGCAATTGTAAACTTTGTACTACATCACATTAGATACTGGACCTCTATTGTTTTAAAATTATATAAGTTCCTATTGTTGTGGCTAGAACTGTTTATAAATTATGTATGAATATCACGTAAGCTCTTAATGAGTATGAAAACAAAGCAAATTTCATCTAAAACCAACTGAGTTATTAAATCTCCGTGTTGAAAATTTATTAAATAGATTATATTCTTTTTTATTTATATATATATATATATATATATATATATATATATATATATATATATATATTAAAAATCTAATATAAATATAGTTGGTTGTAAATATTCTATTGATTTGTAGTATAATAGAAATAGATTTATATTCGGAGTAATATTAATAATTATCATTATTAGAGATTAAATTGATTTTCAGTTTTATAGCAGATAATTAAATATTCGATTTGTATAATATTTAAATATGTTTAAAATATAAACGTGATTATATTGACCTCAATTCATTTAATCAGTTCGTATCGCGGTTACATAATTTAAAATATTATTTTGCATAGAAAATGAACTAATCCGTTTGATATTTAATTAAATAAATACCAGTATCTTTTATGCAGAAGAAAATTCGTCAACAGTTTTTAAATTATCAAATCCATCAGAAAGTGTCAAATATTTATCCGCGAGAATATTGAAATATTCATTTTTAGTACAGGAGAGGAAATTAAAATTCTACAATAAAGATTTTATCTGCAATTTTATAAATTGTAATTCATTTGCATAAAGCATATCCTACGCAATATTCGACCGAAATGAAACGAAGCTACCATTGAACAAGAGAAAGAAAAACTTAAATCATTTTTACACGTATTGGTAAGTTATGAGTAGAAAGAGATAGTAGTATTTGTGTGCCTTATTGAATCATTATAACATCTCTTTTGTATAATTTCATTTAGTGAATAATTTTGTAAAAGTATTTCAAACAAGGAAATTAAATGGAATATTAAATTGCGAAAATCATCTCTAAATCACGAACGTCGTATCTATTTTCTGAGTTGGTTTGCATGCTTACTGCTAATCTGATATTTTGCGAGAGACCTCGCCAATTTTATAACTATTTTTCCGAAAGAGACTTTAACACTATTCTGCA
The DNA here is from genome assembly GCA_034766995.1 of Acanthacorydalis orientalis. NCBI lineage: Eukaryota > Metazoa > Arthropoda > Insecta > Megaloptera > Corydalidae > Acanthacorydalis > Acanthacorydalis orientalis. The sequence goes on from CM068314.1 coordinate 17,903,411, forward strand.
AGTTAGCAACTCTGAAATAGCCATTAGTCTGTTCATATTTTATATGTAAAACTGTTTTGCATAATTATGCAGATGCTACAGTTTCAATTTTTGAATTTATATTTTTACATATTTGAATAACTTTCTATGTTAAACTCAAATGTGATAAAATCAAAAAAAATTATATGCTATAATTTCTGAAGTATTATATATATATATATATATATATATATATATATATATATATATATGTAAACAATCAATAGATTAGAAACTTATTGTTTAGAAATTAATATTTTTTCATAAATGAATATAAAGAGAACTACTTGTTATTTAAATTATAAAAATAAACATCAAAATCATAGCATGTTTACTAAATGTTATTAACATTAAAATATTCTTCAAATATATACTAGAAAGTTGATGAATGATTAATGATTTTATTATGTATATAACACAAAAATTGAAAATATACGTTCTATACATATTTCCTGGTATTTCCATAAGCGAAAATATTTCTAAGAAACCTTTCAGACAGGCACGTCAAGTAATCCCCGTCACTAAATATTTTGGTATTTTCTGTAATGATCAATGTAACATTATAGAAATACGAAAAGTAAGACAATACATCGAAACGTAAAAATTCTCATTGTATTTTATAACACGCTGGAATATATTATAATGTCACGATCTAGTGACGTGAAGAGGGAGGTCAAGCAAGACTTTACGGTTCTGTTAAAGGTCATCCCTTAAAGGTTGCTCTATGAGTCTTTCATCGTATACCATTCGTTTAAAGATATACAAGTATTGTATATACACATTGAAGTGGCGTAGCGTGCACATGCATATATATATATATATATATATATATATATATATATATATATATGTACGTATGTACGTATATATAGGTATATGTAGGATACAATAATAGCATTCGGTCGGCCATCTTTTACATGCTTTTATTTTCAAAGTCTCACATTCATTTTCCATGTGTAGATTTAATGCTAAAGATAATATTATGTCTAAATATATTTTTCTAACATTTGCGTGAAGCATAAACGTTACAGTAAAGACAATACATTGAAAAACATTTTTTTCTTCTGTTATTTTTGAATCAGAAACATAACTGCGGTATTTAGTAAATTATTTTTATTTTTTTTAATACTTTTCATTATGTCAATCTTGAGTCATTCGGTAATTTTATATTATAAAACTGATTGTTATTTTGGTAAAAAGAAATTAACTAGTTACTGAACAAAGGAGAAATTAACTAGTTTTTGTAGTTTTAACATTTTAAAATAATCAAAGAAAGGAATACATTCTGGCGTATTATATATATATATATATAATTGTACATCGAAATGACATAAATAAAAAAATATTAAACATATAATTATACAAAATTCAGCGAATAGGATTATAATTAGGAAAAAAATAAATTAAAAATAGGATTAAAATTAATAGGAAAAAAATAATTAAGTTTATTGAAGTTTTTCATTTTTTATGAAAATATTGGATGTAATATAAAAAAATTGGATTTATTTTTTTTCACTTTAAAGATAGGTATTATAAAAAAGATCAGTTTTTAATTGAATTTTATTTTGAAAGTATAGTTTAAGAATTTTTTAGAATTTATATCATTTTTAGGTTAATTTGTTATCTATTTTCTGAAATAGAAAATCATTTCAAAATAGTACCGTAAATTAAAGTTCATGAACATACATTTCTTTTACGTTTGATATTATTTTTTTCAATTAAAAGCATGCAAAATAATTGATACAATGGTTATGTAAATAGGAACTAAATATTTTCAAGCACAACAAAATTCTTTATACATGTTTTGAATAAATTTAAATAACTAAACATACTTTAGATCTCGACTACAGTGGTAGCAGAACTAGTACGAAAAGTACATGTTCATCAACTATTTTAAATATTGCTCGACTGAAAATCTATTAACAAACAAAACGGAAAATGTTACAATATAAAACGTAATCAATGATAAATAAGATACTAAAGAAACTAAAAACCGAACCATTAACGGAAATACCAAACTAACCGCACACTTTCTGATCCAGGGTGTGTTATATTACACCGACGATATTTGCGATCACGATATCTGGATTGGACTTGGAGAGTATATATCCTCACTTTATTGTAGTCGTTCGAAGAAATGTGAAATCAGACAATCCACCCGTGAACGTTGTTTTCAGTAACGGTGTAAGAGATAAAAATAGTTCAATCACACAAATAAACGTAACAAATAGGCTTATTAAGATAGTGTTTGAAATTGCTTATTTTTTATGTCGATTTTTTTCCGTTTTACCTATCATTTCAGCGATAATATAATTAAGGTTAGGAGAAAATTTACGGACTTGATAACGTTGCGTTTGGTTAACATACAAGACATACATATATATATATATATATATATATATATATATATATATATATATATATATATATATATATATATATATATAAACGGCAATTCAAATATTATATCTGTAAGTTAGTGAGAAAAAAAATAAATACTATGTACAATTTTCTATAAAAAACAGTAATATTGTAATAATTACAACTGAATCGATTACAAATTGTAATCTACTAAGGATATTTGTCTTCATAAAATATATATACCATGAAAATTATCACATTTAGACATATTCTGAATCCAACAAATCTCAAGTAAGTTTATTGATTAAAACTTATATTTGTATGATGAAAATTTACTAACAATTATAATATTTAGAAATGAAAAAAATAAATTTTGAAATATTGATTAAATATTATAAAGTCATTCTAATCACAATGTATTCTTCATTTTAAATAATCATGTTTGGAGCGATTATTTATACTTGTGCAATAGTGTGTGTTCTGGGAAATTTTAATGAAAAATTACTTTATACAATATTTGTAAATTTTCCAGAATAAAAAACAAAAAAGTGTAAAATATATATTTATTTATTTTCATAATCAATTAAAGAATGCATACTGTTGAAGGAAATAAATTATACTTAAAATCAATTATTGGATTTTTTATAAAAATATTACTATACATGTGATTTAATAATAAAACAATTTACCTTTTAAAGTATATTATATGGGCATCAGTATATATTATGGGCATCATTGGGAGTGTGCTAAGGTACAAAAAACTTTTGAAACGTATGTAAGAGAGACAAACCAAAATGATTAATAATTAGTAATTGACGATTTTAAAAGATTTTTTTAAGGTCTATGGAGAAAAAATCATATTATATGACAAATGTTGCTGTAGTGACAAAAAATATATTGTAATTAAATTCAAGATTATAATTTTATATAAAAGTACTTTCAAATAAATCTATATGAGATTTTATTTTCTGAAATTTTTAATCAAATTTCTTAAAAACTGACAAAATTATATATATATTTTTTTCTAAACCTATTCATTCGAATTATTTTAATATTATTTAACACTTAAAAATCTATGTTAATATTTAATTTAAATTTCGTTACATAATTGAATATAGATGTTTTGAGAAATTGATAGCAAGTAAATGTAAACATGTAATTAGTATTCATAAAAAAATTTACAAAATATTTTAAAATCCATAGTGACATAATTATAAATTATTTACTTTTTCTAAATTTACATGAAATTTTACCACGATTAAAATTTGAATATACCTACAATTTTTTTGGTAGCTTTTATGAATACAATGACGTTCTTCCTGCCGGTGTTTATAAACACCGTTTAGTTTGTATAGCTGTGTAAAAGAGGTAGCAGGACCTAGTGGCGATTCGGTCTATAGCCGAAGGCTCTTGGCATTGCACACATGTGAAATGTTTTATGGGATCAGGAGGCGGAAATATTTCGTTATGGAGGTTCGATATCACGGCCATTAAACGTGTAAGTCCGTAGCTAATATCTCTAGGTTGCTACAGAACGGGCATATACGACAATATATGTATGTGCGTTTGTCTAAAGACCGTGATTGTGTTCGTGTGTTGCTATAAAGAGCAGGAAATAGGTATGTTTCAGGTTTAATTTAAATTTTGTTTCCATAAATTTGCACAAAAAGGTATGATTTTATTTAGTTTTATTCAGAAAGATTAAAACGGTCGGGTTTTTGAATTTAAAACTGATTTGAAAAGAACGACCATAATGTATTTGTGAAAATATCATGTATATACATAGATATGGAGAGTATCCAAATATATTACACACTTACCATAGAAAAATAACTCTTATTTTTGTAATAAATAAAAATTATATGAGAGATTTACGTACAAAAATAATAAAAAATTAATATTTTGATATACATTTCGTAACTAAATAAAATAATTTTCTTTGTCACGATCTTTCCACATAAATACAATAAATATATAAACGGAATTTAGATAGTATTTTAATTTATTTTAATTTTAAGATAAATTGGTAATTATTGAATATTTTTTAATCAAATTCAAATTTAAAATTAGATATTTTAAAAAATTAAGATGGAACAAAAATAAAAAAAATATAAAACTTTATTTATTTTCTTTTTGTATTTGTAAATTGTTTCGCGCTTGCACCCCTGGATTTGAATACTTGTTTCTATCCCCTGAGGTCATTATTTTTGTGTTTTTTTTTACATCGTGGAAACGAAAAGAAAATACTGACCTCAAGGAGAAGAAACGGACAATTCTTTTATTTTTTTCTTCATATTTACATATTAACTTGGTAAGAAAATAATTACGGTTTTTGTTTTCTGAATACTAACCTTTTTTTTCAATGAAAATGTCGTTTCATCGTGTTTATGTTAATATCATTTTAAAATGCATTTCGATTTGTCTTTTGGTAATATCAACTTTGATTTTATTATTAATTTTGTTTCAAATTGGGCTGTTGAATTAAAGATAGAAAAGAAGAAAATAAGAGCAAATTTTTGTATGAGTTCAAAACGAGTGGTAAAGCAGCACAAATTGCTCGTAAAATAAACGACACTTTTGGTGGAAGTACTGCTAAGGAACGTACGGTATAATGGTGGTTCTGAAAATTTCATGTTGGGGACGACAGCCTTGAAGATGAAGAAGGTTGCGGGCGTCCTTCATCAGTTCATAACAACCAACTGAAGGAATTAGTTGAATCAGTACGCACGACAATACCAGAGCTTGCACAAAAATTAGGTGTTAGTCATCTAATAGTTCCGAATCACTTAAAACCACTTAAATTAAAAAAATTGAATTTGAAAGTCATAAATCGCAATTATTTTTCTAACAACGTAATAGAAATAGACAATTGTAAAAAAATATGTGGGTGATAATTCAAATTTCATTTAGGCTTTCGTAACTGGAATGAATTGCATCCCTAAATGTTAATTCCACTAACTTTTTCAAAAAAAAAGCTTTCAGTATAAACTACATAAGGAATTAGTAAAAGAGAATCTTTATTTCTTTTTTGGGCTTACGCTATTGAATTTGTTAGCAGGTGGACTTGTAATTATTATTACTATTAATATAAATTTATAGAAAATTTATATTTTTAGTAAAGACTTCAGTGATTTAAATATAATTGATATTATTTCAATTATCTAGAAATAGAAACATAAAACATTTTCATAACAAAAACAATTTAATTTTAAAATATATTCCGTTTTTGAGAAAGAACTATATCTCAGTACAGCATTACCGGACTTTTCTGACTTTAAAATTAAATAAAACATGAAATTATTTTAAAACAACATTTCAGTTAGGATAGTTTAAAATATAAAAAATGCTTTAATATGAGTAGTGCTGAATATTGTACGAATATAATACTTGACTCTAATCCAATGTTATGAATAACACAAGTGTAAAAAAGTGTACGCGCCACTGAAAGAAAGCCACACATGTGTAAAGGCATAATTCCGCGTGTGCTTGTGTGATTTAGTTTTATCAACGTACGGTAGGTACCTACCAGGGTACTTAGAGAAACTTATGTGTTTCCGGGAACAATTTAGATTTTTGTTGGAATTTATGTTATAAAACTGCATTAAGCCGGTCAATTTTTTATTGTTATATATATATATATATATATATATATATATATATATATATATATATATATAGAGTGTGTGTTTCTTTAACATAAAATGAAGTACATAAAATAACTAATTATTTAAATTTATTCAAATTATATGACTATATATATATATATATATATATATATATATATATATATATATATATATATGTGTATGTATGTATATGTATATGTATATAATGTGTGTATGGTATATTTCATAGCTCATTTTTAAATTGATAGTTGATATATTTTACATAAATATATAAATTAGAAAAAATATATTCAGTATAGAAATTTATGATTTCACTAATTCAATAAGAAAGTATAATTTAAAAATACTTATTTGATAAAATCTTTGAGTTCGTTTTAGTTTGTTTAGACTGAATTATTTTCTCAAATTACTGTTACTTATTTGGATTTATTTTATTATTTTGTTGAAATAATCTGTTAATGGCTACAAATATCGATTGAAAAAATTGTGGCAGACACAAATTATATGAAAATATATTTGGCTGAATTCAATTTTCACAATGTATATAACATGTTAAATGTTTTTATTGGTAATAACTACAAAACTATTACGAAAATATAGCATGATACGATTTACAATTATTAAATGAATTTTAACCAGAAAATCTCGAATAAAAAGTATTTCGACACACATTTTGTTGAAGGAAATTCAGCAGAAACTCTCGGAAGACAATATATGTGCGCGAGCAAAGGAGAATCTGTGATAAGTGTGTACTTAAAATTCAGGACAACGCATTAAACGGCTTTTCTATAGGACTTCTAACTTTACGGTTTACTGACGATGCTACAATACTATCGGGAATTGAATAAAATCGATATCAAAACATGGTTTCCATGTTTTGATCAAATATTCTACGTAAAAGTTAATCGAATTTACCGAACAATATTAAGCTAATGTTAATCATCTACACTTGAGTGAATATTATACAAAGAAAAAATTGACTCATATTTTATTAAGGTCGTCTTGAAAAACATTATGTGACAACTTTCATCAAAGATCTATTAAAATGTTAAAATTATTTCACTTACATATTAGTAAACAAGTCAGTTTGGGAAATAAGTGAACTTTTGAACTATTAAACTGTTTCCATTGTACTTGGATATTAATTATTCGAAATTTAAAAAAAAAGAAAGTTAAAATATGTTTTTAATGAATAAAAGTCACAGGCAAAAAGTATAATATATTATATATATATATATATGTATATATCAAATTATAATAATTATTTCGATTAATATAATTAGTATTCTTCAAAAATTGTGTTATTAATAAAAAAAATTCAAAACAATGACGAATTTTCCAACAAACCAACATGCAATTTTTGATTCCGTCACCTTTTTGTATTTTCATATATTTTATTTACACACATTCAGAAATACACACACACATGTACATACATATGTACATATGTATGTATGTATATATATATATATACATATATATATATACACACATGAAAGAATATGGTTTTAAATTAAAACGATATCTTATTTAAACATAAATGCAATGTACAGAAGACATGTATACGAATAGTTATTTAAATATGTATGGAGACATAAAAACTAAGAACGTTTCCAGAACTTCGCAAGTTACTGGTACTTTTTTAAAATTTAATGCGAACAATTTGAACAATAACTGTAAATATCTTCGCAAATACACGTTTGTGGAAAAGGATTTTTTTTCTTTTATCTCGTCAGTTTATATATATATATATATATATATATATATATATATATATATATATATATATATATATGTTAGAAACGTAACTGAACTTACTATTTTTTATATAGGAAGCATTCAAGAATAATTTTATATAATTGTTTTGAATCGATTAGTATTTACGTTTGAGGAAAACACTTTACAATAAAAAATTATAAAGTGAGAATAATAGGCAAAAGGTGATATATTTCATCTGGAAACAAATTATTATTATATTGGATATAGTAGTCTTATCGATTCAGATTTATTTTCAAATATGTAATGTTACTATTTTTTAAGAGTCAACTAGATAAAACAGAAAAGTGAATAACAGTTAAATTATTAATTAAAATAAATCGATATTAATTATTGTATTAATATTTATGTGCTATATAAAGTATCAAATTGGTGAATAAAACTAAAAAAATATTATATATATATATATATATATATATATATATATATACATGATATATTGTTTTTCTATTTGTAAGAAAAAAGTGAAGAATAATATATAAAAACTGAAAGGTTCAAGTTTTATTTTAAAAATATGTGGTTATTGATTGAAATAAATTAAATATATTTTTATACATTATGGGAAAATATAACGTTTTATAAATGATTTTCATTGATATATTCGATTATTACCGTTTCGTTGTAATTTAAAGAAAATAAATTACAAAAAGGTTAATGCAATGCAAAATTTATATATACATAAGTTTGTTTTTGGAATGTTTGGATATTTGATGTCGAACCATTTAAACTGTTTTACTTCTTATTATATTCCAGGATAGATTTTGGAACTTGTACCATTTTCAGGCAATAGAATGACAAATAAAGGATATATAGGACTACAAATAACAAAAAATAACTACAATATAGATAAATCGTTATAGTCGATATAATATAATATTTTAATATAATAGGATAATGACCAAAAACGTTGATACGATTTAACAAGTAAATATTTTATCAATGTTATCCATTTTCCATTTACATGATACAAAAACATGCAATGTTTTGGTGTATTTCTACCAAATAATACTATATACATGAAACCGTATCATTTCAATTGCCCTGCGGGTAATTAATTAATAAATTTATACAAAACAGAACTAAACATATAAAAACATTAAAATCAGATTTTACTCAAAAAAATAACCTCGAATCAAGGCGCCATTAACTTTTAATGTTCTTATTTCCCGAGTGAAGACATTTCAACAAAAACATCAAAACCTTGAGGCTTGATCAGATATATGTGTTTGCGAGACCGCGATGAGGTGATTGCACACACTCACACATTCTTATTTGTGTATCTACGCTTTTATATATATATATATATATATATATATATATATATATATATACTCACATATATATATATATATACACATACTCATATATATATATATATATATATATATATATAAACGCGAGATACGTTCCCAGCAGGAGAGGATGCAGCGTCAACCTGCCGCCGGCGCTAGCGCCGTGAGAGATCCTGCAGGACAATAAGCCACACCCACCACCCGGCTGCGTGGCGCCAGAGGTGGCAGCGAGCTCCTTCTGCCGCCGCCATTGATCCTGGGGGCGCACGGCACCTCGTCACATCACATACACACACATAAACGTATACGTTATACACATGCAAGTAGTACATAAACACATATAAATACATGTACGTACGCAATCGAGTCCTAGTACAAACACACACTCATGCCAACACGTGTGTTCTACAAAGAACCTGATATGGGGGAAAGGAAGTCAGTAAAATAAATTTATTTATTGTTTAGGAGTTTCTGACGTGTCGCATATATAAAGTCTTTTAATCTAGAAAATACACACAGCTTAAAATAATTCTGAGAATAAAACCCAGTTTGGTAAAAAAAAGAAAATTAGAGAAAATAACGAAACGTATACGTCACAGCGAATATAAATGCAAAATACAATCCAAAAACAATGTTGTTTGTAAGGTGAAACGGCACTTTAGTGTCACTTGATTAATTATGAACGGTAAAAAAAAATGGAATTTCTAGATAGGACACAACGTTTTGTTCAAAATAAATTTCGTGTCATAAATACTGGTCTTGATTTATGTTGAAACCAATTCGCCTTGTTTTACAAAGTGAAGTACTGTTAGTCATATATTCAAGATAGTTTTTCTTCATTTCTGATATTATTTTATCGTCTTCATGATTTTATGAGATTTTTTATCAAAAATGTAATTCTAAGAGTTTTATATATTCACCCCTAATATTATTTAATTTTTATAGAACGAACGTACTATTTCTTTTCACTTGTAATAAATTATTAATTTTAAATTTTCATAAAACATTTGAAAATCAATTAGATTTAATTGAATAATTTAAACTATAAGTCAGGATATTGAAGTATACATTGAAATTTAATTATTTTATAAGAATCCATACATAAAAGTATGTTCTTGTATAATTTTTACTACTTGTATAATTTTTACATATTCTTACTTAAATACTTGATAAAAATTGAATCCAATTTAAGAAAGTTTCTATAAAAAGCGATTATTTTTCTACCAATCTAATATTTCTCAGGTTTAAAGTATTTTATTAAGAGACATAAGATGTATGTGGGAAAAGATTCTCATTCATGAGAGTGTTATCTACAAAGCCAAAACTATAGTTTTAAATTTTATACTTATTTCTATTTTACAAATACTAATCAATTTTATTTCAGGTAAAACATTTGATTTGATATTATGAACTTTGTATAAAATTCAAAATAAAAATTAGTTATTTAAAAATGTAAATGTTTTAAAATAAAACGTTTTAAATATGCATGACAAAAATCAACATGAAATGAAAACTGTTTTTAATACTACAGGGAAATAATAAAAGAATATTAGAAATTTTTCATGTAATTTGTGAAGTGAGAGTATTATTTTTTCAACCGAATACTTGTTTAAAAAAAAATCATGAAAATTCTACATTTTTCTTCATATATATATATATATATATATATATATGTGTATATATATATATATATATATATATATATATATATTTGTTCATATATATATATATGTGTGTGTGTGTGTGTTTGTGTGTATATATATGGATATGTAACCCAAAAGTAAATCTAATAACAACGACCAACTTTTAATTCAGTTAGTAACTTATTATCTCTTTTCGTAACAATTATTAACAAAATTATACTAGTTAAAATCAACAAAGCTTCTATCTACTATTAAAGTATTTACTGCGAAAGTATTTACTGTAAAAGTGTTAAGATTTTTTCAATATTTATTAAAGTATACAGAAAAAATTCAAAAACAAATAAATATTATTATATAAAATAATCATTTTATAGGTCTTTTGTCGCCAAGGGATTTACTGTATAAGAAGTTTTGCTTTCTACGTTATACATACGAATGCGATATCCAATGAGGTTTTTTATTCTTCTCTCTTTCAATATATATATATATATATATATATATATATATATATATATATACAACGCTTTATTTGTATTATATTGGAATTTTCTCTGTATCTATAGCGAAACAGTGTCATTTAATTATATTTTTATTTTAATGTTTTTGTATTTTATACCAGAAAAGTTTGTTAAACATATTTCTCAAACTTGCACAGTATACAAGTTTGTATAATTACATTTTTTATGGATATATAATATTATCATAATATATAAAGAATAGGTAGAATGAAGAACATAAAAAACACGTATACGTTATGAAAATTGAGGACAAAAAGAAGCAAAGATTTAATTACTTTTTTACTTTGTAATAGAAATGTTTACAATATAATATTTTAAGATATTGTAAATAATTTGGTTTAAATAATTCTAGTGATATTTTGATATATGTTGAACGTTAAAGAATGTAATCCATTTAATATAAAAAAATAAAAAAGCAATTAAAAAAGATACTGTAAAGAAAACAGAACACTTATTTTGTTATGTAATATTTAATTTTTGAATAAATTATATATAAATATATATAAATTGTTATAGTAAAAAATATTTCTCTGTATAATTATTTTTATTAGATGATCATTAAAATTATTATTATTTATAGTTCTTATTAAATATTAGAAAAAAATTAAATGCGATAGAATTCAGTTATAATAGAAACCGATATTTTAAGTATTGATTTATATTTATTGTTTAGATTAAGTTTAACTATCGCAGAAAATTTATGTAGGAAAATATTTTTTTAACTTATTTATTATATACAAGCAGTATTTCCGAAAAATGAATCAAAAAAATTATGATAAGCTTTAATTCTAAAAATATTCCTGGTATAAAAAAATCAAAATTTAATTAAACCATTTTTGAAAATATTAATTCAAGAAATATAAACAAGTTCGTATATTTATTATTTTAAATCATTTTTAAACATTTTTTATAACACAAACTCGACCAAATGAATATTCGTTTACAGAAAAATAAACAAACAGACAACAAAGTAGTCCATAATGATAATAAAAGGATAAAAAATAGAGATATAGAAATTGTCATTAATTTTTCAAATAAAATAAATGTATCAGAAAAGATTATATAAACACATGGATTTAACCTTTACATATGTGCTTGTTCAGTTGTTATTGAACGCTACATTTAACTCTCAACTTAAATGTTAACACTTTTGACATTTTCTGCTTTTTTTTCATTCGTACGATGCACTAATGTAATTTACTTCAGAAAAGATTTTTTATTACTATGCGCATGTGAAGGAAAAATAATCATCATTCAACATTATGAAAAATGTGAATAGGTTACAAGAAAATCCTTACAACTTATACAAACACAGACACATACACTTTATATATATATATATATATATATATATATATATATATATATACATGTCAGGTTACATACTTATTCAAAAACATTTATAAAAAATAAATTTCGACATATTTGTATTCTAGCTGCGCGCTTTAAAAAATTGCCAATATTGATATATTTTTATTTTTTCAATCATATATTTTTAGTAATATATAAACATAGATAATTTATTATTATTGTCTGAAAATATAATCATATGTTTGTTATATGAAGAAATTATTTGTTATATTAGATTTACAAAATTTTATTAATAGTATTTTTTTTTAATTTAAAGTCCTATTATTACTTCATATTTAATCTAATTATTTAATAGTATGTTGAAGAAAGTAAAATCCTGCGTGTGTATATATATATATATATATATACAAGAGTGTATATCTACTTTTAATCACAATATCTGTAACAGCCTCTATTAGTTATATCGATCGACGCATACTAATTAAACATGTGCGCCCTAGCTTATTCCACAACCTTAATTACTATATTACTTTATGGGTTCGCATAAGTTTTCTAATAGCTAAACTGAAAATTTAGATTGAAATTACTTATCCCTGAACGATAATGTTTGTGTCATTATATGTAAGCCCCTTTCACCGGTTCAAACCAGACCGTTCTATGTATGAAACATCCGCACATGTGAATTGACATGATTGACACAGGTGTTGTTTCAAAGACACACTTAAACATTCAAGTTGTTTCGTTAAATTCCAACAGTAAGTTAATGTGTAAACACATTTTCAGACAATATTTTAAAACTTTCAAAATTGCTTGTATTTTTCAAAAATAAATTTAAAAATAGTAGAAGAAAAGAATATTTATTCGTTATTTAAATTAGTACGACGATTATGAACGTATATAAAAATAAATAGTTGAATATCAAAATAGAGTTTTATGTCATTTTCATGACTGGTTAATATAAAGAAACGGAAAAGGAAAAAATAAATAAAACGGAAAAATGAAATTGTTTGCCCTATTATACTTTTAATGGACGATATGTATAAATACGTTTATACTGTAACAGTTAAACAATATGTTTTATCAGAGATAAAACTCAAAATTGATATTTTATGTTAATCTTTTATTATTTATAGACTTTAAATAATAAAAATGTTAAAAAGTTAATCATAAAAATAGAAAGAATTATGAAGTCTATTAATTTAGAACGTAATTCTTAAAAATAATATTTAATTAATAGTTAAAGAAAGAAATATAATGCGCGGAGATAAAAATACAAAATATGTGTGCATTATCTACATCCAATAACCTAAATCAAACAATCAACACACGTAGAAGGATATATAATAAAACTTTATTACCGCAGACAGCTGCATTTACAATTTACTGTTGAACCGTATCACTGCGGATATAGTAGCGTTTAAGTTAGGCTTAAGATAAGGAGTGTCACGGCACCACCACCGACGATATAATTCGCCTGTTTCTTGGTTGCCTTTACTATCCGGTCATATCAGCTAGTGGGTTATGGACGAAAACCCACTATCCTAAGGTGATGGCGAAAATCGTGTCGCGAGGCGGTGGTGGCGCTGGGTACAGAATGACACTTTTATAGACATTTAAGGCTCTATTTACGAGCCAACGACTGGTTCTTAAGGAGCCATCATGGCGCCCTCTTATATAGCTAGCTAAACGACAATTAACGATTTAAAGATATACGCTGTCTCTTTAAGTAAACCATATGTTATTCGAAGGTCAGAGATAGTTTAAATCATTGACGCGTGTAATATATACATATTAAAATTATAATAAAGTCACAGAGTTTGCAAGTAGCGACATAAAGTAAACACAAGTATATATTAAAGTTTAAATTTACTTATTTCTCACTACGTACCATCTTTTGATATGAATTGATCATAATCTGTCTTTGTTATAAATGAATAAAATTAACAATTAACTTATTGTATACAGTGGACAAATTAATTTTTTATTGTTTAATAAATTTAGAAATATAAATCAACTTAAGCAATAGACTGTGATCATTTCAAAATGGGTTCGTAATTAATTTATTTCTAGCTTATGATTTGGGTAAATATTAGGGATAAAATTTAAGGATTATTTAAAGGTATGGAATAAAATGTTGTGTTTTAATATTTTTTATCAATTTCAATACACTTTTTTAGATTTTATGAACAGCTTTCTAGGAATATTTTGTTAAAAATTCAATGACTTTCAAAGATACATACTAACATACATACATACATATATACATACATACATGTATATATATATACAGGGTGCAGCAAAAAACATCCCGAATTTCCCGCCAAGTGATGCAAAACTTCAGAAATCGATTACAAATATGTATCGGGAATAAATGCCACCATCTGGATGATGTCATATTCAAAATCAATGGAAAATACACTGCATGAAAATGTCATGCAATTTTTAGGTCATGTAAAATTTTCAATAGCATTTACCATGCCTTTTCGTTAACCTTTAAAATATAGGAGGTTTTTGCCACCCCTTTATATATATATATATATATATATATATATATATATATGTGGGTGTGTGTGTGTGCGTGTGTGTTTATATATGTAAACATATTAATGTATTGAAATCTATTTGATTTTTATAAATTCCATTATATTAAGATGACATTTTATTTTTTAAAATAAAAATTGTTTTTTTGAGATTAATAGATATACTTTTAAAATTATATTAAGTAACTTGGCGTTAGTAATTTATAAAATAAAATATATAAGCTATAATATAAAATATATAAGCTTTACAAAACCAAAGTACTGTTATTTATAATAAATTAAAATTTGAATACAAAGATTTCAACAAACAAGTCAATATTGAAGTATTGTTCATATGGAAAAATTAATTAAAATTACATGATGGTTTGAAGTTCTAACTGTCAAGAAATAAAATTTCTTAATTCGCAGAAAAAAATATTTTTGGAAAAACAATTGCACTCAAAAAAATAGTAATAAATATACCTGATTTGTTCTTGTATAATATTTAATTTTAAAATATTGGTTTTGGTGATATTTTATTTTTAATTTATATTAACAAATTATTCAATTGTATGTAAATGCCATTACGCTGTTATATTAATTAATAATAGAAGAAAATTATTTTTAAAGGATTCGTTTAAATTATTTTTGTGTATTTTATAAGTATTTATTTTCTTTTGATTACACTTTTAACTATTAAGATTATTTTTGAAAGTAGATTACATGAAAGAATTTATTACAAATTCTACAATATAAATTTAAAATTCAGTAAAAATATTCGCAACAAATATAATGTAATTTATTTTTATATTTCAAGTTACCATTAATAAAAGTATCTACAAAATGTAATTATCTTAAGTACTAATTGATATTTACGTATAGTGCAACCATAAATTGAGATAAAGGAAAGCCATTTGCTAGTTTTCAAAGTATAGGCATTTACCTTTCCACCTATATTACTTTTATTCAAATGTCAAAACAGGACACCAAGATTTACATTGAAGCATGGATGGGCATAGTAGAAACTGGTATAGTATCAACACGGGATGACATTTTCTAACTTACGACATTTTGAGTGCCGTCAATTCCCCATGTGATGCAGAATAATAAACGATGACAGTTATACGACCCGAATGTATCTGAGCGGTTGCTAGTATGTACGCTATAACTTTTAATGATCTTTGGAGATTTATGTGTATGGTATGAGATTTGACGGGTGTAGTAAAGCGATCATGTCGAAATTCGATTCTGTTTAATATCGATCTTTATAAACTATTAGTCAATTTAATCCAATAAACAAATATTTCTGTGTTTACTTGTAATAGAATTATGTGAGTAATATTTTATTAACGAGTAGAATTTGTACATCATATATATATATATATATATATATATATATATATATATATATATATATATATAAAGTAGTAAAGAATAATATTATGAATTTCTACAAACGTTGGTATACGTGAAATATTTATTTATTTATACAGTATAAACTACTATTTAATCATTAAGTTTATGAAAACATGTGTATATTTGCTTGAAAAAGATATAAATAATATGTTACATCTAAAAATAGTTGAGTTGATGAATATTAATATTATTTCCATATACGGTTAGATGAAATAATAATGATATTAAGTTTTTTATTTCTTTCTAATATCTGTGTGGAATATATTTACTCGTTGATAATAAATGCTTTTAATTTTAGACTTGCGAATGTATATATCAAGTCTAGTATAAAATACAAATAATAAACGAGATAACGTAAAAATGATACAAGCATGGAATAAAATCAAACTGGATTTCATTTCGATCGAAACGATCAAAACATGCTAGTGTTTACATCGGTAAGATTGGTGAAAAGAGAAAGATAGTAAACATTTGAGTAAGATGAAGTTCCCCTAAGGATGTCATTATTGTGTATATACAAGTCGTCCGCTGAGTGGTGACATTTCTATTCAGCTGACCCAGGGGATCCATGTAATTTCGACATATCCAAGTACTGTAGACACCGTTTGCTGGATGAATTCCGGACTCAAAGAACGGATTATCTACTTATGAAAAGAGTTAAATGTTGCAATCTTTTTGAAAAAATCACTTACGTAAAATAGATGAAATATAACTTTTTCATCAATATATTTTTTTTATGTATAAAAACTCTGTTTAAAAAGAACTCTTAAAATATTGATCTAAGAACAACAAGTTTAATTCATTTTCTCAATGGCTGGTAGATATTTTACTTCCACGAAATAAAAGCTTATTTTTTAAAAAATGGTTATATATTTATGTTTCTTTTCATGAACTACAATAATGTGATGTTTGTTATTGTTTAAGTTTTTATAACTAAATAAACAAAAATAACTGAAATATATTTGTAAGTGATAAGGACTTAAATTTTTTTTATTGGTTATAAATCCAATTCGCTACCATACATTCAACAAATATATTATTAAATTTCATATATATATATATATATTATTTTGACATGAATGAAAAAATATTTAAAATTCATTGCTTATTATCAAATATAACTTCAAATATGTTACTAATCTAAAATATTTTTCTTATATTTAATAAAAAAAATCAATACGAGAGAAATACAGACAGGCCTTTTTATAAAAATACATTTAAAATAATCAAAAATAAGAACTAATATTTTCAATATTATTTTGTAAAGTATAGAATACAGCTATGTTATTAAAATCTTATTAAATACAATAAGAAGAAAGTGGTTTGTTATTCATTTAATTTTGTGTAATTTAAATAACTAAATAAAGGATTTACACACACACACACATATATATATATATATATATATATATATATATATATAAAGTACGTGTATGTATAAATTATTTAATTTACATAATACAGTACAACAGCAATATTTAATTAAAATAGTTGTTATCATGAAGTTTGTATCGATTACTATTGTGAAAACAAATTTATTATTTAAATATTCAATTTAAATGAAAATTGATTCTCATTATCTACAGTTTATCTAAAAATAAGTAAGACATTGTCTTTGTTCACAAATTTTAATTTATATATATATATATATATATATATATATATATAATATCATACAACGAAAAAGAAATAAATAATATTAATTAATTAATAATAATAAATGGATATATTAGTTAAATAGATTATTTATTCTTATATTGAACTTGTAGGTAAGAATGGAAAGATTGAAGAGTTTAAAATTTTAAATATATTTCAAATATGTAATGAGCAGTAATCTTTTAGAAATACAATTTAAAGGTATTGTTTATAAAATAATACGATACAACTATTTGCATTTCAATTTAACATTTTATCTTTTTAGTTCTATGTCAATTTTTAAAAATATTTTAAGTCTAAACATGTAGATTTGTAGAAATTTCACAATCCCTCCTCTAGTTCATACATATATGTAGAGGGCACAGCCGTATCAAAATGTAATGACCGACTATCACGTAACATTAATACCGCAATGAGATGTCATGAAGAAGTAAACGAACCATACACGTTGTGGAGGGTTCTAACGTTCCGCCTGACATTTCACCATACACATTCACTTCTCGCTTATATACATATATAGATGGTGCAGATGATTCCATGCCAATGTATTGCTACAGCGAATATCTCTCGTTTTGAAATGAACTTGCTTCTAACAAATAGGCTTCCGGGACAAGAGGTATTTCCTACCTGCCCGTAACTAGTCTACATACCGTCATGGAATGACAGATAATCTACGAATGTGCAATTTATTCTACAGGATATCTGCTCACACTATTTATCCTTTACTATATTTCAAGAAGTTTATCGATTTATCTCTCTCTTTACGCTATCATGGACTCATTACTGTATAACAATGTTGTATGGCACTAACATAACTGTAATATCTTGTAACATTTGTGCTTCATTAGACGTACGATTTAATTAATTGTATGTTTATAAGTTTACTATATTAACAGCTTGTACGTTTGAAAATTGTGAACCAACATCCATTTAGATTAATTGTGTTACTGTAATTTTAGGAAATATAAAAATATCCTCCGATTTCTAACAAAATATAATTATTTTTAATTATTTATATAAAAAGTTCATAATTTACAAATTATAATTGAATGTCTAGTAAAAGTAAGTTGTAATTAAAAAAGGTATATGTCTACACTAGTGTACAAAATTAGTATTGTGGGTAATAATCAATTAGTTGGTATGTATTTAATAAACAAACTCGTGTAATAAATAAGCAGATTTGATAAAAACCTACAAACGTAACATATTTATTAAAAAAATATAAAACCAACAATATAACAACATCAATGTAAAACACATTCATGGAACATCTATAAATAACACAAAATTTCGATTATTCGAAACCCTCAATGAATCCATCATAGAGTGACGCACAAACCACGAACATAATCAGTTTTAATTTAATTAAAATTGTCACTCAATGCGTGATTTACGGACAACTGGTACACATATATTCAATACCTATACAAAACAATGGAGTTCATCATTGGTATATATTTCGTTATGTGATTGTATACAGTTGTATTGTGTATATATATATATATACCTAATTTATAAATAAAAATAAGAATGACAAAAATCACATATTATTAAAAAAAATAAAATTTTCTCTGACAATTTCATTATGAATAATTTAAATTTCGAGATTAAAAACAAAAATCCCTGATGTAACTAACTCTGAAAAAATCTAGCAATGAAATTCGAAGTTTATAATATATAAGGATTATTAAAAAATTGCAATTTATTTAAAAATATTTTCCTGCTTTTTTATTGTGTATATATATATATATATTCATAACGTAAGAAAACATTTAAATTTTCATTAAATATGTGTTTCAGCAGAAAGTAATTCAATTTTTGATAACATATTTTTAATAAGGATTCGTTACTTGTTCACAGCTTGTCAAACTGTCATTACCTTTGAAACACGTCTGCTATTTTTACGATAAGATATTTATTAATTATTTTCTCAGCAAGTCATATATATATATATATATATATATATATATATATATATATACACATTATTTTACATTAATTGAAAGCATATTTAGTAGTAAATGTGTACTAAATGTGTTTCATTAAGTAACATTCTCATGTTATTAATGTGTATGTTAATAGAACAGATAAGGGATAATAAAGTTAATATATATATATATATATATATATATATATATATATATATATATATATATATATATATATATATATATGCAGTTAATAAATATCCATATTATAAAATATCTTTTTACTTGAAATAATTTTGAATTACAAGTGATTAAATAAATTTTATCAATCTTAAAACGTCTGTGTAAAAAATGATGTCTTTAAATAATATTCAATATACTTGAATTGAACTAAATTCGAACTTTTGATAAAAAAAAGGTGAAATAAACTTCTCAATTCTTATATTTTAAATTTTAAAAATAATGAAATTAATCTGCAAATGTATTTGTATTCTTCCACAAACCAAACACTTTTTTTTTTGATTAAAAATGTTGAACAATTAACGATTGATAATTTTTATTGTTTTTTGTTTTTGTATTATAACGGTGATTCCATTATTCTTATAGAATTATTAAGAGAAAGTTCATTTGTGAATTCTAATTTTCTACAGCGCTAAAAACTATAATTGTTGCAATTTAATTTTGTGATATTAATAATTCGGAATTAATTTCAAATGATTTAAAAAAAATATTTAATAAATTCATTAGCCCAAAAGAAAATGTCTTGAGTTTAAACTTGGTTCTACTTAAGTTAAAATTGATTTTCCAATTGAAATATTGTACCTTTTATATAATGTTTGTGTTTCATGCAAATAATTTATTTTTATTATAAGAAAATATAATTAAATACATTAAATTATTCTTATTCTGAATTATAAAACTGATATTTTGAGTTAACATCGAGAAGAACCGTACAACAAATCTTTAAACATGTTACAAATAAATTTTTAAAAACGATATTTTTTTCTAAATCGTGAGAATTCAGTATTATTTTATTACTTAAACTATTATACATTTAATAATAGATTTTTGATTACAAAATATTCATTAATATGCGTATTTTTTAATAAAAAATATAAACCAAATGAAAAAAAATGTAATAAATATTCACTCTTCGATTGTAATTACTAAAAAATATTTTCAAAATGATTATTACTTACAATTTTTCATTTTATTTAAATTATTAATAAATGATGTGTGTAGAAATATTAATGAAATGAAATATGATATAATGTTTACGTTTTTTCGAATGTTGCATATTATGACATATTTTTAAATTATATATATATATATATATATATATATATATATATATATATATATTAATAATAATGGGAAAAAAATAAGAAAATATTTTTGTTAAAAGTGTTATGATTTAAATAATTATAACTGTAATTAGGGGTAATATAATTCTTTTTTCATACGAAATTAATTTCAAATTAAGAATTAAATTACCTGAACAGGTAATTCTAATAAAGTAACGAGCATAAATGGTAATCTATTACATAGTCATTAGCAGTAATTACGTTCGTAGTAAGGAAATAGTATTATAATATATCTCGACAGTGTGCAATAAATTATATTTTCATGAACGATTTAATTATATGCTCGATACTGACAGAAACGCATGGCTCCAACGAAGTACTAAAATGTATGCAATACCGTATCAGCAAAATGTTGAATTAACTATGGTGCTGTCAGAGAATGCACGAGTATGCATGTTTGCTGACTTCGTACATTGAAATTTCCATGTGCATACGAGAAGGGTTAGTTTCATATCATGATTCTCGTTGGGATTTCATATACGTGTTTGAGGGACACATGCAGTAAATGACGGCGAAATGACTTGTTGGTTGTTTAATGGTGGTTCTAATGTAAATAGTGGGTCAAGAGCACAAACGAGAAAATGAGCTTGTGCTTAGTTGAAGTGTAGGGAATAATACAGTAATATAACCTAGATTATTAATAAATATGCTTTGTTTATTTGATGAACATGAGTTTACATTCACGATAGAGATAGTATTCCGTTTATTTAAAGGTTTTAGCTTACCTATTATTTACACACAGATATTTATAAAATATTTGTAAACAAATTTGAAAACAAAATAATTCTAGATGTTAAATATATGTGCCTTAAAATATAGACAACTGAAACTATTAAATTTAATAAATAAAAAATATTATAATAATATTACATTCTTGAAATGAATATATCATTTAATGTTGAAAGTTTGATGTTTAAATACTTACTTTTAAAATTATATATTAGTACGTTGGAGTCTAACTATTTTAATTTTCATAACCAAATTTATTACTGAAACTCGAATTTTTAATTAAAATTAAACTTGTATCATATTTTTTTATTATCTTGTACATTTTAATTAAGTATTTAAATAATACCTGGCTGTTTAGTCATGCACACATTAAATGTAAATCAAAAATAATAAAGAATAAAATAAGTTTTTTCATAAATAACTACATACTAATATCATGAAAAATCAAATGATCGAAGTATTGGTTCGTAAAAATTGTTTTATTAGAAAACTGAAAAGTTCTTTCAGAAAAATTAGTAGCAATTACAAATATTTTTAGGAAAATAACATTTTCAAAATATGAAATAACTGTTTCATTAAAATAAACTCTGTTTATGAAACAAATAGAAAGAATGTATTAAATAAAATTATGTTCTTAGGTTTCGATACCGAAAAGAGCATAATATAATGTTAAACTCTTTATATTTTTATCACAAAAACGTTATGTATTTGTAATAGTGATTTAAATTTCAGAATTTTATTTAGATTAAGTTGAATAAAAATCCCACCTACTACATTTTCGCATTAATTATAGTCTTAAAAAAATATTTCAGAAGCTCAACAGAGAAAATATTTATAAATTCTAAAAATAAATACGTATTTAAAAAAATGTACTACGATATTGTTATGTATAAAAATTGTAAAATATTATTTATTACTTAAAATATGACCATTTCGAAATTCCAATACAATTTATGTTGTTTACCAATAAATTTAATTTTAAACAATCATAAAAAAGTATACGAAACCATCTCTTTAGAAATAAACTATGATTTGAAATATATCCGAATTTATAAAAAATAATAAAAATAATTTCATACAACATATATAAAATATAAATCTTATAAAAGAATAAAACATTTCCAGCAAATATCTGTTCAAAAAATAAAACTCTCCAGCGAATCAACTTGTTCTGTAATACTATTTTGCGAAGACTGAACCAGCGGGTCACCGATTAAGGGAGAAACGGGAGACGACATGGTGGGAGATTGTGTTAGTCCATAGGCGAATGTAACTACACGCTGAAATATGACTGTAGATCTCTGTCCGTGTGTATAATATTCTGTCGAGTGAAATGACAACTGTAACCTGATTATGACGCCTTCGTCGTCGTCGTTGTTGTTTTAATGGATGCACGAGCAATGTGATGCACGTGGGACAACGTACCATTGCAACTGTATATTTGAATGATATACATTTTAATGAAATAATAAATGGAATATTACATACACACATATAATTATATATATATATATATATATATATATATATATATATATATGCAGTTTATTATATAGTCTATCATAAATTAATTAAGTTATTTCGCCATATTTATATATAATCAATAATATTGATACATAATAGATTATATATATATATATATATATATATATATATATATATATATATATATATATATATAAATGGTGACGCTTCAATTATAACGACATTAATCAGTTGTCCAGTTTAATTTATCATTTAATTTAATTACAAATCCTTCTGGTTAAAATGATAGACAACTAATTTCAATCAGTGGTCGAAATTAAGAGAAGAATACAAGGCGAGTGAATACTTTAATGCTGAAGAAACCAATTTTCTTTAATTGTACATTTTAAAAATCAAAGAATAAAAATTGGATTAGAATGAAAATATCAAAAGCAAAAATAACCGTGTCCATATCAATTAATGTGAACACAAGAAATGTTTGTTATAGGAAAATCTAAATTTTTTAAATGCTTTAAACATTTAAAACAATTGCTTATGGATTACGCAGTGAAAGAAGAATATATAAAAATGTATGAAGAAAAATAAAAATAATAAATGATTAATGGATATGTTTTCTTGAATACTACTTACGATTCATTTCGAAACTTAAACATAAATATCACTATTTGGATATAATTAAATTCGGTTTATAAATATATAATGAAAAATAATCTTTGTTGAAAAATGATTACTTTATAAGTAATCAAACAAAATAGGGGTAAATATTTTATACGAAAATTAGAAGTGTAATATATATATATATATATATATATATATATTGCAATTTGTATAATCATATTTCGTTTATTAGCGAAAAAATAATAAAGAGAAATATTAACAACAGAAGTAGTAATAAAATTGAAAATAAGAAATAATATTCGAAAAATAACAAATAAACTATATTATTTTTTATAGATTCAGTAAAAAGGATAAAATAAATGGAATAAGAGGATTATTAAAAAAAAGATAGTAACTGCGTAATTTAGTACATTATTTGTGTCATATATCGAAAAGTCGATTGGGACAGAAATCCGTGATCATCGTTGTGTAACGAATTTGAGCTTTGCCCACTCATATCCTCAATATTGTTCAAACCACTTTATATTTGATTTGGTTACGATACATAACTTTGCGGTTATGCTCTTAGACGCTTGTCACAATTGACCTGATCAGACGAACAAGTGATTCGGGGTTGTCATGTTACTGTTATGATGGTGGATCATTGGTCTGTTCAAGTATTGTCAAAGTGTCGGCCACAGACGGAAGCGCCGACTATAATGAGCAAGGCGAATCGTTTGAGTTTGTTATCGGAATATGACGCCTCGCCAATTCAATTATCCGGAGTGTTTTCTATACTTATCCGTTGTCGAAGCACAAAAGCTGTGATAATACTGTTATTGGAAATTCAAATACAATGGTGAGTGACTTTGATGAAGCAATTTTGAAATGGAGACGTTGTCTTTAACGATTTGAATGTCACTCTGCATGATTATGTCTCTAAAGTGGAATTTTCGGAATTTCGGTTTATTTTCAATATATACAAGTATATTATAATGACTGGAATTACGGCTCATATTTAAACACTTACACACACACATATATATATATATATATATATATATATATATATATATATATATATATATATATGCTCATTAAATGTCTTTGTTTATTAATTATTTATTATATTAAGTAGGATTTGAGAAAAAAATATATTAAATAATAAAAAGATGTATCGAAATATCGAAACAATATTATTCATAAAATTAAACTGTTAAATATCCATTAAAATAATCTTGAATAACTAAATGTCAACTACTGATTAGTACTGACATTAAATTTGACACGAGCTTTTATAATTTAATATTTATTTTATTGAAAAAATCATTCCTTAAAATATAATAAGAAAAATGTCTTTATTTAAAATATAGTTTAAAGCTAAAAATATATAAGAATTTTGGTAATGAAATGTAAATTAGAATACAATGATATTTCAATTAAAATATTTTATAAAAAATATGTCAATTATTACAATTGTAATATAAAAAAATGGAAAATTCATATTTAAATACTCCATAATAATGTTGGAAAATGTACAAGCAATTTTATCAATACGAATTAATGCAGTGATATGAAATGAAGAATCATCTGGAGAATAAAAATTACTTACATGGAGAAAATGAATTAAACATTGATTAATAGCAACACATTTTATTATTTAATGTATATTTACCATATATCTCACACTATAGATTATGTAGGACATATAAACGTGTACAGTTTATAAAAATTCAAAAAATAAGCATTTATATCCTAAAATGGCTGCTCTTTTATTATTTCTCGATTGTTTATAATCATTGACTTTTTGTTCATATTCTACGAGTAAGTAAAAGAATTTAATCAGGCTCAAATATTTGAAGAAATGAAACGAAATAAGAATTAAAAATTATATTAACACTCATTGATTACATATTAAAATATTTATATGAATTATGTTTAATATATTTCAAAATTATTAATATTCAATTTATTCTGAAAATGGTGAAAAATATATGAAAATAATTATATATATATATATATATATATATATATATATATATATATATATATGAAAGACAATTCTCTTGATATTTTGTATTATAAATTGGTTTTCGATAAAAAATCATCTATTTATATCTTTAACTGAATTTATATATATATATATATATATATATATATATATATATATATATATATATATATACTTAGAGATGTATTGGGAACTGATGAACAAGTATTTTTTTCAAACTAGTTTAATACATCTGAAAATCGTATATATATTTTTTCGTTTTCGCACACTATAGATTATGAGCAGACGTTGAAGTTACCAAGAAAAAGTACATGAACGTCGAGTTCGTTCCCCAGACATGACGCCAGTCCAGCGTCGAAACAACGTGGAATATATTGGGTAAACAAACACGCCACAAGAAAACTTGTTCCATTTCAAGACTTCGATCCCCAATGCATCTATCTATCCTGAGGGGTTGGCACAGTAAAAGCAATAGGCACGACGAATCACACGCGTTATCTCAATACACGACTAAAACTAAAGAGACGAGAGTCTACAATGTGAAAAATACAGTGGCGGCTGTTTTGTATACTTAATTATAATTTATCAATGTTACAAATAATTCTCGCAAATTTTTACTTCATTGTGTGTCTTAATATATTCTACATTTGATATACTGAAAACTTATCAAAATATAATCTCGAATGCTAACAATAATTTATATTTTCAAAGAAAATATAATAAATTTTAAGAAAGGAGATTAATTGCATTACATTTTTATACTAATTGCGATATAAAAATAGAAGTGTTAGCTGAAGACATTTAATATTGATTTAATGTTGACAAAAAGATACTATTTCGAAAGAAAATTTTCATTACTGATATATCAAAAACACATTCTCACTTATATCTTCTATCACCAATGGATATTAAAATAAATATTTTTTTAATATTATGAAAGCATTTCATACATTCATAAAATACATAGATGATACATATATGTATTTTTTCTTATTTTTTGTAAAAAATAACAAAAATTATATTTCAAATATAACTAAAAAAAATTATATAAAATATCTATGAACATAATTTGTTTATTATTTAGGATGGAAATGTGTCTATTCAATTTTTTTTAGACTTCTAAATAAAAATATTTGCGTGTCTAAATAAAAAAGTGCACATATTATTTACGTAAAATACTAATGAGATAAGAAAAGTATTCGTGCTAGAAAAATATATTTCTTGAGATAGTTTCGTTTTAATATTATGATATTCAGATAGGTTTAGAATGACTACACATGGTCCGCCACTGAAAAGGCGCTACAAGATCTTTCTTCTTCCAATTGTTTTCGGAAATTGGATGAAGCTTGAAAAATGTCCCTTGCTGATGGCGAAAACAAGACAGCAGTTGCCCGTGGCAATCTCATGACGCCAGCAAAGAATGCACAAAACGTCTTTGTTTCAACAGCGTCCGTACCTACTCCATCCCGTCGGTTTTCGCGCTAGCTCTGTTGCCGCTAGCTATGCTAGTCTAAACACAGGCGAGCGAAGGCTTTGAGGGTTGAAGGGACGTCCGGATGTGGCGTTAACTGTTACAATAAATAACTTCGGGGGGTATAAGTCCCACGCGCTATTTCAAAGTTTTGAGTTAGCGAATGCTTCGTAAGAATCGCGAGCTAAGCGAGAGGAAACAAAAGGTTGTAAACCCAATACGAATGTGGAAAAGCTGCTGCTCTGTCGAGACTATTCGCCGAGTGTTTACAACTGTTTTATAGAATGAAGTAACGGAAAATTGTGCAGAAAATGGATTGATATACCGTACTGTTTTGGAAACGGCAAATTTATCATTTTTTATAGTGTCCACATTCATGATATTATCGTTCGACAAAAAATAAAAGCAAAACAAATACACTAAACATACTACCAATGAATTAATATTACTAAATATATAGGAATACTTTTCATTTTTTACGATACAACTATTTTAATATATATATATATATATATATATATATATATATATATATGTATATTAATGAAACGATCCTTTAAATTTTTTATCGGTTCATTCAACTTACAATAACTGAATCCATTGTTTCTACAATAAAAAATCATGGCGAATGAAAATAAATTTTAATAATGTAAAGTGAACACAGAGTATACGCTTTGATTGGTTTTGTTGTTATTTTTCAATATTTTTTTGTTTGATTACTATTTTTCAATAAAAATGATATTTAAAATAAATTTAATTTTTGATGGAAAATACAACACACATAAGAAGTTGAAAATTTTAAAAAATAAATAAAAATAAAGCCACTACTTTATGGTCTTCTATAATTTATAAATATCTCTATTTTTTTATTTGTATATATACATATATATATATATATATATATATATATATATATTTGATTAATTATCTGTTTACTATACTTTATATTATTTTATTATTTTTTATTTGTTTAGTTTACTATATTAAGTGTTATTAAAATATTAATTGAGCTGTTCTTAAAATGTATTATCGAATATTAAAATTTTATATTTTTCGACATTTTTCAAGCATTGAATATCCAGTAGATATTTCAACGCTGTTATAGTAAATCAAGTAAATGCGTTATGTGTATACCGAACTCGTGATAAAGTATGAGCTATAAAAGTTGAAAAAAATACAATCACTGGTTTCGCATAACAAATGTTTTATACGCTTTGAATTTATCAAACACAAAAGACACCTGCATAAACAAAAATGGCCATACAAATAATCTGACCTTTCTGCTTCGGCGACAATACAATTTTGTTCATTCAAAGTCACAGCGAACAACATGACATACATATACAAACGTTTTATTCGTATGCAATGAAAAGAGAGGAAAACGGAACATTTTCTTGACAGAACGATGACATGGTCTTACTTCAGTAACAACCATCATGCTGTTACAGCGACGCGGAAAGACCAGACCTGAATATCATAAAGATTTACCACTGAGTCTGGTGGCGGACATCATTGCCAATCGATCACGCTCACACAAAGCGCGTGCGGTTTTATTCTGTTGTCGGACACGCATCTCTAAGGTCATCAGCTATGTACGGAAGAAAAGAATCTCGGGTCGACGCAACAATACGTTCGACCGGCCGTGCGGGCTATACAACAACGCACATCGCTCTTATTTTTTTCCACCATCGTGAACTGCGCAATGGACAATGCTGCAAATCCAACAGAATAAATGTCAAAAAAAGACAGCGTGTACCTTTTTGCTGTGTGCTTTTTTTAAGATTACATCAAATATACACACGCGTGCGCATTTTTTTATATTCGTTTCCTGAAAGATGGATCTAAAACGTAGAACATAATTCGGTGAGTAGGAAGATATAATAAACTTATATTTTAAGACATGTTTACACAATGGAAACAAATATACATAGTAATACTGAATCAATACTTTTCAAAACTAATATTTTATATAAAGTATCATACATAAGGACTTGAATTCATTAAAATATAGTAAATAGAAATTCTGACAAATCTTTCCTAATAAGAGGTGTTTGACATCAGAAGTCAATCTTTAGGTTTTTTACGATTTAAATCGAAATACCATCACTCAAAACATTCTTATAAGAAATCAATACGCATACTTTATCAATGGATTTCAAGTTTCTTTCAAAACAACGACATAATGAATGAAAGTAAAAAACTGTATTGTAACTGATTTCAGTTTAAAAAATGAGATTTAAAATGAAAAAACTTGATACATTCCTTTATATTTACTACACACACACACACACACATATATATATATATATACAAATGTATGTGTGTGGGTTTTAAAAACATCAATACACCATTATATGAACTGGTAAGACCACAGTGGCGATGTGGAACGTAGCTCAAAAAAGACGCCAGAAAGCTTTGCAAAACGTATATGCGCGACGGCCTATTGGATAACTTTCGTCATTCTCATTTTCGCTGTATTCACTGTTATATATGTGTTTTACCTTTCAACATTTACGACTTTTTTGTTTGTTTGTTCGGTGACCGACTTTTGTCGTTCAGGTAGTTTTTGTTTTTTATAGTCTTTTGTATAGTACAGTTACAATCTTTCTAAAAGGCGTTTTTTTCAATTACTTATCACATAAACAATTTTTATATTTGATATCGTTTTATTATATTTACTATTAAAATTATAGATTTCAGCACGAGTAATAATATTTTATGTAGATACCGAAACATTTCAATAAATTATACTTTTCATAAAAGATAATTACCGAATTAAACATTCAGAAAATAAAAGGAATATAATCTACAGATATACTCGTACATTCTTCGAATAATGTTTAATATTAGAGAAATATAAATATATATATATATATATATATATATATATATATATATATATATATATATATATACATTAACAGCGAAGAAGAGAAGTGACAAGTAAAAAATGAAATTTATCAATTCATTCTACAAAATAGTAACAGTAAAGAAAAAAAACCTTTAAATTGCTATTCAGTAAATTGCATTTTCTGACTTCTGTTTTTTTAATTTTTTTTCTAATTTTTGTTGTGCATCGTCGATATTTATCTACCTACCTATCTATCTATCTATCTCTCTATATATATGTATGTATATATATATATATATATATATATATATATATATATATATATATATATATATATATATATATATATATTAGGTTGGCACATAAATAATTGCGATTTTTAATTTTGTAAAAGGTGTGCAAGGCAATGGTCTTTATTTTGATTAATAAATATAATTTTTAACTCATATATGCGTTTTTATAATGGATAGGTAAAAACTGCAATTGTTTTTGCACCAAACTAATACATATATATATATATATATATATATATATATATATATATATATATATATATGTATATATATATATATATATATATATATATATAACATTATTAATAGAGAAAAATATATAATGATATTATTAACCATAATATTATAGTATTTAGAAGGTAGGTTTGAAAGAATTAAAAAGTGTTAACGGTAATACAATAAATATAAAATAAAATAATACTTTTAATTTCATATTTGAAAGAAAAATCTGTTTTTTTTTTCAAGACAAGCTTATGTAATTATTTCGTTCTTAGTTTATGATTAAAATATATTGTACAGTTGACATATTTTTATTAAAATTAGCCTTATGTTAATTAAAAGTAATTGAGTAACTCGATGAGAAACATTTTTATGAATCTCTATTACGTTTAAGTAATTAATGTACGTGCGAAAACATAATGTAGAGCAAAGAATATAAATATCCATATGAAAAAATATATTCATTTAATATCTAATAAACAAAAGTATCATATTGTAGGCTGACGTAAAAATCCCTCGTCAAGAAAGGAGAAAAAATATTACAACGGAGTGACAACGTAGTAGTTCAAAGGCAGACAAATTAAAAAGCACGTAAAAATACACTGAAAGAAGGTGGCTCGCAATCGCTACGCAAGTAGCAACAAAGACAGTTCATTAGTCTAGAGGGCGTTGGCGGCAGGCAATGTCGGCGTACATGCAGGAGGTGGGTGGTATATCGTTCACCTGCAGCGCAATGAGTTCGTTTCCTGCGAAGTCATTAATCAGTCTGCAGCGGCTATATAACGCGCTCGGCGAGTGAACAGGAACGCAAAAATGCCAGCGAGGCGACCGCCATTGACACGCACCACCGATAAATAATAAGTAATGTGTGGAGCACATACATCCTTTAAAAAAATAATAACTTACTCTTCGGGCTTCAAATGCCACAGTAATAAATAATTGTACAGATGAATTTCACTGGAAGTTTGTTAAAATTTATTATTTTTCTTCGTAATAAAAATATCGACAGGTTGGAATACACATTTTTCAATTGAACTGTTTAGATAGCTTTAGATTAAATAAAGAGTTTAATCTATCGAAAAACATAATAAGAACTATTTTGTTTTTTTTTTTATATATAGAAAAACAATAAACAGAGATACAGATCTCTTTGATAAAATACCTGTACAAAATTATGTTGAATTTTATTTGAGAAAATTCATTCCGATTTTTTTTTATTTACATTAAGTTTTATAATTGAAAAAATAAAACTTTAAACAATTCTAGACAAAAAAGTCATGAATAATTTATTTGTTGAATTATGAAAATAGAGGTAAATATTTAAAATATAACACAATTCTACTTGAGTAAACAAAAAGTCGATTTGAAACTTAAAAAGATTTCCTTTTTGTCGACAAATGGTAACAATTATTGAAACAAATTATCGTTAAATGTTTTTTTTAAAAAAAAATAGCTCTTCAATTAAA
This sequence comes from Acanthacorydalis orientalis, assembly GCA_034766995.1. Taxonomy (NCBI): domain Eukaryota; kingdom Metazoa; phylum Arthropoda; class Insecta; order Megaloptera; family Corydalidae; genus Acanthacorydalis; species Acanthacorydalis orientalis. Next base: position 17,935,961 of record CM068314.1, read on the forward strand.
ATTAAGTATATAAATTTAGTACTCGTAAGTATTCAGAGTATATTAAATTTATGGTATCAAATACGAAAACTGAAACATATTATATAAAAATTGAATTCGTCGGTATGTTGTAACAAACATATTGATCGGAATAATAAACAATTGGTACATAAAAGTTGATATTTTCCATGAAATAAAAATAGGATGGATGGTACCCACACCTTTTATTTACGGACAGAATACAAGTATTCGATTCTCTTGTTGATAGGCGTTAGTGGTCGTCGAATGGACGCCTTACGCGCGTCGGCTCATCCATCTTCATTTACCGCTAATCTGCACAACACTCTCAAAGTATTGACGTCGCCTGTCATAATAAAAAGTCCGTACTTTATATATATATATATATATATTTCACCGGCCATGTAAATTTAAATACACAGTAAAAACATGCGTCAGATCGATTTATTCAAATATAGATTTATATTTATTAAACGTGTATGAATGTTTCATTGTTGTAATAGACAGTGGCGGATATATACATACGGTCAAGTGAAAAAAATAATAATGTGTATATCAAAGAACTGTTTTTTATTAGAAGAATGAATAAAACTGTTTCTAAATATGCATCAATTTGCATCAATTGATGCCTCTTTGGCATAAGTTCCGTATGTATTATAAGTTTTATCTGTAAGAATAATGTCATACACATTAAAAGAATAAAAATGTCTAAAAAATATTTGAAGCGTGTAAAAGTGTTAAGAATAAGAATATGAAACGCATATAATATTAATTAGAATATTTTATTAGATTCATATTTTATTATTTCACTCATATAAAATTAGAAGTGAAATTATATTTGACGTCAATAACGAGTTTATAGTTTTTCAACTTATTTGTATTCAATGAAACATTATGTTTAATTAAAAAAATATATTGGAAGGTACAATATACTTTTACACAATAATTTTCATAATTAAAATTTCATTATAGTAACTTCAAATACTTTTATTCTCTAATTTTTGTTTACAAGAGTAATCGTTAATCTTCATAGTTATGCATAAATTTTTTTTATAATAATGTATTTTTTATAATGATTGATCTATGATTTTATGTAACAGCAAGTTTTTTTACAAGAACGATTTGACTTTTTAAATAATGATTAATTACTTTTCACAATGTTTATGTATATATATATATATATATATATATATATATATATATATATACATGCATATATATATATATATATATGTATATATATATAGATATATATATATATATATATATATATATATATATATATGTATGTATATAAGTATATAAATGTGGGAAAATAGATCAAAAGGTATAAAAATACACTGTTTGTCTACAATTTTTTATATTATTTGATTTTTTTTTTGTGAGAATGAATAATCGAAAATTAATTTATTTCTTAATATTCATTTATTGATTGAAGTTATTTTTAAATTATAAATTTCAACTTAAATTTATTGTAAATTTTTCAAAAAGAATATTTCATGCGCAAAGCATTAAAATTTAATGACATTCACAACACAATATAAATAAGTTGCGGATACCATAAAATATGAAATATTACTTAAACATTTATTAATCAATAAGGCGACGAACCGCTACTGATTGGTATTGTTTTCATTCAACGCTGATTATTTTTCGAGTGTTGATGTGGTACATTATGAATCTCAAAATACGAATGGTGACAATTGGGCGTGTATGATTTATAGTATAGGGGTTGAAAATTAATTTCAACGTTCTCACAAAACGCAAACAATATTCATGAAATGATAAAAAAAAACTTTTTTGGAAAACACTTTTAACGTACACATCATTTTGTAATTCTGACAGATATTTTATAAAAAAGAAGCTGTCTTATTACTTATTCTGAAATCATTCAAATATTTTCGCACATGATATTCCGAAACTCTGTTCATTAAATCAGTTTTTTTTTCGAATGTTGTATTGTGTCAATTTCGATTTTAAAAAGTGTGTTTGTTATTTTTTTTTTTGAAATTGACTTGGACAGTAAAGAATTTATATATTTATATATAAATCAATATTCATGTTTTCAACTGAATTCTAAATAACTGAAATAAAAATAACTTTATGAAAACGTTAATTTTGCGGAATTATTCATAAATTATTTCAAAGTTATTAATCTACGGTTTAAAAATATAAATTTAACTTTATGTCATTTACAAAGGAAATTGTGTATTATCTTATATGTATGAATTTATTTTTTTAACAAATTATTTACATTTAATATTTATTAATCTATAAAAAATATAGAATTAAAAGCTAAATGGTTTAATTAAATATATAAAAATGAACTAGACATTTGAAAAATTTATATAGTTTGTATTAAAATGTATACCTGTTACTTTCATTTCTATACAATGAATTTATTATTTATTTCTCACAGAATATCTAATTATTTTGGGTCATGGTAACTAGTAAGACCTACTGTCATTATTTAGTGAATCATTATGACCGACACAGATATTTTTTTTAATTTTTAATTAAAAAAAAACGTGATTACTGTGCCATCAATTAAAAGCAAATTTTAATAGGTTATATTAAACAGAAATATTAAAAATTAAAAAACAAAAACTGTCAAAAAGGATTTAATTTTTATCTAGAATTTGTGGTAAAATTCTATACATAAATAGATAAATTTAATGAAATGAGTCATGTAAAGGTTAAAATAATTCTATGTTTATAAATGTATTTATGAAATAAAAAAGGGAAATAAAAATTTTTTCTAGACGAATTTAAGTACATAATATATATATATATATGTATATATATAAATATATATATATATATATATATATATATATATAAATAAATATATATATAAATATATATATATATACGTATATATATATATATATATATATATATATATATATATATATATATATATATGAAGATAGTTTTGGTTTAATAGATAGTGGTTTAATATCAGCAAATTAATTTGATGGTCTACATCAAATAAATCGTAGTATAAATCTTAGAGAAGTTATATTCATTAAGTTTACTAAAGCCTTATTTTCTGGAGTAACCATTTGTGAAAATGTATAAAAGAACAAAATATTTCGACAAGAAAATTGCATTACAGTACAAAACTATTGATAAGTACAATATGAGGTATGATGAGAGGTCGATGAGGCACATAACGATTCAATTAATATAAACAGACTTTCTTATTCTCTGATAAGTAGGTAACGACTTCTGAGAAATTGGTCATTTATATTTGTCGGAAGCAGTGTTCTTGTTAAAGAACCACTGACGATGATAGCCTATCATCACTAATATCCATTTGCGACACATTGATTAAAGGAAGCAGCACTATCTGTCCCCACGGTAAGTCTACTTGCCAATGATGGTTGGGTGTGGAAAAGTGTCATCTGGCCGGCGAATTGATGGCACGTTGAGTGATTTTCGAGATGTCGCGCGAAAGATACGGTAAGTTTCTTTCCGACATTCGCTTCGTCTCTAATGTGATTAGGACCACGCCTTGATATCCGCCCTATGCCTGTTCACGAAACACCGGATATATTTCGGATATCGCATGCTTTCTATTCATAGAATGAATTGTTTCATTTTTCAATTCATTATTTGTCTATTTTATCAGTTAAATGAATTTAGATACTGGTTCATAGTATGCGTAAAAACTTTGACGTCATAACATAATGTTCTACAAGTATAATTAGTTAATGTAAGAATACATTTTTATTTTCAGCGTATTTATGGAATTAGTTAATTGTAATCTATTAAAAAAAGATTATTTAACAAACAAAATTAAACTCGTTTTTAATTTCTATTCGAATTTTGTACAAAACTATAGAACATTTTAAATTATAATTTAAAAATTTAAGCAGAATTAGAATTTTGTTACAAATTATTTAATGAATCGCGGTTAATTTTCCAGTTAGAATTATATGAATATATTATGTAGATGATTCTCATAACCGAGACAAATAAACTAATTTAATTATATTTGAAAATACAAATTTTCTTAATAAAACCATAATAACTATATTTTGCTTCGACGTAATAACATTTTTGCATTGTATGAGAACAAAATAAATAAAACCAACCGTAAATTGTCAATAAAATAAAATTGAATTATATTAAACATCTACAATGATACACGAACGACATAAATGTATATTGTTGTTGAATGTATAAATCACAACATAAACGACGTTTGTGACATAATGATGGCGGTATGCAAGCAACGACCAAGGTTCCTTACAACCTATCTGAAATAGTTAAGCAAACTAACATTATTTGCATATCAGTAATGCGAATTATGCAATCTCTAAAGTGCAGCTAACTTATTCACTTAGTCGATACTAAATTATGAATATGAATGTGCTCATATCAAAGGGTATTTAATTCTATAAACCATTGTTTGGAGTGAAACAAGCCAGTAAATTGTTTATTACATATGCAGACATATATACATATATATATATATATATAAATATATATATATAATATACAAGATATATTTGGAAATTAGACATGTTTATTAAGCATTGTTTTTGAAATATTAGTTAAAACTGTATATGCAATTTTGCAGATAAATATGCATTCTCTTATTGGATTTTCTGTATTCATAAACTATACAACGTTCTATTTTCTGCAATCTATATGAAAATTTATATTTAATCGTAAAGATTAATCTTCACTGTTAGTATGCACCTAGAATTACTAAGAGTATATTAGAAAAATATAGGATATTTGAGATAATTATGTTTTATTACAAAATCTAGACTAGAAATAAATATGTATTATATACATTTTTTTTATTAAAAACTAAGCGAATTATGGTTGAAATTGAAATGTGTGTTTTAAATTCAATTTGATTTTCATAATGAATTGTCCCATTGTTTTTTTAGTGTTAAGAAATAAAATTTAAATAAAAAAAATGATTAACAACAAATAAAAAACTCTTATCACATCTCTAATAGCTTATTATTTCGTTTCTATGATTACTATTTACAACAACCTATATCATTTTATTGTTTAGAAAATTGGGGATATTTTTCGAAGTATTAGAAGTGTATTAAATTTATGTCTGCTATGCTAATTTTTTACGTTCATAAGTGAAAAATATATTTTGTATTATTTTTTATTTTTAATATGTACCCATAGTGCCAATAATATGATTAATTTGTATAGAATTTGATACTAAAAGAAATTCTATCCATGATTTGTATGAAATAAAATAGAATATTATTAAAAGTGTTATTAATACACTTTATAGAGAAAAACCTTATAATTTTATTAAATAATTTATAACCTTGAAACATACTTTTTATTAAGAATACCTCTACATACTTATAAAATTTTTATTTTTGATAAATTTTTATTCTTCTTTTAAAATGTTTTCGTCTATTATAAAATGATATTCTCTAATATCGACAAATAATTACAAAAACTGATATTGTGCTAATTGTGTTTTTAATAAAATATATTTTTTATTAAAAGAACACAGAAGATTAAATAAGAAAATAACATTAAGTTATTAATAAATTAATATTTTTAGCGTAAAAAAATAAACTGTACAAATAATAAGTCTTTTATTAAAATTCTTTTTTAGTTTAAGTTTCTTATTAAGTTTTCTTTTTATATTATATAATTTAGAATCCTAAAATTTAATATTTTTGAGTGTAGTTGATAAAATGTATCCAAGAAAAGATAAATAAATAAAAAAAATATTTCGTAAATAAATATCAAAATCATAGAGACAAAAATCATTTTTTTTATACATTAGAGTTACTTTTAAACCATGTTTTTTAATTGAATTTAAATTTAATTAACACGAAAGTATTTATTTACTTATAACAGTACACGGGTGTAAAAGGAACTTATACTGACGAAATGGTATTGTATTAATTCTTTTGTAATATAAAGAATAATTATATCAAAATAGTTCTTAAAGATGTACGTTATTTGTTTACTTATAATGTGTACAACTTATATAGATTTCCAATACGAAATGAGATAAAATTAATTACTCAATTATATAGACCTAAATGAACATTTATTCAATTTGTACAACTACGTTGCATACATTCAATCATCGTAATCATCGTACTATGAATATATTTCCAGAAAATAATTTCATAAAATAATATTTCTTTTCGAGAGTAATCCAGTTTAAATTGCTGCAATATGTTAGTATCAGATAATACGACAAGTATTAGGTCACAAGGACCGCAACGACGCACTCGATCGGGCAAGGATCTTCCTGATACCTAATCCATATCGGCGTCCTGCCTTAAATTCAGGGAGTAATCTACAACGCGTAACGACCAAGGCGGCAAAGCGGAAGTGAGGTCAGTAAATCTACCATTGTGTGCAATGTACCTATATATATATATATATATATATATATATATATATATATATATAAGCACAAAAGGCGAGCAGGAAGGAGAAGGCGGGTGTATACTTGATTGCTATATCATGAGTTTCAAGCCGATGGCTATTGTGGCAATTTATGTGTTTCGTTTATAACAGATTTAATTATATATTTGTTTTCAAAAAGTAGAAATATCGTGATTTAAACACGTAATGTAATGAAATTGCTGAAAATAGGGTATGAAATAAATATAAGCATGTATATATATATATATATATATAAATTAGATAAACAATCCAAATTACACATTCATAAATTAGTAATAATTCTTGTTAATGCCATTGAATCACAGGCATTATACCTTGATTAATTAAGGGGAGGTTCTCTTGATACTAAAAAACGATTTTAAATTAAGTGTTATACTGACTTCTATTGTTGGTTATTTACAAACCTTCTGAAATTTATATATTTTATTATATTTAATATGAATGGATTAATTGCTTTTATCTTTTAAATTTATTTAATCTCTCTCTCTCTCTCTCTCTATATATATATATGTGTAGTGTTCAGTGTGTGTGTATACGTATATGTATATAATTTCATTATATTGTTTTCTACTATTTTTTCAATGAGTAAAAATAATCATTAAAATAATAATTAATGTAAATTTATATATAAGATTAAAAGCATTGATTTAAATATCTGAAAAAATTCAAATATGTAACAGCCATTTAAAAGAATACTGGTATTAAATTTTATAGTGGATGGTTTAGAGATGTATAAAAATTTATACGTTTTGTAATGAAAATATGGTTTTATAGAAACATTTTCTATTTTAATGTAATTAAGATATTTTATGATAATCAACGGTTGGACTGGATCTATTTTTAATTGTGTACAAAAATATACTATTCATGTTTCAAATAACATGAAAATTTAAAATAATTTCTAAAAAAAATATAGAAGTTTCACAAATTATACGGAAAAAAAATTAAATATGTAAAATGGTATAAATGTTTGGCAGTTAATATAATTATCATTTTTTTTTATTCAGAAATGTTATTTTAATCACTTAAAAGTTGTTTAAAAAGTAATGTTTCAGGATATAGCGTTTTTTAAAAAAATACTGTAGATGGTTTTAATAAAGAAAATGAAAAATGGGTTATTTTTTTAAAAAAGTGTATAAGAATAAGCTTTATTTCGATTCAGCAAATTACTTTCAGTTAAATATTATCTCAAATTTGACTTTTTTAAAAAAACGGAATTATCTGAAAGAAAATAACTTTTACGAGTATATCTTATGCTAAAAAGTTTAATGTAAAAGAATATTTATAGAATTAAATATTGAATAATATAAGCAAAAACCTAATAAAGCGTTAAAAAGTACCATTAATTTCATTGTTTTTATAAATGAGATTCTCTTCAAAAATCCATACTATTCGGTGCGTTCTGTTCTAGGTTTTATCCTGCTTTGCTAAAAATAATTTTATTAATTATTTACAAACTATAAAAATATATGAAGTTATAACAGTGAAAATATGTATGAATACCCACAAATAAATGTATATATATATACTCGTATGCATAATTTTATTATTATGTGTGATATTACATTCTAAAAAAAAATTAATATAGAATTAAAAAGTGTTGAATTGATTATAAGTTAACTTAGAGTGTTTTACACATTAAAAATACTGAACTATTTTAAATTTATAATTGAAATTTTTACTAACAATAATTACATTGCAATAGTAAATTCTAATTAGTATTTCACACGTGAGTAATATTTTAACTAAACATATACTTTTAATATACAGAAATATTTTTTTTATGTTTCCACTAATAACATTTTAATCATAAAACAGTGTTAACGTATTTAATAATAATTATGAGTATGTAAATTAATAATAAATTAAAAAAAAGTTTAGAAATTTTAATTACTTTACATGCTATTATTTCAGTACTTCATTTTTTTTCTGCTATTTTAATAACAAAGAAGTGTATAATATGTAATAATATTTTAATTTTAATGGAGATTTCTAAATATAAATTTCGCAGGTTATTAATAAATAAAACGTTATGGTTTTGTCACAAATTTGCATTGAATTATTAAACGACGTGAAAATGTTTTTATATAATTAAAAAATAGCTGCTTTCATGTGTTGTGATTGTGACAAAACTTGATAACGTTTCATTTAGAAGAATGTTATATTTTTTTGTTTAAAAATAGAATGTTATGAAATTCATGAACTTTATATGTTAAAAAACTTTATTTCCTGCTTGAAATTTTTGAATGATTAACAAAAACAAACGACCTCCACCAACATACACACGCATAGTTTACATACCTTTTGACTTGGAATATCATTACTTACAATATTATAGCATATATATATATATATATATATATATATATATATACGTGTAATAATACATATATACGTGTAATAATACATATGCATATTCATATATATATATATATAAATTTTATGCTAAGGAAGTACATATTGGCACTGCTGTATTTAGTTCTACTACAAACGCATGAGATGGCAAAGGGACCGCAGAAGCAGTTTCTCTACGAAGCAAACATGGAATTCATTTCTAAACTTTGGTGGGCCGAGTGTTATTTAGAGTTTAAAGCCGGATTGTATAGGATTGGTTTGCCGATGGAAGAGACAGCGAGAGGGAAAGGCTAAGAACAGATTATATTGCGGTCATCAGAAGTTACATTAGATAGGGTTCCTCAACACTGCTTGTTTTCCCCATAACTTTTTAAGCTTTAGGATAAACAAGTAGAAAAGCTATTGTGCGGTGTATATATACTCGAATATTTACTGTTATGTAGTACGTAAATTGCAAATAAACGAGATCAAATATTGCTTTTTTTCTGAGCAGTCAATAACAAAAACAAGTAAACACACTGACACAGAAAGAGAATTCAACCACAATGACGTGTTTTGTTCGAGTAACATCCCCTACTTGCGTCGTTGTACTCAACCCCTTTTCCCCTTGATCTCTCTGTTGTGGACATAAAACTCCATCTAGTATAATCCCTGAGATCGGCCGAATCCTTTGCCAGACGTGTTGATAGAAAGTGGAAAAAGCTTTGAGATCAGAAAAAGTAAATGTATGTAGGATCTACATAAGTTGAAGAACATAAGAGTGAAAATGTGTGTGTGTATGTTGTTTTTTTGCCACGCATAATAAAGTGAAATAAATTTGTTTCAAACACAGATAGAGGAACCGACTTTAAAATAACGTTTCTCTTTATAAATAAAATATTTACTGTATGTTTAGTTTTTCCACTTCTATATTTACCTATTTATTTCAAATTACTTATTTATCTGAATAAAAATATGTAGATACATTTTACATTTACATTTTCTTTACACATATATCCAAATGTTGTTAAATATTATTATTTAAAAAATCATTACTTATTAATTAATAAAAAAATAAATATTTAATAAACATGGAAAGTATCAAAAGGTTATTTTCATTCATCTTTTCGATATGATTGAGAAATGAATTGATATTTTTTCATTTATTTGTCTTTTATGTACATTCTTTATTCAGATATATAATGTACTTATACAGACACCCACATATATATATATATATATATACACACATTCATACGTACAATTCAATATTATAAAAATACAAAAAAACTAATAATATTTTTTGTATAAAATTTTTATTAAATTTTGTTAACATTATTTTTCTTTAAGTAATATTATGTATACAACATCGATTAATAATGTTTATAGAAAATCTACTAGAAGAAAATGTTCATAAAAATAATATTTAGATTTTTTATACTAAAATTGAATTATATTTGTAATTTAAATTTAAATAAACATAAATGTATAAACATAAATGTATACTAACACTTTAATGATATATTTTTATTATATATCAAAATTATTTTTAACAGAGTAGTAAAATAAATGTACGATGTGTTTGATACAACGTCGAAGAATATTTCTATGAATATTATTTAGAATACTTAGTTTTTAAATTTTTTCTTTCTTTTTACTACATAATTTTGTAGGTCTTTGCTATTAAAAAAGATCATCAGAATTATAATAATTTATGGTAGATTAATTTTCTTAAAATAATTTCTCTTCAATATAATTCTGGAATTATGGATAAATTCATTTTCTGAAATTAATTTTTTGCTCACTTCACGAATTCAAAAAAAATCTAATAACTTTAGAGATAAAATTTGAATATTTAATTAGAAAAAGTATATTTTAATGAATAATATCTATTAGTTTTAAATAAAACAATAATTAATACATTATAATTCTTGAATACATGTAAATTTTATAGAATTAGATGTAGAATCTATATGATTTTACTTTTAAGAAAGTTATGGTTATAGATGTCAAAAATACAAAAAAAATAGAACACAAAATCTTTTTGAAAATAAATTAAAAATAGCATTCATATTTGCTATTAGAATTAAAATAAAGTAATATAAATGAAAACGTAATTAAAGCATAATAATATTAATAATTTATATAATAAAGTACATACACATAAAAGAACGCACGCTCGCTGACAAGCGCATCCACACACTATATATATATATATATATATATATATATATATATATATATATATATATATATATATATATATAAACGTGTGTTTATGTACGATGAAATGTATACAATGTACTATTTTGTGTCGGCCAATGTTATCGTAAAATTTCTTTAATAAAAGCATATCATGTAGATTATAATGTATTCCGAAAAAAAAGATTTAAAAACCTCGTAAACCCGTGAAAGTATTTGTCACATAATACAAAAAGCACAAGACGCGTCATAAGTAATAAAATATCATTCAATAATTAAATGAGATCATACATGGCAGTAATTCAAAACTTCAAGAGTTCAAGTGTGTTGAGGTCATGCACGGTGCTGCGATACGTTAGATCTCGACTTTTCGCAGCTGGGTTTCTGTAAGCGTGGGCTGCAGTTACGGGAAGATAAGAGAGTTACGACACTATATAAAATCAAGTTATAGTTGATAAGATGTTCGTCGCAAGAACCCTCCCGCTCGGCAACCAAAACAGGCAACCACTTGAGTGATACGAACGAGAGTGTATATTCGCTATACGGTTCGAATGGGGGCGGTTGGATGATGCACTGGCGCACCCTTTATACGCTGTTTGGGATTTAGTTTATTCTTCAGGGAGACAAGGGAATATTACAGTCTTGATGTGGTGATTTTTCTTGGTTTGTTATTTACGTGAAAATTTTCATCAATTTTTTAGCGGAAAAGTCTTATTATACACACACATACACTCAGAACATAATTCTCTCTTTCTTACATGCACATATATACATTAAAAAAATACATATATACATATAAATACATATATATATATATACACATGTTCAAAATCTTCATTTTCAATTATAAATATGTAAATAGTAAGAAAAAATCTCAAAGAAGGAATAAAAAACAATGATAAAAGTGATTTCTCATAGATAATGAAATAACTAAAGAAAATTTAATATGGTAAAATATTTAAATAAAAAAAGTATTCTAAATTTTAATACTAAAACTTTTGATTAAATTTTATAAAAAAATACCGTACTATATAGTTTCTCGTTTATATGATAAAACAAAATGGTTACAGGTCGAGTTTTCAAATATGTGTCGCAGGTGAGACGAACTTGCTTGAGTGTTGTTATATTGAGTTTTGGAAATACTACCTGAATTCAATATGTATTTTATTTGTACATGTATATACATATACCTACATTCAAAAATAAATACGTATATATATATATATATATATGTATGTATGTGTGTGTGTGTATTATTTATATATATTTTGGATTTTATATCCTATGTAATTTAAATATTTTTCTCAGGAAAGTAGATATTTGAAAGTCTATATTATTTTAATAAATTTATATAAATAATAGTACATTTCTAAATAATGAAACTGTAAAATTTCATTACAAGTTCTATGGATCAATGAAGAATATTAATACAAAATAATTAAATTTATGAAATATGTCTACTAATAATACATTTACAGCAATGCGTGCACGTAAAGATTACTATTAACGATATACAATTTATTTCGAGTTGTTGCACTTTTAATAAAAGTAGATTCTATTTAGTACATATTAAATTATCAACTTTAATGAGAATGTATAATTGAACGTATCGTGTTCAACAATCGCGAAATCAAGTAATGTTTTCATCAACAATGTAATACGTTACGAAGTTCGGCGTAAACCTACACTCCGCTGAGTTTTTAAAATATGCAGTAACACCTAATTATAGTTGAAGCCATAACCATAATCTCCCCAGCAGCACCCAGAATACGAAATTCAGTGTGTCGTTTGCGTTGGTGCTTACGGTTGTGTCACTGGTGTTTCAAGCGTTGTGTGTTTTAAGTATGTAGATGTGAATGTCTCTTGCATATATATATATATATATATATATATATATATATATATATATATATATATATACGTACACACATATGCGTGTATTGAATATACACATACATATATGTGTGGGTAAAACTTTGTATATGTGAGTGTACGGGTGGAGAGCAAAACAAGGCTTGTTTAATAATATTACTAGGTAACGTAAATTTTCGGTCATAAAACATGACTGGGTGCTAGTAGCGAGCGGCACAATTTTAAACTGAATTCTCTTTTAAGGGCGTCTATTAACTGAATTACGAAAAAAAATTGTTTCAGAAATAAATAATACACTTTTTGCGTTGCTATTTTTACTAAATTATAAACAAATGTAAATGTGGACACTTGTATGTAAATATGATTAATGAAATTAAATAATAGTAATGAAAATATTGATCGAGTTTGAGAAAATCTAACAAATCATTTCGATTAAAATGTGGACTAGAATATATAGATACTTCTGATAAAAATGAAAAATTCAGGAAATATTTATGAACATCATTATGAACTTAAATAAATAATTATTATTTACAATATAAAATTATAGTTTTTGTTATTAAATTCATTGAATATAGATATGTTATAGAAATGAATCAAATTTCAAACATCACAAATTCATGTGGTATTTGGAGTATTGATTCATTTGTGAAAGTTAATTAGTAATAAATTATAACGATAGCTTGTTATAATAATTGTGCACCTGCTTAGGACCGAAAATTCAGTGACAAGGGTTCTAAAAACGGGAGAGTAATTTTTTTCACATTTTCCTCTTTGGCTTATATTTGAAAATAGTTACTGGTGAATGTAATGGATTTAAGTTGTAAGAATGTAATTCATTGTAGGCACCAACACCTGTATGAAAAATTGAACAATTCTCCCTATTAAATTCTCTAACTTCATTTTAAACATATTACCATTATTTCTATTAAAATGAATAAATTATTTTTTCATTAAATTTTTATGACGCCCAAAACCCTACAAATAAATTAAATATGCTTGCGATTTTGCGAGTTTCCTTCTATTAATTAAATGTTCTACCTATTTTGTTCAATCATTTTACTTGGTTATCCGAATTGAAATATCTACTTGAAAAGAATCATTCTATATATATATATATATATACTAATATTTATTTTATGAAAATACACACCGACATAATGTTTTCATGAAAATATATTAAAGAATTATATACTTGATCATTTTAGAATAACATAATATCTATTTAACTTCAAATACATAGAAGTATATAAAATATTTTAGTTAATTAGTTAAAAATTTAGTTTCAATTTACTGAATTACATTGTTAAAAAATAAGGCTGTTTGAAAAGCCAATTAAATATTTAAGATGTAGATTTTTTGATAAAAAATAAATGAAAGGGTTAACTATTTATATCTAATGTGTATTGACTGCTAATGTCCTTGATAACTTTTCCAAAAAACAATTAAAAAGAATTCGACAAGATTTTTTTATTTAAAAATTAATGAAGACTAGTTGAGTAACAAAATATAGAATAATTGATAATAAATTTCATTTTAAACTCTGTTCAAATAAAATATCTCTATATATTATTAAAAAATTATAAAGATATGATGATTTCAAAGATAATGTACATGAATATGTTTCAGAGTCATAAAATTGTAATTGAAAAAAAAATGAAACTTTGGAATATTATATTCAAAATCAGAGGTGTGTGGAAAATTTGAATTTGTAAATATTTGGTGATTGGGTGTCCAATTTACGCCACGTGTGATACATGCCAGCGGCATGTTTATAATAGTAGGCTTTAGATTACCTCTGGAGGTACTCCTGGTATATACAGTGCGTTTTAGTAAAGGCCTTTCGTGGATGAATGAGGGAGAACGGTTGTGTGGGAGCTGACTAGAGGTTTTACTGCACGACGACGGCAACGGTTACGCCAGCGTTGGCCATCGGGGCAGGAACACCTGCTGCGATGTAAATTATAGAGCGAGAGAATCTAAATATTGCGTGAGTGTATGCATATCAAACATACACAAGTGGTGTGCGGTATGGTAAATGGTGGCTTGCGGTGTGTGTCTTCCTTATAATACCGCCGAACGTCTGGATTCAAATGTTATAGTACGTTTGCTTATTTTAAGATGGAATTGTACTCATTTGAATTTTTATACACGTCGCCGAGTCTTGTTAAAGTTTTATTGGACTCAGTTCGAGAG
Organism: Acanthacorydalis orientalis; assembly: GCA_034766995.1. Classification (NCBI taxonomy): domain Eukaryota; kingdom Metazoa; phylum Arthropoda; class Insecta; order Megaloptera; family Corydalidae; genus Acanthacorydalis; species Acanthacorydalis orientalis. The sequence continues at coordinate 17,950,985 of CM068314.1, forward strand.
CCGCTCGTGTTTTGTAAAATTGTTGAGTAGCAGATGAAAAAGGTGTGCTGCTTCGTATCGGTTAACAAATACCATGTTTTCTACTTGTAAATATTTTAGTTTCAAGTAGATTTGTGCAAACAAGAGAAAATTAATATTCGTGAATTAATAAACAAACAAGAATAAAGGTATCTACTATACACATGAATACAACTCTGCATATATATATATATATATATATATATATACTACTAGAATTGCATGATTGTAATCTATAAAATGTGTATTTTGCTATTCACGAATAAATTTTACTGACTGCGGATTTTAAAATATACTTTATTAAATAATTGGTGCTAAAATAATTCAGACTCCCTTATGTATGCATATATTATATATTGTTCATGTACGTTTAGAAGACCGAAAACAAAACTGAGATAGAAAGGACTAGGTAATAAATTTTGCGATTAAATTATATAATTATAGCATGTTCACATGGGGGATGCAATGAATTACAGTTATGTGAAAAGGAGATAAATATTCTCTGAGAAAATAGGTGCAAGGATTTATATACATTAGACTAAACAACAAATATACATATATACATGTAGTTACTAGCTTCATTACAGAGAAGAGATAAAAAAGTATTTTAAATGTGATTTAGAAGAAACGTATTTTATGTACAAATAAATTAAGAAGAACCTGTACAAAAACCTAAATCAAATTTATAAAACAGCGATAATCATAAAAGTAGAAAAGCAAAAAATAATAAACTGAAAGTTTGTTAAATTGAAATTTTAACAATACAAAAAATAAGAACATAAAGTAAAATTACTAATTTTTCTGGAATATATTATTTATGTAGGTTTAAAAATAATTAAAGAAATGTTTCATCATTATAAATAAAAATAAGATTCTTCCATTTTCTGAATTGACTTTCAAATTTTCAAAAGAGTTATTAATAATAAATATATATAATAAACGGTTTTTAGTAGAAAACTAGCTACATTTTTTTAAAAAAAACTATGATATATACATTAATATTGAAATACTGCTATGAAAACTATGTATTTGTAATTGATTTTTATATTATGTTTTAAAAATTTGAATGAAGAATGAAATTTTGTTTTTTTAAAAATTAAAACTAAAATGCATACCGATTATATAAATGTAAAAAGCATATTGAACTAATTGATTAAAAAAAAGATCAATTGAGTAAAAATAATTACGTATTACATAATAAATGGGTATTATATAATGTTTTACTTGTTTCAAATATAAATAAAGAATAAATATCTTTTAAATAAAAGACATACCGTAATCTGCAGATAAATACTTAAAATTTTTTTCTGGACTCACCTGAAACAAAAAGAGATACGTTTAATTTATAAATTTACATTTTTTTAATATAAAATATATCAACATGCCAGTTAAGAAATACGGGCAGTGTTTACTATGACAATTTTCAGTATTTGTGTAATCATTATATTGTAAAACATACTTGCAAATATAGTATTTCAATATATAATTAGGATTGTTCTATGTGTTTTATTGGATCTATTTTTAAACTATTACTATACAATTTAAATAAAGTAGTAAGAGAGTAAAACACAGAATTTGCTTAAATACTAGAAAACAAATCGTTTAAATCAGTGTAGAAAATAATTCAGTTCGTGTCGGAAACAGTATTAATTAATTTACAACCCGATACAAATTAAAAAATGGGACTTGGATGCTACTAATTTTATAAGACAGAAAGAGTTAATCAAAGCAGACAAGATGGCCGACTAGGGATTCCCGATGACCTTAATCCGAACATTACACATATTAGATCACGCAAACATAGGATTTGTTTCAACCGTCTCACTAATTGCGTTGCGTTAACATCCGATATCAAGCAACATTGAGGAGAAATAGGAAAATTATCAACACAATAATCTAACGCCAAGAGTGAGGCCGTCTGTATATTGATTCGACTTCTATTACGTTTTTTGAAGAAATAATCTTTGTTTATCAGATTCGTTCATTGTGTTACTGGTTACGTGTATTTCTTTTCAAAATATCATTTTTAAATTACGCCATTTGATTTATAAATAGATATTTATCCGATTCCATCGTTCCAAATAGAAAAAAATATATGATTTAAGTTCTAATTCTTTTAATCTGTTTTCTAATCTAATTTTACTTAGAGGTTGAAAGGAAATTACTTTTTTAATACTTTGTAAGGGACTAGAGATGGAGATATTGAAATGTCACTGATATTTAATTAGAATTACCTAAAAATAATAAAATCGAATTGTTACTGTTACTTTACTAAGATTGAGATCTGAAAAACAAAATATTTTTAAGGCACATATTTTTATTTAAGGTATTTACTATTATTTTTTAAAAATGTATTAAATTATTTAATTATTAAGTTTTTTTCTTGTAAACATCCATAGTACACATATTTTCACATATCAGTCTATAACTTAATTATAAATTTTTCAAAATCAAGCTAAAAACATTACAAAGATAAACAAATATACTTGTTATTCAATTAACAATTTTATTATTCACAAGTGGACATTTTTTAAATTATATACGTATTTTAATTAAAATAATGAATATTTTTCCAATTCATATATGAGACTATTTTAAATAATTCATTATATTTTGTAACAAACAACTATTAAAATAATAAAATTCTGATTTGAAGAATAATATTTAATTTGTTTATTGACTTCTAAGAAGAGGCATTTTTAAAAATGATTTTAATAAATTTATATTGTATTTAAATTAAATGGTTCCATACGAAATACACAACTCAGGTTATAAAGGCTGAAAACGAATCATGAGCAGATTAAAAATAAGAATATGTTTAAAAACACTAATATTTAATTACAATTTTTTTTAAAAAAAAAACAAAATATTATTTATATATATATATATATATATAGAGAGAGAGAGAGAGAAAGAAGAAAATTTTTATATAACAATATAATTAAATAAAAACTGTCACGAAAAAAGGTGTATATATATACATATACATATATATATATATATATATACATATATACAAAAAGAAAATTCGCGTTGAGATAAATGAAATCATATATTTACGTACGTTTTAAGACTTTCTACATGTTTATAATATTCACGTTAAATACAATTTTCTCATGTTTAAGAAAGCATAAAATTCTTTGAAAAATCAGACATAAAAGAAAATAAACAAACTTAAAGACTCACCATCGTTAAATTTTTTACACGAAAAGATATAGAATGTCAAGATTTCTGCTTTAATTATGTCTCATTTTAGACACAATCTGACTCTAAAAATAATCAAGATTTTATTACCGACAAAGGGATTAGGGTGCTGCTATTAAATATTCTTCTACAGTCATAAAGGATAAGCTGCAATCAAATGTTGCTTTTTAAGACACACTGGAGCCGTTGCTTTATACTGGTTTTTTGGATTTAAAAAGTAATTTCAACTTATGAAAAAAAGTATAGTATAAAGTTAATAATACTTCTGTAATGAAATATTTATAGTGTCGTTATATTTTCGATTAATAATAAGAATTCAAAAGTCTTGGATGTGGAAATGTGCGAAATTTTAACATATCCAACGATTTTTTAAGTTTTTACATTGTAATTTAACAATTTACTTTCAGTTATTGAAAGATTATGTGAAATTCGCATTTCAAAGAACAAAATTTATATGAAAATCCATATAAAACATTTATATTATTTAATCACTCAAAATGAATTGATTATTTGTAGGGATAAACGCGTTAGTCTAGTGTTATTAGCACTTGAACACGAATTAAAATTAAAACTCCCCATTTGAACACTTCCGCATGAATCACCCCTGATGCAACCCTAGTTGAAACGAACAAATGTTCAAAGTATTTAAAACTTGTGTAAAATTTAACACTGAAACACTCAAAGCGATACAAAAATTATAACACAAATAATATGGGGATATACTAATACTTTCATAAAATGATTTTTTTAAATGGAATTTTATATAAAGAATTTATAATTTAATCTATTATAATATAAATAAAGAAATAATTGAATTGAATTTTTATATTTGCCTTGTATAAAAATGATTAAAACCATTCTATTTCATGTTATATCATGCGTGATACTCGTATATTCAGAAAAGTATTTAATATTTTCAATAATTTGAAAATTGTAGTTAAAAAGGATTAAAATGGTTAATTAAAAGATATATTTATATATATATATATATATATATATATATATACATTTATATATATATATTATATATATATATATATATATATATATATATATATATATAATAGGTTCTTATAGATTATGTGATTTGTTCCAATGTTATTTTAAAGTATTTAACAGATTGAAATGTATTAATAGTAAATAATTTTATTACAAAGTATATTATGAGCTTTAATATCAACAATACTATTAAATAATATATTTTCTGATAATTAAAGTATTTATTTAGTATTAAAGAATTCTGCAGTGACAACAACTCTGCAGCAACGAATTTGTATTAAATTTTGTGTCAGAAACGAAATATTTTGTGATGACATGTTAAAAATATCAGAAAAAGTATATGGAGAAAAGTTTTTATGAAAAACGCCGGTATAACATTCATACAGATTGTTTAACGAGGGCCGAGAGTCGGTAGAAAATGATCTTTGTTCAGGATGAATGTCGATATCAACCGATGAACAACCTGTCCGAAAAGTGAAGGATTTGATCCTGAATAATGTTAGATTGACTCAGAGATATTACTGATGATGTCGACATATCGTATAGATCTTACTAAAGCATCCTGACCGATATTTGTGCGAAGAACGCTAAATTTGGACCAAAAACAGCGTCGCAAAGATATTACTGCCAAGATGATATCTGAAGCATCTAAGGATCCCACGTTCATGAAACGCATTTAGGTATATGGATTTGATATCAAAACAACGTAACAATCATCCGAATGGCGTAAGAAAAGCAAAACGAAACCGAAAAGAGAGGGTCAAAGTCGATCAAAGATCAACGGTTTTTTTGTCTGTTTTGTTCGATTATCGTAGTGTGGTCCATAATTTTTTTTTCAAAGGTCAAACAGTCAATAAGGAATATCATTTAGGTGTTATGAAGTGTTTATATGAAACGATCCAAAAAAATCGTCCGGAATTGTAAACAAACAACTAGTGAATTTTACATCACGATAATGCGTCGGCTCAACCTTCACTGCTTCTTCGCGATTTTTTAGTCAAAAACTCGACTAAAATCATCCCATAAGTGCCTTATTCGCCTGACCAAACCCTGTGTGACTGTTTTGATTCCATAAAAGCCATTAAGAAAAATTCATTGGACGAGCTGAACAGCATACAGTCGAACGACTAAGAAAGATATATTGCATATCGGTTGAAGTGATGAGATAAGAATATTTTGCAAGCGATAGAGAATACTTTCAAGGCGATAAAATAAATTTTGATGAATATATCAAATATTTTACGTTTTATTTCAAAATTACTGCAACTTTTTGACCGAGATAGTATTATATTTAAAAGTACGAAACAATAATAAAATCACAGCTCAGTTTACTATGATTTCTATTTACCAAACTTTATATGAATATTGTATAGTTAATTGAATTAAGGTTGATTATTAGAAAAAATAAATAGCTAAGTAATAAACGTACTCTGAAAATGTAGTATAAGATGATTAACCTTTTTATTTTTTTTTAATTAAATAAAAAAGACGTTTAGGTTATATATCGAATTTGATAAATTGAAAAGCACATTAATCATCTATTTGATTTGATATCCTTGAACTATATATATATATAGCAAATTACACATACATATCTATAAATCCATGCATGTAAATATAAAATATCAGCCGTTATCGATCCAGTTTTGGATGAACACCCCTTCTATATATTCTCCGTTCATTTTTATCGTGGGTTGTATTATTTTACATGTTCTTTTTCTACATTTACACACACACATCCATATATATATATATATATATATATATATATATATATATATATATATCATTATTTTATTATACTGTTCGTTCAATCAACTTTTTAATTTGAGTTCATGTTAGTGAGTGCAAATTGAATATTTTTTTGAATACATAAAGTATTTCTGCACGAAAAATTAGTTATCCACATAAAAAATTGAGTTCGTATACGTATGTTATATATATACCACATACACAAAGCTAAATTTACTGATCTTGATTCCGAGAATTCCAAGTACACATTCTGAAAAAGTAGAAAAAGTATACCGAAGAGAAAGAACGGCGACGCAGTGGCGTGAATTGTGTAAAATCTTTTAAGGTGTTCGGCTCGTAGGCATCGTACATGTTAAACAATATATTTGAAATAGGGAACAAAGACGAAAAAGCGTATAATATAGTAAAAGGAAGTTATTTCAGGTCTCTTTTCCATGCGATACATTTACGGGTAACGATAATTTACGGAACCTGCGAGAACGAGGAGGCTGACTGGTTGATCACGTGATCGGAATAACAACTCTCTCAATTCCATTTATCAGTTGGTGCCTATATTATGCGGGTTGTAAAGAAGCAAACATGCATTCGAAAACTACTCCCCGTTTCTGGAAAGTAATGTCCGACGCAACGGATCCCGATTCAAACAGAGATGGATTACCGATTAGCTACGTGGGGCAAGACGGACGAACGGATGATTTGGTAATGCCACTGAGGTAGATTAGTGAAATGAGATGAAGTTGTGCAGATGTGCGTCACGTATATATTGATATCAGAAAGTTTTAACCAGTACGTGAAGTTGTTGCTTTTTGCTCGTTTCTACACCAGTTATATATGTTTGTATATATACACACACGCATATATTTGTACGTACGTATTTGTTTAGTCATAAAGTGAATGATCGAATAAAAAGAAAACAAAATTTTATTAAATTAAAAATATAAGTAAAGAAAGTCAATTTCATCAAAATTAAATTTTCAGTTTTATATCTTTATTTTATCCGGATTTTTTTAATAAATCAATAAATAAAATATTAATATAATAAAAATATTCAGCACTTGTACTTTGAAGATAAATTACTACAAGCTTAAAACATATGAATGTTAATTTTTTTTGAAGAAATAGATAAAATTCAGTAGGATCAATATTTCTGCATTTTTCAAATAAATAAGAAATCATTTGTTCTGCATATTGATTCAGATATTCACTTATATTAGTTCAATATTTAAAAGTTTTTTATTTTACAGTAAAAATGTTAAACTTTCATTTAAAATCAGTTGACTACCGTATAGTTACAAAAATCAATAATTTATTTTTGAATATTTCAGAAAAAAAGTGTTTGATTATCTTTTATATTTTTATTCTGAGTGTTTCTTCTTGATCTTTACTGAAAATCAGTTACAAGTTAACTGAATTCTATTAATTTTATAGTAATAACAGAACAATATCATAATATTCTTAAACACTGTAGATAAATTCATCTTCATAAATTAATTTTTCATTTATCCCACAATCATAAGAAAAAAGTGTTCATCAAAAATGTTTAATAATTGATCATCGTCCGTTTTTAATTGTCACTTGAATTTATTTTGATGGCGATACCAACTAAGAGTGCAAAGGTGTAGAAAAATATCGTTCAGAACACAAAAATAATGTGATTTATGGGTGAGCAAAAAATTCATTTTTAAAAATATAAAACCATAATTTAATAAAAGGGCACTTTGATGCCAACTGGAAATTGGTATCCGAGTGAGCTATAATGTCACCTCTATTTTGCAATAGAGATAAAAGTAAATAAATTTATTTGAGGGTTTATCTTACATTGATATTTTTCAAGTCACTATATAATAAGCTGATAGTTTCAGGAAAATAACTATATTAAAACTTTATAGCTGAGAGGTTTAAAAAGAAGATTTAATGTTTAATAAGAAAATTAAATTTACAAAAATATCTATTTATAACTAATGGATTTATTAGGTAATTTTCTAATACACTGGCAATATCTATTATAAATACTTACAATATATATTTTATTTGCAAATGATTTATCGAAACTAAAACTAAGTGAATCTTAAATTACTGAAGTTTTTATACATAAATCATTAATGTACATTGATGTACACTCATTTATAATTACATAAATAAAATCAATTACACAAATTAAAAAGAAGAAAACGTGGAAAAAATACCAGTTTCATATATCGTGTACTTGTCAAGTTCTTTTTTTAATTTGGCTAATAAAAGTAGCGCATAGAATGTAAATATTGAATCAAGTGATTCATTTTTCATTCGTGTGAAGACATAAAATCATTTTATTGGAATATATGTTTATAGTGAGAAGCATTGTCTATGTTATATGTATTTTATAGAACATTCTTTGGTTATAAATCCATTTTTAAATTTTAAAACCAGTGTGTTTATTGTTTCAAACAGACTTTTTTTATATACTGTATCAAATTTTTAATGTAATATTTAAAATATGGATCTGTTAATTAAAAACATGAAATAAATATTATAAATGAGTTATGAACGTTAAAAAATATAAAATGGATTTACAGTTTTAGATTGCAGTGTTGTTGATTTTTGCTTCAAACCAAATATATTTGATTTCTGTACGTATAATTGCATGACATATGAGTATGGATTTTAAATGAGATAAAGACAGAAAATCTAGTAACTGATATAGAATGAAAATGTATGAATTAAAACTATAGAAAAACTGTATAATGTGCGAAATTAATATTACTTTCTAGTAAGTAAATCCAGGCGATTTATATAGTATAATTATATATATATATATATATATATATATATATATATATATACATACTTTTCGATGAATAACACAATTAATAATTAGTACATGCTAATTACAAACAACAAGTAATGTACAAAAATTATTTCAAGATAAAATCTTTGATAATACATGCATCAACAAGTATAATATACTAATATAAATTAATTTTTTTTCTTTCTTAATTATGCTATACTCCGAAATTTTTGTATATTAGGTATAAAGAAACAGTCATTATTTAATTGAAGTATATACTTTGAGAATAAATTGATTGAAGTTTGTAAAGTTGTTAAGATCAAAGTTTATTAATCTCTTTTTATCAAAAATATTAGATTGGTGGAAAAATAATTGCGGTTTATGACGACAAATGCATATATATTTTCTAATTTAAGTGGTCGAGAACTGTTGGATGACTAACGCCTAACTTTTGTATAGACACTCGAATGTTGTGCGTAGATCTGATTCAACTCTCTTCAGTTGATCGTTATGAATTGAAGAAAGACGTCCGCGACCTTCATATTCAAGAATCTTGTCTCTAGCACGAAATTTTTGAAAGCGCCATTGCACCGTACGTTCCTTACAGTATCTACACCAAATATATCGTTTAATTTACAAGCAATTACTGGATACTTTACCACCCGTTTTGAACTGATACAAAAATTGCTCTTATATGCCTCTTTTCCATTTTTAATTCAATAGCCTAATTTGAATAAAAATTAGTAATAAAACCAAAGTCGATGTTATTAAAATATAGACCAAAAAAATTCCTTTAAATGATATTAACATGATCACGGTGAAATGACACTTTCATTAAATGAAATAAGGTTAGAATTCGGAGAATAAAAACCGTAATTATTTTCCTACCAACCTAATAGTCAAATTTAAGGGAAAAAATATATATGACAGAGAGGGAGATTATAATTTATGGCATAATTATATGAAATATAATTTATGATTATTCATAAAATTGTATAGACACTCTGACTAACCACTTTCACAATTCAATTTTTCTTTCGTTTTATAAACCACGATTTTTTATGACTACTTGTGTATATTTCCCTGGCGATACCATCGTTCTAAGAACATTAAGATACAGAAAAATCTTATAATTATTGTCTTTGATATGTTTTCATAGCTCGTATAATGATTACAAATATGTTAAAATTATTCCGAATTAACTACGTTTATATTAGCATGACTTTTTTAAAGAAATATGAGAAAAACTTTATAGTCGTCTATGTATATCTGTGTTATATAGATTTTTAAAATAACAATATAAGTAGGCTGTGTGTATGAGTCAACTAGTCAGTGGGTATATTAGAAAAAAAATTACTGAACTAATACAACACTGTTTTTATTTCATGTCGAACTAATTTATAAAACACGATGCTGATACAAAAAAAGCTAATTCAAATATATTAACGTAGGTACTACATACACCGAAAATATATATTTTGTAATGTCAATAACTCGATATTCGCTCAACATTTCTGTGTACCATGATAAAGTGAAATCATCAATTGGATAACAACATACAGTTAGATCTCTAGGTGTGTATTGTGAACTCAGATTGGAATGAGTAGAATACCTTAGCGCCCTACGGAATTCAAATCGCGCTGTACTGGGACAATTCCAAACGAAAACAAGTGACGGCAAATGGTTCTAGGTAGTTGTACGGTGTGCTGTTATCGAATACGAATCCACAGCATAAGGTATGTGTGTTTTGAGACTGAACGTAGAAGTATAATACATATCTGGTACAACCCCAACAGCTTGTGTTTGGATATTGTGAGATGTAGAAGTTTTTATACAATTCGACGTTAAGAAAACCGTTTTGTTTATATTTCGTGTAAGATTTTGATAGATTCGTGTTTATCTTGGATTACGACGATTGTTACGACGGTGTGCTGTCGTTTATTGCCTGTTGTATTATTTCATGTTTTTCGTTTTGCTGAATTTCAATGATAGTCTAGTGTACACATGAACGTACTAACATCTAGAATTTTTATTCAAATATACATAAATATAACACAGGCATATATATATATATATATATATATATATACAATAATGTGCTTGGAAATAAATTATATTTTGATAAGATAAAAATAATAATTACACTAGCTGTCTACAGTTATTAACTATGAATGATACCTACACGTCGTTTCTATCGTCGTACAGTTTATAAAGTATAAAAAATAAATTAATAAAGAATCATAAACTAATTATTTTCATTATATTCTTCATTCATTGATATATTTAGACATTTAAAAAAATATAAAATCATTATATCAATGAATATAAATTCCGAAAATTAATTTAATGCTTTATTGTGCTGTACTTGAGTATTCATTTATTTTGTGCGTGAATCCTGGAGGTTGCGGGTGACTTCTTTTACGACCGATTTTAAATCTCGTCACCTTCAGATAGATTATGAACTTCAATTAAATTGAATTAAATTTTAAAATATGAAGATGAAAAATATTCAAATTATTGAAAAAAAATAAATGACATTTGCACGATTTGTACACAAAACTCAATCCGTTGTTAATTTAAAAAAATGTATATATATTTTAAAAACAGCTTAATTCGTATTTCTCATACTTTGAGACATTTCAAAAATTGATATCATATACAAGAACTACCTAAATAATATGAAAATTTGTATATATTAGCTTTAATTAATTTTTGTGATTTTATATTTTAAAAAAATCTAAAACGATATAAAATATAAAATAATGATTTTATTTTCAGATTTATGTATACGTATCAAGAGCTGCGCTTTCGTTAATCAGGTAAATAAATTTTATTTAAAATCATGATAACTCAGAGAATTAATTTAATTTCTTTAGTAGGATTTTTATCTACGATGATTAAATATACTTTTTATTACATTGTGTTTATTTAATTTTTGTCGTTTAATGATAAACAAATCTATATTATATATATATATATATATATATATATATATATATATATATATAAACATACACTATTATATATTTAAACATACTTAATCTCGAGTAGATTAAAAATTAAATTTAGATATTGGTTAACTTTATGGTTTTTTGATATTTAATATATAAATATTTAGTATTTTATATGAAAAATGAGAATAAGGCAGGATATAAGAAATGAAAAATATAATAAGTTAAAAATAATTCTGTATCTTTTTTGCATAATTTAATAGCATATTTCTTATTACGAACCAAAAATAGAAATAAAAAAATACCATTTCACAAAATTAATTATCTGAAGTAACAAAAAAACACCGTTTTTCACGGTCAAAATTCCAAGTATAATATTATGGTTTCCGTTAAAGTGCAATAAGAGAACAAAAGAAAATATTAACGCCGTTGAAATTTTTGTAATTACAAACAGCGAAACAGTACACATAAAACAAATAACCAAAAAATATGATCGGAGAAACAAACATGCAAAAGTTGACCAACCCCTAGAAGATTTTCATCGCCTTCACTAGATGGAAGTAATTTATAAAAAAGGTGCGTGGTTAAACATCAACACTAGAAGTCACCGGACCTGAACTTTGTGCAGGAAGACAGAGACGGACTGCTTCCTCTTCCACTAGACAATTACCTCCGAAATACTAGTGAATTTCCAGAACACGCCAGGGATATACATTGGCGCAAGCACGCATTTCCAACACACATACATATATACAGATGAATATAGACATACATTCAAGAACATACTAGCTAACAAATACAGTCACGTATGTACTACAAGAAACACATACATTTCAACTTAAGAAAATTACATTCTTTACAAGATATTATATCAATTTATCTTGATGTTGAAGCATTTCGTATTTTATTCTAAAATAACATGAAAATTAAAGGAACAACAACGATTCCTACCTCAAAAGAATACTAAACGTATATGTCAGATTTATATATATATATATATATATATATATATATATATGTATATATATATATATATATATATATATAAAGTATATAACACATCCATCACTGACTATAAATCTGTTTTATATTTTTCATGTTTTAAATATTTTTTTCCGAGAATTGATAATTAGAAATATGAATATTTTATTTAACTTATAACACTATTCTACAAACACTACCAACTTAAGAAATAAAATAAAAATTTAATTATTATAAAAATAATTCTTTTTATATAAATAACTCTATTGTAATTTCTTTAAAACTTGAAAATAATTTAAACCATGCAATTAAAAAATACCCATCTAGTCGTTAATGACAACTATAATTATAAAAAAAGTAATATAATAATTTAAGCTTAGGCAGGCGTTATATTAAGAATAAAAAGTGTGATTTCAAATATATTGTATTTTTTTTTAAATTTGGAATAGAATCCATTTACCTAATATAATTTTTATATACACATTTTTTTATTGAACTAATAAAAAAAAACGATTCAGTGAACAGACGCATTGTAATATCATTTAATGATCTCTGTAGATATAAACATATATTTCAAATATTGTTATTTAAACAGCAGTTAATTTACTATGTGTTGGTATATATTATTCTTGTTTATTGATTTTGAAATAAAATAATGTGATAACTGATATTTCATAGGAAATCAAATATTTACAACATACAAAATATCAAATAATTGAGGCATGAAATATAAAAAAAAACATTTGAAAATAAATATATTAATATCAAATGATATTTTAATATTAAATTAAAAGGTGAATTTAATCCAAGTTAGTTATTAAATGATTTACTTCAATTATAATGTCAATAATAAATTTTGATGGTCTTAAAATAGTTTCAAATTTAAATTAATTTTAAGTTTTTAATTAAATTATTTCGGTAAAAAGGCAACGATGTGTATAAATTTATTGAAATCATACATTGGAACAATCTTTAATATCTTGTTTCTAATTATTATACTAGAAATAGAGTTATATTAATATATTATATATATATATATATATATATATATATGTGTGTGTGTGTATGAAAATGAAATGGAAAAGAAGAATTTATACTCTCCAAATGAAATAAATTTAAATACGTTTATTTTTTAATACCTGTTCCTTCATCAATTTTTATGAAATTTACAGTTGCTAATTCAATTTACAATTTCGTTTGTAATACTCACTATACACGAAAAAATAATCCTACGTAAGTACAAAAATAAAATACCTGACTTTAATCAAACGTGACTACGGAAACGAAATAACATTTTTCTGTTCAAATTACGTTTAAATATTATATGAAGTGTTTTTGAATGGATTTTCACGAACGCAAAAGAAATGAATTAAAATAATAGTTGTATTGTATTTGTAAAAAAAATACGATCCGATCATTGAAAATTAATAAATTAAATATTACTTCTAAAATAAATTCGATAAAGAACGGTAACTTTATAAGGTTAATTTATTATTTTGCGATTGAGTTTATGTTAATGCGAATATATACTTTATTGCGTTGTTATATAAATATATATTTCATGAAACGATGAAATTGTAAATGGGAATAATTAAGGAAACAATGTTAAAACCACGATAATAGAGCCTTAACAATTAATATAAAACATACAAACGCTTTATCATGAACAAACATAGATTTTTGTTTCGCCATAAGACCACGCCTAAATCGCGATCTGGCAATACTTTATCACTATTAAGTATCTCTCATCAGCTCCGTGGTGTACTTTGTGGGTAGACAGCAGACACACAGCACTATTTTTCATTATGGCGTTAATACCGGTTATCTGTTTTTATTCCCAATGCCATTAATTTCTGCTCAGGTCTTGATATATCTTCTTCAGGACCTCCCGGACGAGAGCGAGCGCACGCACGGCTCCGCTGGGGGCAGCGCCGTTAATCGTGACTCACGAAAACCATGATTGTATTGTTACTAAGCGGTTATTTACATAACAGACAATTGCTTTCATTAAGCTTCCACTTGATATTTTTCAGGTGTCGAGATGCGATTTTCACTTTGAATATGAAATGAAAATATATTAACCATTTGTCATTTGGATTTGCGAAGAAAGTTTCAACAACGCTTTATATTATTGAAGTTGAAAAAAGTTTAATTAACTAGTTTAATTTATGTTAGAAGAAAATGTATTTTCGTTTTTATTTCAGACGATTGTGGATATTTTAATGTTAAAAGAAAAAGAGTTATTCATTACAGTTTTTGAATTAAGTAAAAATAATTAAACCGTTATAATCATAAGAAATATACTTTAATAACAACCTATTATTTAATTCATTTATTAACAAGAATACTTCTTCTTTGATACCAAGTTTAATTAAAAAAAATAACATTGAAATGCTACTGAAACTGTTCATTTATAGTGAAATATATAAAGATATTTTATTTGTATTAATAAATATTGTATATAGCATGATTTATTTTAAAAAAGAAACACCACAGATATCTTTTATAAAAAGCATGTTTAATAATATTAAATAAAAACAAATCCAATATATATATATATGTATGTATTAGGTTGGTAGAAAAATAATTACGGTTTATGACCTTCAAATTCAAATATATATTAAATTAAGTGATTTTAAGTGGTCTAAAACTGTTGGACGATAAAAACCTAAATTTGTAAAAGTTCTCGAATTGTTGTACGTGGTTCTGATTCAACTAACACCTTTATTTGGTTATTATGAACTGAAGAACTACGCATGCGACTTTCTTTATCTTCTTGCTCTCGTCCTCAACATAAAATTTTTGAAACTACCATTGTACCGTACGTTCCTTAACAGTACCCATATCAAAAGCATCGATTAGTTTATGGGCAGTTTCTGCTGCTTTACCACCCGTTTCGAATTCATAAAAAGAAAATTGCTCTTATTTGCTTCTTTTCCATCTTTAATTCGATAGCCAAATCTGAAGCAAAATTAATAATAAAACCAAAGTCGATGTTACCAAAATACAGACCGAAAAATGTATTTTAAAATGACATTAACACGATCACGATAAAATGACACTTTCGTTGAACAAAATTAAGGTTAGAATTTAGAAAACAAAAACCGCAATTTTTTTCGTACCAACCTAATATATATATATATTTAAAATAACACATTAAAATTGAATGAAAATTTTATTTCCATTTCAAGTATTATACGTTTTTTAAATAATTCATTTTTTATGAACATTTAGTTATATTTAAAATAATTAGTCAATAAAAATTAAGTAAAATGTACTGTTCTGGAGTTTAATTTATAAAAAAGTATATGGATACGAATGAAGATTATATTTGCGAAATTAAGTAAGTGTTACATTGTACTAATAATCGCATAGTATCGCATAAAATTTCAACATTGGATTACGACTCATATAAGACGGTAGCAATCAAACGAATACTTGGACGAACATAACAATCAATATTGCATTTATAAGCTATTTAATTACCAGCAGCAATAGTAGTCTCACCGGCACATTAACGCGTGCTACTAATCGCATTAATACTAGTACCCTATGTACTCTCCTGCGTAAGCCCCTACCAGCCAGTAACAACTCATACTCAGCAATTGTGTCTCCCCTTTTAGTCAGGTCAAGGTCGGAACCCGAGTTTTAATTAGAGGGGAGGCAAATACCGTTTAAATGAAATCGAATTAGGGATATAGAATCGTTTTGTGGTTCCGCACTGCGATTCTCTTATTGTAATTAGATTTGCCGCGCTAATATTGCGTGATCTACGACTGACAATGTTTCGGTTTGTTGTAAAAACAATTCGAGCGCTGAAATTGTCGAAAACTTCATTTGTTTGGTATGGATGACGTTCTTGTTACGGCTTCGGTTCGGAATTGTTACCAAACTGATCCATGCTCTACACGTTTACAACATTATACTTACATATATATATATATATATATATATATATATATATATATATATATATATAATGTACGTATGTATAAAATAAAACAGTAAACTCAGTTTAAAGCGAAATATATCAATATTTTTAATTCACTTAATGAATATTTTACATTCCATTCAGATCTTCTATATACGTTTACTAATATGTAGTTAGATATATTTCTAACTATTATTTTTTCCCTGCAGTTAATTAAAATTTAAATTTATGGATTTAAAAATATACTTTCACAGTTTCTGTTTCGGACTACAAGTTTTAACGGAAACCTATTATAAATTTTATAATAAGAAAAATAAATCATTTTGAAAATAAAAAAGTAAATGTATATATATATATATATATATATGTTTACTAAATTTAATGACGATAATAAAAAAAATATTTTAAACATATATAAATAAAATATTTAATTTAATACTAATAAAATATGGTCTCTAGACTCGTATGTTTGAGTTTCTCTGCTATTTGAAGATGTAAGTCATAATTGAGAAAAATAATTAAGAAAAAATGTTACAATATAGTGTTTAACATTGTGGATAAATTTACTTTGACAAAAAAAAATTTCCACTTTGTCCTCATACTATAAAAAAGTTTTCTAATCAAGACTGTACAGTAATTAATTATTATTTATTACTGATAATCAAAATAGGGATGAATGAAAAATTAATTTTTGAAAATAAAATACCTTTTTTCTGGGTAAATATTTGAGCTTATCATTTTTTAAGTTAATCTTTATTATTTTTCAAGTATGTTAAAATTATATCAAGTTTAATTTTATTTTAAAACTCAGTAATTTATAAAATAATAATGACATGAAATCACGGAGTTGAACATTAAACAAAAGTATAATTAAGCGTAGTCGTACGTTCTGAAATAAATAAAAAAATATTGAGTTTCTTGAATTTCAACACGCACACTTATTTTTTATACAAAATTGAAAAAAGTACTGGAATCAATTCTATATTCCACTCTAATGTCTTCATATGATTCATAATGAATAATAAATTAATTATTTTTATATGTTATACATATATTTATAAGTAGAAAAAATATATAAAGATGTTTTTAATAATGTATGCTATTCAACAAATTATATATTTTAGAAAAATAACTATTTTTTAAATTTTTGAATACCATTTTATAAAAATAATGAATTATATTGTGACTAGTAAATTAATTTTGTTATTGTACGAAAAACAATACAGGTCTAATGCTTATCGATTAAGAAATTAGAGAAAATAGTTTCACTATAACAGGTGAAAAACGATTATAGTTTTTTAATGCTTGGCGTCCAGTCGAAAACCATCAGAATCTACCGACTTCGTATAACCATTACAATCGTAATCTAACAGTATAACATAATCACCATAATCGTGGAGAGGTTTTGATATCAAATAACGTTTAATATTAAATGCAAGCTTCCCCGATTACACAAATGTTGCCATCTAACAATATTATATCGCGCCATTTATGCGTTTAATTTGAAATTGTAGCGCAGTATAGTAGATTTCTCTACTGCATATGCGTTGCGCGCGGATTTCACCTAGATATATTGCGCACATTTAGAAAACGAGATTATTCTAAATAATCTACGTGCGATCTTTTAATAAATGCACATGTTTTGAAATACGATCAGTTTAATGTTCCGTTTTTTCTAATATAAAGAAAACACTGTTACTTCTTTTTTGAACGTTTTTTTAATTCTGTTAGAAAAATATCTGTATTTTCAACAACACTAATCTTTCTGTTCTTATATTTAATTAACTATCATTGTATAAACAAATATAATTAAAATTATTAAAAAATGTAACATGAAAGTTTTGTAGATCTTTTTTTTGGATTACTTACTTTTTTGTTTTCCATTACTAGTTTCGGGATATGTACCATCTTCAGATAGAGCTTAAATAACTAAAATCTATCTCAAGATGGTAGACATGCCGAAACTAGTAATGAAGAACAGTCAATAGATTAAACAGTAGGAAGGTCAGCAGGATAACGTATCAACAGAATAACTGATATAAAGCATAAAATAATGATTTAAATACACATATCATTGTTTAATATAAATATTATTAAAAATTGAATTTTTTACAAAAATAAATCATATACTAATTAAAAAAGTATAAAATTTTAATTTCTCCATTTTTAAACACATTTAGAACTTGATACAGACTCCTTGGACTTTTATGCAAGAATACAGAGCTTAGAAGATAAATATTACATTTATTATTTTTTTTCATATAGAATATACAGGAGTAAAGTCAACAATAATTAGAAAAAGATAAGTCTAATTATATTAAGGTATATAATAGTTGTATATCAATATATGTATAAATCATGATTAATGACTATATAAAAAATATGACAGTTTTTATGTCTATTGTAGAAAAAATAATAAATTTATAATGAATATAAATGAATGACACAAAATTAAAATTCATCATACGAAATCATACATTTTAAAATAAATCATATATTTAAAATATAATCAATTAAAAAACAATTCAATAATAACATTACATTCATCTACCCAGTTAATATCAAAAAATGATTAATATATACAATAAATGCATATTCTCTAATAACATTTGCAAATGCGAATAGTTTGTTTTGAAGGTTGTATAATTAATTTCATATAAACATGTTCACAGTGTCAAACACATTTTTGATTAATTGTTCAATCATGTTATTTTGCTACAATGTACAATAAAATTATATGTTGATTATTAAAATGGATTACATGTAATTGATTAATTATAATTGCATATGTTGCCGCACCAGTTGGATATAATAACAATATCGTCACGAATAATCACATATTTTTAAAAGAAAATAAATTGTCTGTCAACGTTTGTGTACCTAGTGAATGAATGTGCATTAATATATATATATATATACAAGTGAATATTTAGAGATTTTCAAAAAGTACAACACATACACACACATACTTATATATGTATATATATATATATATATATATATATATATGTGTGTGTGTGTGTATGTATGTGTGAAAGAGAGAAAAAGTAGATTAAATTAATAAATATATTTTGAAATTTAGTAAAAACTTTTAAATTCATTAATATTTCTGAAAAATAACTATTTATCAAATCAAGATAAAGATAAACGTAAAGAAACCAAAAAAAAAAATGTAATTAGAAATTAAGAGGTCCATGAATAATACGAGTAGAAAAAGTTTGATATAATCATTGTGTAAATTCTATATTTCTGAAATAATTAAATTTTATCAGAGAAAGATACAACATGAATTTCGTATGCGGACCTGCTGAATTTAAGTGAAACTTTTAATCTGACAAATAAATTTCCCGATGGATTAGTGACGTCTGATACTAAACGTGCTCTCATCAATATCTCGCCTGCTCTCTTGTATAATGTTGAAGACATTAACATCTAATGTCTAACAATATTTACGCTTAACGGATGGTCGCTAGCAAAGATTATTATTCAGGGAAATTGTATATCTGAACTAAGATTGATCGTTGTAAACAGTAAGATTAAGTCGTCCTGATACAGATAATATTTAGATAATGTTCATCATTTGAGTTCTGTCATTATTATATGTTTTGTTCTGCATCTGAATAGTGATATAAATAATTATAATAATGACATATTTATTAATTATTGTGATTTCAAGTATTTTAATTAAAATAAATTTTCATTAAGAAATAATTTGGTTATTGCAAGAGTATATAAGCATTTACTAGTTTATTAACATATTGATTTATATTACAATTAAAAATAAAATTATTGCCAAAGGATTGATATATATTTTTTTTTAAAAAAAAACTACATTAAGTATATAATCTTGAAATATACAAGGTCTTATTTAAAAGAAGTACAATGTAATAAAAATGTCGATTAAAATTAAAATTAATGTCAGTAAAACAAAACAGACTATACGGCGTTATATAATAAAAAAATCATATTTTTTTATCTGAGAGCGCAATGATAATTTTTTTTATACTGCTTGTAATTTAAGAGAAAGTAAGATAGAGGTGCATTCAATATTAAACTAGTGTTGAGTTCCTAGAAAAGATAGTTATAATACGATTATTTATAGAAGGTATCTTTTTCAATATTATTCGTTCGTCGTCGCCTTTTTGGATTACATGAATTTCCTGTCTTCATTTTTATTTTCGGCAGCTAAGTTTTAGAGTCTTTAAAAATTTTAATATTTGCTTTTATAATAAAATATCTAGATAAAAACAACTATTGTATTTATAAGATGATTTCAACTTAAAGCAAAACTGTTGTTTGTAAAAAACATGTTAAATTAAATTACAAGAAAACAAAAGATCTATTACAAAATATTTCAAACAGAATTGTAGAAAATAATACAATCCTAGATTGAACAAAAATAAATCAAATCAAAATTAAAATTAAGTTACATTATGTGAAATTTATTGACCTGTTTTAAGATTTCATTTCATGAATGTGTGTATTGTAATATATTATTCTTATATTTAATTATTTATTATTTAAATCTAACGGAATATCATTAAGAACCATTTTCTTTAAATATTAACTTCAAGATCTTTTAATTTCGTTACATTTATCTTATTTAAAAAAATAATTTAGATATGAGAGACATTGATATAGTTATATAAATATTTATATACATATGGTCAAAAAGGCTTTTCATTGATTTTTTTTTAAAATAACTACACTTTCAAACATTTATCTAATAATTTGGTACAAATACATACGTACATACATACAGACACGCATACATACATACATACATATATATATATATATATATATATATATATATATATATATTCATAAACTAAATTAGTAAGTTTGCAAATTTCAGATTCTGGTTATACGATTTCGTAGTTCTGTGCTAGGAATCAGCAACGAATTGGTGACCCCAAGGCAGAGCTCGTTTCTTAATCACCGGTTTTAATTCAAGCCATTACGGATATAATTAATGCCACATCTCGACGCCTTGTATGACGACGGCGGCTGGCAGCTAGAGATCATATACCAAACGACAGCACCATGTATAATGAACGTTTCTATAACTCTAACCTCTCTATCAACTATAAATGTCTTTTTGGTATCTACTGTAGAACTTGGGCACAAACACTATGTGAACACATATGATTATATATGTTTATACACAAACATGTCTGAACTTATCTGTCTTAAACTTTATATATACATATGTATATATATATATATACTCTAAATCTCTGTCAGTTTAAACAATCGATTATAATATTAGATATATATTTATCTATCCGTTTCAAATTATAAGTGTTTAACTGTTAAGTGTATTTCTATATTGAAAATTTCATTTTTAAATTTCATTAGCTGTTTATTATTTGAATTTTTTAAAATATTAAAAGTATAAAATGTATATTGCACTAATTTCAGTGTATTTACTTACTTGTTATTATAGATAAGGTCATACCATTCAATCAAACATTCGTACTGATTCTAGACACAATAAATCAAGAAAGGTCATCATTTACTTATTTATTTTGTATAATATTATTTTTTTACAAAACTGGAACAGGAAATTTCCTTTAATAAAACTATTTTTTTCAACTTTAAAAATAAATATGCCTTTACAAATATATTAGAAACTTATGGAAAAAAATAAAGAATAAACTACTACTGTTTCTAAAAAATACACAAGTTTTGAATTAATTTTACCATTAAATACGATTTATGAAAAAATTAAATTGAAATAAATTCTAATAATATAAAATATTAAATATAATATCACAACTAAAGTATTACTTGAAAACCAAATAAATACATAATTATTTGTGTGATTTTAAGTCATTAGATAATTATAAATAGTCGTTAAGCAAATTATTATTTTCAATTTATCCAGGAAAAATGTTTTATAAAATTATTGAAAGAGACAGTAATTTTTAGCGTGTAACCATAGCTAGGGTTGAGATTTCGATTCAGCTTTAAATAAATAAAAACTAAATATACGGATGGACAGGAGTGTGTATAAAAAACAAGGATCTCATACTATTATTGTCTATATATTTGAAGCCTTCTAAACTTAAATCTCAAATTGAATCGCCACATTATGTTTCCACTCTAAGATATAAGAATTTAGTTCATTGAAATTTTATTACACCTATTAAAGATTAATCGTTAATTCCCTAATTTTAACAACAAATTTAACTGTAACACATAACAAACATTTTAACTCTAACTGAATTGTATTGTTCTTTTTTAATTAATTAGTAGTTGAAATATTTTTAATGAATTCTTTTCAAAGTAATTTAAATAAGAAAAGTGCTTTGTGTGACTAATTATGAACTATAATTGTAAATAATAACTGTCGAATGAAGGAAAACAACATTGTAAATTTTCTGTTTTACTAACTTTTTTTAAAAACTGTTTTAACTTATTTTAAAATTTTATTAAGATTTTCTAGTTTGATATTTATGTTCAATTTGAAATGAGAAGAGTTTATATATATATATATATATATATATATATATATATATATATACATATACATACATACATATATATATATATATACATACATATATATATATATATACATACATACATATATATATATATATATATATATATATATATATATATATATATATATATATATATATATATAATATGAATACAAATACAAAATTACTTGAATTTTGTGTAAATATAAATTTCGTTGTCAGATAATTACATATTATTTTATTTTTAAATAATTGAACAATACATCTTTTAAAGTCACCAATTTATATTATCAAAGTAAATTCTCACATTTGAAAGCAATTGTATTTCAGAATTCTCTTCAAAATCATGATCTACCACATAGCAATTACTTTTTTAACAACTGGCGCTTTGGCAAACGTTACAGCACCGGCTGACAGAAAACAAACTTTTTTTTTGGTACAGTAATTACATTCATATGATGACTCACTAAAAGAGATTTAATTTCGTAAAATGAACGTTTTTTTTATATAAATTGCATAAAAAACAGTAAAAAACCGTAATGGGTTCGCAGACCCTCTGCGTTTTGATAATTACCATCTGCGTAAATTACATCGAATGGGGTTCGAAGGACAATCTTTCATCAACATTAACTGGTATGGTTATGATATATCTGTCATCACGTGCATTTGATTTTAAGCTCGAAATGTACAATAATCGGTAAACGCTTTAATAATTGTTTTATCGTTGAAAAACAAACAAAATTTTTGTTATAAATAAAAATTACTGTCACGTGTTAAGGTATATTTATTACATGAATTTTGGTTTGGTTAATACTTTTTGTGAAATTTAAAAATGTATTAAATTTATTTCAGAAATCAATATTTGTAAAACCTGGAATATGTGAAACATACATATATTTGAAAGCGTTTCGATGTATTTTTTTTTATTCCATTGCGATTTTGATACTGCTATAACTCAATCGTCTAAAATATTATATCAATATTATTTTTTTTTTTGAAATTAATTATAAGGAATTCAATACATTCAATTATAGAAATGCAACTTGGTGTGTACAATAGTAAATTCTATTCTGCATTGTTCGTAATCAATACCATCCAACTCTCCTACCTACCATTAATTATTAGCGAGCAACCACAGAAGACTGTTTTCAGATACGAATTGATCGCACTAGCTACTAATTAACCCATTACAGTACATTTTATGTCGCTGTTGTGGTGAGGTATCAGTTGATTTAATACAACGGACATAATTCGATATATGTGAATACAGCAGACTACTATTGAGCATAGTAATGTTTGACAGGTGAAATAGGTCACATTTCTATCCACAAGAGAACAGATTATGTAACATGTTAAGTGTTTAATTTAATTTATTAACTGAAATGTTAATTTACATTTAGGTAAACTAATATAGATTGCAGGCAGGTTGTATCTATGTTCCAAAAATAGAAGATATTAAAAGAAATGAAACGCTTGTACTGTTACAATCCTGTAAACAATTTGAAAAGGAATCCAATGTTGTATTTCTATTTACTATCATAATATTACTTTACGTTCTATTTTTAAAATATTTTTTATAAACGAATTTCATTTTATAAATAAATCTAATTTATAAATTAATATACATTTATTTACTTTTTCTGTCTGTTTTATTTTTATATAAATATATTAATTAGACACCATTAAGGTCACGAAATACATGGTGGAGTGAATAACACGAATTCTTACCACTCTATAGGTTAGGGTTTCTGTTCGCTTGACTGGTCAGCTTAAATGAGATTTTTGGTAGTTCTCTCGTTCGTTGTGAGAAAACGTAAGATCCTAACGTTTCACGGAAAAATGTTTCTTTCGCAATATTTTTTATCCCTTAATGTACACCGGAAAGTATAGAGCAAAAACTTTAACATATCCTATTTTCCGAATGTTTGCTGAACTGGGCATTGCGGTTGATGCTATTATTGCTGGATACTTTTTCGATATGAACTCCATACTACAGTAATTTATATACTTATTTCTTCACATACAAACTTTTATCTCTCTCTTTCTATATATATATATCTATCTATCTACCTACATATTTATCTATCTATCTCTCTCTCTCTATATATAGACATATAATGAAAATAATATATATATATATATAGCATTGATTACAAATATTTAGATAATTTAAATTTTGAAAACACAACATTTAAATTACCAAATTGATTAAAAAACACACATTTATTATCCGAAGTACAAAATAGAATAAAATACCATTTCACTGAACCTATTAAAATTAAAATTATTATATTTTTAATAAAATTATTATATATTTAAATAAAAAAGATTGAATGTAATTTGAATATTATACCAGACAAAAATCAAATACCAAGTTGAATTTAAAATTGAATTTTCAGTCAATATTTAATCAATTTTTATGTCTGAATTCGTATTTAAATTTTTTATGGAGACTTTAAACTTCTTAATATTCAAATTACATTAAACATATTTGTCTAGAATATAAATATCTTATAGAAATACCAGAATTTGTATTTTTTTTATAAGTTGTGTACTAATACTCCTGTTGTAATAAATAATAAACATTTAATCGATTTTAAGCAAGTAATATTTGAATTTTAAGTAAAATTTATTATGAAAAATAGCAGTTATTATTTAACAAGTACTTTTTTTTTATAAAAAAGTGAGAAGAAATAAAATTAGGAACTAAAATACAATTAATTAATCCTAATAGAGAAATAATATGTTAACAAATGAAAATCAAAATGATTCAGATTTAAAATAAAATTCAATGACAATTATTTAAAGTAAAAAACGACCATATTTAAAAAATAATCCGAAAGAAATCAATTCGTAAAAATATCGAGTTGACTCAAAGTATCATTTCACTGTTTGTTTCAAACATTATATAAATATAAATAAAAAAAATATATTTCAGTTCAGCGACAGCGATATGAAAAAAACGCACATACACTCACAAACAGATATATAAACGGGGATGTGTAAGTGTACAAGTTGAAATGTATAAAAAGCGTATCCTACATGCAAACGATAATTAACTTTACGCTTTTATGACGTGTACGAACGTTATGTGGTTCATACTTTCTGTAAATGGTTTTAGATAGCGCAGCAAAAATATATTTAAAAACAGTCTCTGCACTTTTTTGTTCCGAATAAGAATATGGTTAAAGGCGTCCTTTGTATGCTGTGGAATATTTCAGAAATTTTGTTTAGTGTCACACGATATATATATATATATATATATATATATATATATATATATATATATATATATATATATATATATATTGCAAATTATATTCAACATATAATTTGTAGCATGTGGACTGGTATGAAATTATAATTTGAAGTTTATAAAAAAAATTAAAATGTATTCATATATTTATGAATTTTTTTCGAAAAAAAATAAAATATGTTAAAATTAAAATATGTGAATATGAAATACTTAAATTACTTCATTTGTAATTTTTTTGTGGCAGATTTTATGACATGTTGGATGAAAAATTTTACTAGAAAAATGTTTTTAATTTTTTTTCTAAGAATTAAGTCATTTTCATCATATCAGTGTACTCTTTTTTACTTTAATCCACTAATATTTCTTTTTGTGATTTTTTAATTTTTAAAGGATAAAATTCATTTTAATAGAATAACTGATATTCGTCCATTAGTAATAAATTCAGTTTTTTGAATTAGAAATGTTTTTTAAATGTCTATTACTTTTTAATATCATTGATCATTTTTAAAATAACATTTCTTACATTTAAGTTTTTTGTTTTTTTTTTTTTTTTGGTACAAATACCTTTTAATATTAGAAGAAATAACACTGTTAAGAAAACAGATAGATAAAAAATACATTTGAACTAATCTATTGTAATGAAATTCGGTCTTTTTGATAACTAGTTAATTAAGGAAAATATCATTTTTAATTATAATATAATAAGTACACACCATTTCTTTAAAGTATATCAATTATTTTTTATCTGAAAAATATTTTCATTGCTTAAAATTGGTTAAAATTATATAATATTTTTTCAAAATAAACAACATGCTATTTGGATTCAAATAATGGATTTATACAACCAAAATTTATTGGATAAGAAACACTGTCAGATATTCAATTTCAAACTTTATTCAAAAGTGATTTTTTCATACAAAATATTGGATTGTAAATAAAAATACTAATAACACATATTTTTGATTGCTTTTATTCCTCGTCAAAAAATACTTATAATCAGTATGCAGTTTTTGATAAAAAGTTAACAAATTTTAAAACTTATATTCATTAAAATTACATTTACATCGTAAATAAATATAATTAAAAGTAAAAAAATCATATTTGATATAATTTGAAATTAAATATAATTATTAGTCTTTAAATTTAAATAACTTAAAAATAATGTAGCATTATCTTTAAAAAACGTACGAATGCTATAAAAAGGCACATTAATTTGATTAGTTTCAAATATATATCTGTTTAAACACCAGGCATAATACTGTGAAGTAAATAAATAGTTCACGGTTAAGATGTTTAAAATATTGACAAATATTTAAACTGGATTTATTTTTAAAACATTTGCTTATATATATATATATATATATATATATATATATATATATATATATATATATATATATATATATATATATATATATATATATATATGTCGAATGCATCGAAAATAAATAAGTATAGCAACAACACTCAGCATAAAATTATGAGAACGTAACATATCATAATTTACAATCAAATATCACAATTGAAACATTTCTCTAATATCTTATTAAGGATTTTTATCATCAACACAATCAGTTGCGTGTAAAAATATGCTAAAACGTTAAGAATGTTCGGTCAATGAAAACAGAAAGTCTGTATACAAAGCTTTTTTCATTGATGCACGCTAGGTGTAAGCCATTTATATATTCTAAAATTAATACTTATACAAACAAAAATAAATTGAATTTGACACATACATACAATACCATCCACATAAATATAGGCATGCATATAAGCAATTATATATTTCAGTAACATGTCTCTCATTATATATATATATATATATATACACACGTTTAAATTTATAATTTCAGAGTTGTAAATTTAACGTGACAAAAACGGGATGAATAATTATAGTTTTATATAAAAAACTGTCGTTAAAATTACTATATATAATTTTTGTGTCTAAATAAAATATTGCTTGAGTTTAAAATTTCCCTTCATATATATATATATATATATATATATATATATATATAGCTACAATTCTAATCATATTTTTAAATATTTTTATGAATGTGTACATTTATTCATCTATATATTTTTCTTTTAAATAAAAGAAAACACTGGATTCGCAACGACGGTATGTTTATAATGTTCTGGAGGACATTTGTAGAATTATTGTAGAGTTATAACTAACGTCTTACTTTTAAATATATTAACTGTTTAGTTTTGCTCTAAGTCAATTGTACTATTAATAGAAAATGTAATATAAAAAAAATGAAATTAAATTTTAGAGATAAAATTTTAATTTATTTTTGTATTTCACAGCTTGTATTATTTACGAATATTAATAAGATTATAATATTATACAGAACAAATATACTTATAAGAAAAATAATTAACTTTTTAAGTGCGAATGACCCACCAGTGTGTCACTTGTTTTAACTTACACAATATTGTTTCACCTGATTGTTTTATAAAGGTTAACATTTTATTAAAATTGAAGTTTAATGTTTATAAGAAGTTTTTAAACACTAGAGTAATTGGTGAAATTATGTAATGTCTTTTGAGAACGTCTAAGATATTAATAAATCACACAATTATCACTAGATGTAAAAATTACTAATATTTTGACTCGAAAAATGTTACCATAATAGTCACAGGTACTAATAATTTATTACTGGATAGTAAACAATTCAATTTATTGCTATTTCAGAAGAAATGGTGTTAAAATTGGTTAAATTTTTGGTACTAATATATATATATATATATATATATATATATATATATATATATATATATATATATATAGACTAAAATTTAAAATAATATAACACAAAATTCTAAAATATATACTAAAAATTTAATAAAATTTATGTGGTCAATTAAAAATTAAAACAAAACTTATTTGGATCTAAAAAAGATTTCTTTTTACCTATATAAGTGATAATTACAATTATTTAAATATAGTACGTTAACAATATTAACATTAAAAATAAATATACATATCTCAAAAAAGAAAAAAATTATCAATTTATTTACATATCAGTACAAAAATAAATAATGAAATAAAATCATTGTTCTTTAAAAACAAAGCATTACACACCTTTGTAAAAATAACTTTGTTTTGTGCAAAACAAATATTTTATATACAACCTAACTACCATGTTTAATTAAGTAATAAATTAAAACTATTTGTTAAATATTTGTTGTTAAAAAATATTCAGAAAAAAAATAGTGAAACGGTGACAAAATCCACATTTAAAAATAAACGTTTTGGCATTGAATTTTAATTTATGGACTCTGAAATACGATATGTTGACTTTAACGTAATCAACACTACATTAAAAAATAAATCTTCGAGAAATAGTAAGCCAGAGATGAAGCGATAACGTAATATATTGCAGATTACTTTATGTAATTAACAGATAGAATTTTCAACAGGGCAGATAATAATGTTTTGTAGTAAAATACGACAAATAATGAACAAAATTTATTTTTGTTCTTTATATATATATATATATATATATATATATATATATATAAAATTGTGGTTTAAAATATATTTAAATATACATTTTAATCAATATCTAGAGCTAGTACACTAATCTTTCATTAAATAACCTACTATCAGGAAGTAAAACATTAATTTAAAATGGATTAAAATATGGGGTATTAATGTTTATTCATGACGACTATTGAAATATTTATTACAACCATGTCAAAATAGTATACACACAGAACTGAAAGCAATAGTTGTGTTCTTTTTCATCATTTAGTCGCTTATCCGCGCACCATCTGATAGCGACAGCTTGGTAACATGTCTGCTTATAATCCAGCGATAATGAAGGGTTAAAGCCCCGTGTCAACCGATCAAATGACGTTGATGTATTGGTTCAATGCCTGACTGTGATATCGATGCGTTAAGTGTTTGTTGGATTGTACAATCGAACTGTAGTATTTAAAAGTTTTATATACGTGTTTGTTTATATTTATTTTGGATTTTTCTAAACATGAAGATTGCATGAAAAATATTAATAGTTGTAGTTACTTACTTTATTACTGATATCGTAGATTATTGACTTGTATGAAACTATATTTATATAATTATATATTTCATTATAAATATATTCAGTATATTTCATTATAAAAATTCAATTAAATTTAAATAAACGAATGTCAATAAATACAAATAGCTCTGTAATTTTTGAAACTATATTTAATTTTTGAATCAATCTTTTATTTTACAACACAACTCTATTATATGAATATGTTTCAAAGAAAATTACCGTACAGATTAAAAAACATAAATCAAAATGAGAGTTTTTGGATAGTAGAGTCTCACTAAAAGAATTTATTTTTAGATACAAAGCTTTCAACTATCATAAATTTCATTTTTGAATCTATTTCGAAAACTTTTGCATAAAAAACTAAAGAATTAAATATGTACGACTACAATTCGTTCCAAATTATAGTATGTCTGTTAAATATTGATTTTTCTATCTAGTTTTTTTTTATATTTTTTTGCTTTAATTATAAATTTGTAGAATATTTATTAATGGAAGTATTATTAGTTATTCAAATCTACTAACTGGTCTTTAATTAAATTTGTCTTTATATCAATTCTTTTTAATTTATTTAATGTTTAAACTATAACTACTTTCTTTGTTATTAAAAAATATATGTTCTTAAATTATATTACACTCTTTAATTTATCTCATTTATTGGCTTTTACTGGATTCTATTACTATTAGTAGAAGAAGTAATGATTGGAATACCGGTATAATCAAAGAAAATTATATATAATGGGTAAACAGATATGAAAACAAGATTGTAATTTTAGAGGTTATGAAATCGGCAGCTATGTATGTATAATGGGCGATTTTCTTACTTTTTGTAAATATATGATGTATGATAGTGGTGTTAAAAACGAGGTCTGCAAGACACTAGAATGCGGCTCGCGGCCCAAAGCTTAATATTGATTTTATTAAAATAATAAAATACTATTTAAAAAATATAAAATACATTTTTAAACCATTTCAAATTATAAAAGTATATTGTAAGTTTTGCGGTCACAATAAAAATATCATTGTCACAAAAAATTACACCCGATATTAATAAAATAGTTTCTGCCAAAAAAATGCCAAATTTCACGTAAAAAATATTACTTTTTTTTAATTTCTCTAATTTAAAATTTTGTTTTAACCTTTGATGACCTAAAATTATTGTATTTATTTTAATTTTTATAAATTCAACAAAGAAATAATAAATGTAAAATTTAAATGAGTTATTTTAGAATATAAAAAAAGTCCTTCTTTCACTCATTAAATTTTCTAGGGCACCTTTTTTTTATCTGCGGCCCGCAGACTTTCAAACTGAATTTCATGGCCCGTGTTCGTATATACGAGTTGGGCATCACTGACGTAGAACATTTGCTTATATACATTTATTTAATAATGTACTTCCATTCTTGTCTCTGGTTATAGAGTTTATACAACATTTTACGCAGTACATTGCAATGAAACCTTTGTAGTCTGTATATTGTAAAATGTTGATATTTGTTGGTAGAAATTTCAAACAGTCTATTGTTATAAAAATATTTGGGAGTTGTGTTCTGTCGATAAAATTATCGATGTTTCTCAATCTCCTCTTCATATTTATGCAAATATATATATATATATATATATATATATATATATATATATATATATATATATATATATATATATATATATTGTATATATATACATATATATATATATATATATATATTGTATATATATACATATATATATATATATATCTTAACTGTTAACATTTATGATATATTCAAAATATAAATAACTATATACTATACCTATGCTATTAATTTAAAATAAAAAATTGTTATAATATTTGACTGACGACATGTTCTTTTATGCATTGTTTTTACGCCATATTAATTGACGGAAGTATTTTGGTGCACGTTACAGTCAATCAGAGACAAAAACTGAAGTACGAAAATCGTTGATTAAGAGTGAGAAGACGATAGTCTCGTGAATGTCTCCTTTTTTAAATTATATTTAAAAGAATGTTTAAAAATAGATCACATGTATTTTACAAGAAAATGTTAACTAGTTAACATAATAATCAGTTGTATAGTTTATAAAGTAAAATAATAAATTAGAAACCATATAGGAAAATAATTGTGTATTAAGTTAATAAAACAACAATGCATAAAATATCAGTCTTTTTACAAATTCTGTCTGGTAAAAATAAACATGTAGAGGGTGAATATATATATATATATATATATGTGTGTGTGTGTGTGTGCATATGTGAGAAGATTTCAGTTTACATGTATATTTTGTATTCTCAAAAATACCACAATTTTAATCAGCATAAAATGATATCTAAATAACCGTCAATGATCTATTTGTTTGAGCGACCTATGTATACACACACATACACACACACACACACACACATATATATATATATATATATATATATAATGTATGTGTATCGAGCGGTCTTCAAAGTGGACACAAAAGATACAATTTCGGTCAGACTCTGCGCGGCATTATTCTCTTCCCTCAGCTTAAAGTCCCTGAGCTTGGTATACGAACGCGCAGCCATGCGAATGCTGTTCATCATGCACAATTTGACGTACGTTCGTTTCACCGCCGACATTGGTAACGTAATGTTTAGCACAACTCGCGTGGCTTGGATTTGACAAAAACAGCTGACGGGGATGGCGGTCGGATATGTTTGCTCATTAACTGCTTGTTTATTGGCGCGTCCGTGGTCGCATCACGCACGATTTAAAATCGTCCGAATGACGTCCGACCCGTACCATATAACACACACATATCACAAACACATACATTCTTCATGCTTCTCTTGCACACGCACACGTTCGCAAATGGCCATCTGTATGCATTTAGGCACATTCTCGTTATACCACTTGCGACACGACGAAATGATGCTGTTGTTTTATGGCTGCATTAACAAATAAATCCCTATTTGGCATGGCATTGTGCGTTTTACTTTCCTACCGAATTATAGAGTCACAAATTATTGGTCGAGTTATACGAGTTGTGATGCTCAATTATGAGTACATTATTATCTTCTTACAAGTCGTTGAATTCATATTATGTTATAAAGCAATTGTAATACAGCAACCAAATTTTATAACAACGAATTATGGTGCTCGTTACTGATAAATGTCACGATTTTTTAATGCTGCCTTTTTTCGTTCTTCATTGTAAGTATTATGACTAGATTCGACACAAATTTTGTTATTATTAAAATAATCTTTGATGTAAACAACAAGAGATGCTATTTAAAAGTGATACTTGAGTGAAAATAATAGATTATTAACGATATAAATAAATATAATTAATTTTATAATGCTAAAATAGGTAAAAAAATTACTTTAATTTTAATTCAAAACTTTGTCAATCACAATCTTCAATCAAGATCGACATAAGTTAAAATTTGCGCATCCATATAAATATTGTTAAGCAAAGAAAATTTCAATATTATCCTTCAATACAACCAAATTAATGTGTTTATTTTTTGTATCTGCAAAATTTTTTTTGTTATAATATTATTGATTTACGAGTAAGAAATGTCCCACTTTTTATAAACGACTCTTTTCTGGTAGAAAAATTATATATATATATATAATTTACCAAAGCAAACCATATTTTTTAGCTGTTGTTCTGATAAAAAAGATATATGCCGATGAAATATATTTTTATATAAATATGAGTGGAATCAATTAATTTTAGGATTAAATAACCAGAAATGCAGTAAAAAAATGAAAACATAATTATTAGTTAACTTTTAGACAATAGAATTGATACGAGAAGAGATTTTTGGTATGGGTTTCAATTACAAAATTATAAAAAATATATACAGAAATGCACAATTCAGAATAAAAATCAATAATAAATGATGAAACCGAATCTAACCACAACACAACGTTTGATTATTACCGATTCTGTCTCATTCTCTCGTTCGGTACATCAATCAATAGGTTTGCGATAATTTTATTGGCATTTTAGCTCATCTTGCCCCGAACCACTAACCCAAAGTATCGTACGTTATTTCAAACATGTCAACAAAATGAATGTATTTGACAAGAATAACGAGAGATCGATTTAAATAATAACGTGATTTCATGGGGACAGAAAAGTACTTTTCATGTTACCTAATTATAAATAAACATAGTTTGTTTCACTCTCTCTCTCTCTCTCTCTCTATATATATATATATATATATATATATATATATATATATATAAAATAAATATGTAAATGTGTAATAAACTGTTACAGGTATCCACACATCCAGATTAATAGATTTAAGAAAATATTCAAAAAGTAAATATTTTGAAGAAAATCAAGAAAATATCAATTATCAAAAATATTTTACTAAAAAATTATTATTATTTTATATATATATATATATATATATATATATATATATATATATATGATTTTAATTCTAATAAAAATTGGAGTTTTTTTGAATGATTTCTACCTACTTTTAGCTATATTCTCAGTTTCGTTGTTTTCCAAAGGTGAAGAAATATATTAAATAAAAAAGAAAGTACTTTTTTCTTGATAAATATGGATATTACATATATATATATATATATATATATATATATATATATGTATAATAATAATAATAAATATTTAATGAAAACGTTTCATGAAGTCGTATACCTAGCTTCAAATAATTGATCATATTTTGCCCAAACTTTTCAATTTAAAATTATTGTTGATAACTGTTTTATAATTTATTGATTTTGAAAATTTGAAAAACTATACAGAATGAAAAATAAAGTCCAGTAGATATCATTAATGTAATTTAGGTTATTGACAAACTTTTTCATATTTTTATATCATAAATTATTTTATTTATAAAAAATATATAGCTGATTTGTAAATGTAACTGATAATTATTATAAATATTTACGATTTATAAATATAAAAGTCAGTATTAGTAAAAAATAGTAGCATTATACAAACTGTTTAAAATTATAATTGATTATTAAAATATTATTATTCCAAATCTTTTATTTATATTGTGAAAAAAGTCCAAAGGAATATTGAATAGTAAATCAAATTTCATTCAATAACTTATAAAGCGTTTTTTTTTTATTTCAAATGTAATAAAACCATTAATTATTTTCGCACGTACATTTTAGTTATAGAAAGAAATTAAAGCAGGAAAAAATTGATAACTAACATAAGAATATAAAGTTTTGACACGAACAAAGTCTTTCTTGTATTGTTGGCAAGTGTTCAATTCTATTTGAATTTTTAAGCAATTTTGTATGACGTGCTCCACGTGGTAAAATAACAAGACGTGCTTCCGTTCACAAAGGAGGAAAAACGGTTGCTAAACTAGATGGAAACTTTTGAATAGAAGAAAATTGTATATAAATGAATAACAAAAATGTCAAATAACGTGATTTTTTACGTTTTTAAATTTACATCTGAATACGAATTTACACTTACCACGTATATGGTGTACTGTACTTCAAACATTACGGTTTCATTTTATACATTTTGTCAAGTGAGGTTTATATTTTATTTCATTTTTATTATTACAAAACAAATAGGTAATTAACTATAAATTACTGTATTTTTTAAAATATCAGTAATATCATACGGCAGTGTAATAAAAATTTATAAATTTGAAACTATATTCAATTACCTACTGATTATTAAAAGCGACCCTGTGCTTATAATTTACATAAATCTATTTACTATTTTTTTAATCCAGTAATAAATCAAGCCATTCTTCTTTATTATTATATAAAATGAAAAATCGTCAGGAGCTAACTAATGATTTTCGTTTATTATAATTTCACTATTCTATTCAAATATTATTAAATTCAGTAGAAAAGTTTGAATCATACCAGTGAGTCATAATTTTTATTATATATTCCCTATAATTTAAATAATTACAAAGCAGTAGATTTTTTCTATTACATATTACGATGCCAAGGGCAAATAAATGTAAATTTTAATAGTGTGGGTATCTTATCGAACTTACGAAACTATTTCGAGTTTCATTTATACCTGTATAAACTATTTTACTCGCATAAACATTAAATTCTAATTTGCAGACATTGATTTTATGATTTTATTACTAAAATTACTGACAACATTATTGAATTATTGTAAATAATATATACATATATGTATATATATATATGCAAGTGTGGTTAAGTATATAACTCTGCATATCAATATAATTTGATTACAAAAATACCATTAGTGTGTATCAAATTCATACAAAAAATCTATTTTCAATTTTTTTAATTAATATTTAATGTTAATAAAATTAATTATACATTTGTAATACTTTACATTAATTTATATTATTATTTTTCAATTGCATATAAATAGGTTTTAATACAAAATGTATTCAAAACTTATCACTTTGGAAGCTACTGCAGACTAATAAAAATAATTTATATACTAAATTATCTGGTTCGATCTTCAGTTTTAAATGATCACTAGATACACTAACTAAATGTACTGTAACCACGATAGGTTAAATATGTCCAAGTTTGTAAATTAGATACTTTGAATTGAGGTTTGCAATGTACTCGTTGGTAAACGATTACATTCTCTCGTGAAGTACAGGTCTTTATTTCATTGTATTAAATGGATGCCACAATGGAATTGTAGTTCGTTATTGTAGGTAAAAAGTTACTTAATTTATTTTATTATCAAAGCTAATAGTCTACAAAATTAGTTTTTTAATAAAAAGAAGACTGTATAATGAATCGTTTCTTGACACTATATGTATGTATATATATATATATATGTATATGAGAGTGTATTGAGAGAAATATTCCAAGTTATTATAATCTGTAAAGTCTGAAAAAATAGTTAAAAAATTCGAAATATTAATTTTACTGATCTAATATTAATTAACTATTCAAATTTAAAATTGTTATAATCGCTAAAATTAAAATAAAAGTCCTAAAAATATATAAAAAAATTAGAGATGATTATATTGGAAAAAGTTTTCTTTAAAATTTTTTTGTTCTATGAAAGCCAGTTTGTAAATATAAATGAAAAGTGTTATTTATTAGATTAATTTATTATGTTAGAATAAGAATGTCTATCTGAACATTTTTAATAAAAAGTTTTAATAATACCAGTGTCTGAAGGTGTTGTTAGATTAAATATAGACACTGTATTATAATCATGAATTTTAAATTGTTTTCTTTTAGTAAAAGTATAAATATTATTTTATATTTTAAAATAAGATCCATATTAAAAAAATGATGTCATTTGAAGCGAATGATAAAATACAAAAGCATTTAAAAAATAAACTGAAGATCATTATCAATTAACGCCTTCAGTTGATCGTTATGAACTGAAGAAGAATGCCCAAGACCTTCTTCATCTTCAAGGATCTCGTCATCATCACGAAATTTTTGGAACCACCATTGCACCGTACGTTCCTTAATAGTACCCACACTAAAAGCATCGTTTAGTGTATGGACGTCTGCTGCTTTACCAACCGCTTTGAACTCATACAAACAATTTTTTTATTAAAAAGTTCTTATTTGCTTCTTTTCCATCTTTAATTCAATACCCCAATTCGAAGCAAAATTAATAATAAAACCAAAGTAGATGTTACCAAAATACAGACCGAAAAATTCACTTTAAAATGTTATTAACATGAACACGATGAAATGATACTTTCATTGAAAAAAATTAAGGTCGGAATTCAGAAGACAAAAACTCTAATTATTTTCCTACCAACCTAATATTTTCCAGTGTTAACTCGTTAACTACAGTTGGAGCTTCTGTCACTTTTCTTGAACATCGACAATTTAAAATTATATAAACTTTTTACATTTTTAATAAATTTTTAACCTATTTGAAAATAACTTTTATTGCTAAATTAGCGTGATAGGTTTAAATAAGAATATATTAATGAAAGATTAAAATAACGCCAAAAATATTGCGAATGAATTAATATATTTATATTTCTAAATTTCTTTATGATTTAAATAATAAATCAATATACATATAATGGAAATATATATATATATATATATATATATATATATATATATACGTTGAGAGAGAGAGAGAAATGTAAAATAAAGATACTCAATTTACATTTGAAATATTAACCTAGAGTATTTTATTAATATTTACATACAATTCAGTTTTATCAGTTGTAAAATATTTAGAATGCAAAAATAATTCTCTCATTGACACGAAAGCTAAAAAAATATTAAACTGATGTATTTGGAATGAAAATGAAGGCATTCGGTAATAAAATATAGTTTTAAAATTCCAAACAAAAAATTATAAACCTGATATATGTTTGATAACGTTAATTATTACATATGAAAAACATCAATGTTTTCAAGAAAAAAAACTTAAATAGAAATTAATGTGTAACAGTAATCAAACATGCACACATAAATTAACATTGAATATAATCTTAGCAGCACGAATCGAGTCGACGCTTTTGATCATAATCAACAAATGTTTGCGTTATCAACAAATAGAATGAAAGCAAAGAGAACACAATAACGTGAAAAAAAACCTTACTCTCCACACAGTTCGAAATACACGCACATGTTTTGGCGTGTCCATCGCATGTTGGCAACCCTCTAAAATCTGTCCAAAAACACAACGCTGTCAGTCAGACAACATATATACCGTATACATACAAGCCGAACCAAAACGATGCACGACACCATGAAAACGATGTTAGTGTGCACACGGCGCGATACAAAATTTGACGTGGATATTAGCTGGACGGACAATTAATTTAGATTTTAATGAAAACAAATTAAAAAAATATCAATCATTTGTGTGTGTGTGCGGTTTTTGCATTCACACGAGCGAGTCGGTTTGAAAACGATTGTACGTCGATGAGAATAAAAGGATACTATTTTTAATTACACATTCTTACTAAATTTAGAACACAATGCAACAAAAAATATGAGGACAAAAATACTTTTCCACATTGCAAACAATACATTATTCATCTACCAGACGCACATATAACTCGATAAATTTATCTGTAAAAAATAAAACAACTTTTTGTTCTAAGATCATTTATAAAGCACAGCATGAGAACATTTAAAATAAAAATAATGGAAATGTATCGAGAATTTATTGTATAAATTTCCAAAAAGAGAAAATATATTACAACGAAAAAAAAGAAGTAAAAAAATCGCATTTAAATGTAAAATGTAAATCGATTGTAATGATTAATATTTTTAAGAATATTTTACGTGAAGCACAATATATTTCGTGTCATTAAAAATATATTTGATTTCAAGCTAGAGTTACATAATAGATAGTTATGTAACAGCACGCATATGCTGACACGCATATATACACACACTCACGCAATATATATATATATATATATATATATATATATATATATAAGATAAATTAATGTATCAGTTTTATAACACCTGTCTGTCTTTAAATATGAATGTATCTTTCTATTTTCTTTCTCTGTAGATAAATTGTAATAAGATTTTATTTTTTTTTCATCACGCGAAAATCTGAAATTATTTATATCGAATTTTTGTTATTGCCTTGTATTTAATTTATAAACTATTGAAATATGACTCAACATTATGAATGAGCTTTCAACTGCTGCTCGTTTAAAAATTTGACTTTTATATCACGAAAACTAAAATATAGCATTTGTATTTAAAAAAATATACCATAAATAAAAACGTTCTTTCTGAACATATTTCAAAATACATATATTTAGAAATTTAGATTTTAGATACGCTCTTTTTTGAGGGTAAAATGAAAAACAAAGGGATTAAATTGTTTTAACTGTCAATTAATGTCAGTATAGATTAGATAAAACTGTTTAATTGTAATAAATCAATGATTTTTTTCCCAACACAAAATAAAAGTAAAATATTTTTTGTATACATGAAGCATACCGAAACAACAAACAGGTTTTATTATCGTTTGAAACCTAGTGGAAGAGTTGTCAAGCTTATTAACCCTTTGAAACCGGGCGTGGATCTAGGAATCTATTAATTTTTTCCAAAGAAACAAATGGTCACAGAGGGCTTCTTTTGGATGATATATTTAAAGGTCACTAATCTCTTTCTAATGAGACTAAATTTAAGGTCACACAAAAGTCAGAAAAATCGCGGTCTTTTCATTTGAAAAACTATAAAAATTGTGAACTTGAGAATTGCGTTGAATAATATTTTTTTCCAAAAGTTCACCATTGGAAGAAAGCGTAAAAAATATTTTGGACTCGACGTTCAGGAAAGATGTGATCAATGTGAAACTGTTTTGTGCACAATTAATTTTTTTGAAATTTTTCACACTCAACAGTAATCTTATTTCTGCAAATTTTCAATTGTAATTAATTTTTATGCTTCCAATTTTAAGTTTACAATCAAGAGATTAACATTTTCCCGAATATTATCAACGATTATCCAATATATATATATATATATATCAGATAGGTGTGAAATTCCTAATGATTAATCTGAATTGACATATTTTTTCTTGTAACTGACAAATTTGTAATTTTTATTTTGTTTACGATAAAAGAATATCGAATTAATCGAAAAATATTTGTTAACAAATTTTAACATCCTTTCCCCCTCTCATATTCAAAGGGTTAAATATATTTGGTGAAACAGTACTAATAATCACTCGGACATATATGAATATTCAATTTTTTTCTGAATGTCATTATTGAATGTAAAATTTGTAGATAAAAACTAGAACTAGATGGATTTAAACACAACTGTCATTGTTGAACTAGATATTGGACATTAATTATTTTTTTTCAATAAAACTTTTATTATTTGGTTTTGTAAACGCAAATTTATATATTTCTTCTATAGAAACTTTCATTTTTAAAGTATTTTAATTTAAAATTTCATTTTGGTAATATTAGTGTTTTAATTAAAAATTTGCTTCAAAACAATTAGAATTAATATTATGAAACTATTTTAATGAAAAATGACTAGTATTTTTTTTATAAAATAACTGTTTTAAAATTACCGTAAAAGTAATAAATAGAAATAATTTATAAAGTAAGACCATTAAAAAGTGCAAATAATGTATTAAACTTGATTATGTGAATATAAATGAAGTATATTTTATATTGATATAAAAATAAATTTAAAAAGTTTCTAATAAACCACATTGACCAGTTTTTAAGCATTTATAAATATTTGATCCTCTTTATAAAGTAAGGCAATTTAAGAAAGCAAAAATATTAATTTAACCAAATTTATTGATTTCCTTTATGTTAATATCTGAGTAAATGTGTAAAAATTGCATCAAAATTAAAAATCATGACTAAATTGTTTAGAAAATGATTTGTGACATGTATTTATTTCTATAACATAATGGAATAATTTAGATTCAAATAAAAAAAAGTGTTTTTTAAATCGAAAAATTT
This sequence comes from Acanthacorydalis orientalis, assembly GCA_034766995.1. Lineage (NCBI taxonomy): Eukaryota > Metazoa > Arthropoda > Insecta > Megaloptera > Corydalidae > Acanthacorydalis > Acanthacorydalis orientalis. Next base: position 17,992,767 of record CM068314.1, read on the forward strand.
TCGAAGAATGAAATCAACTCCGGTGAAGTTTTAATTTCCGATTTTACACAGATATATATATATATATATATATATATATTTTAAAAAAATAAATAACTAAGATATTAATATTCAAATAATTAGTAGAAATAAAAACTGATATATTTTTTAAATTTAAAATGCACAAATTAATTTTAATCGCTTTTAAAAATTTTCAGAGTAAAAAATTTTATTGAATGCTAACAGAGATTAAATTCAGATTCATTATAAAATTCATATTAAAAAATAAATTAATTAAAATTATTTTTTAAAATTAATTAAAAACATTGTACCGGATTTCAAAGGCGATTATATTTTGTGAACCGGATTAAAACTCATAACCTTTTAATATAAACCAAAGGCATTTATAACCTTGATACAAAGAAGAAGAGGGAGAAAGTATATGTAAGAGACACATCTGTAAATAATGTTGTTTTTCGTTTACCTTCCAGATTAAGTACAAAGTTTAAAGAACAGTTGTTTTATGTGTGGTTTAGATTCTAAATAAATGTAAAGTGAAACATTATTAAATATTAATTATAATAATGTTTTAAGAAGATACGGAAAGTTACTATAGAATTAACGTTTGAATCAAATCGATTACATTGTTTTTAATCTCTTTTAATCTGATTTATTTTATGATTCTATTTAATATTAATTAAGATGCGATTATTGTTACTTATTTGTAGATTAATCAATTTGATTTTCAAAAAATATTGATTTTATTTTTTGAAAGCTTTCTTAAACTTTTTAAAATTTTAATACAAAAAAAGTTTTTTTGTAATTGAATTCCTAAAATAATATTAATTTGTAACACTTAAAAAGATATAACAAGATTATTTAAACATTAAAATGTATACTTTTTAATAAGACGAATTTATATAAAAACATTTTAATATATGTATTTATAATATTTGAAACTGTGAAGATCTGGATTCATAACGAATCGTTATATTATGAAATGAGTAGATCATGTAACGAAACTGGGGTATGTACGAATGACTTTAATGATTGTTTAAGTAGAAAATGTGAATCAACAGTATATAAAAAAATTACTGAAACAAAAAATATTTTATATAGATTTTTACTTTGTATGTTTAATAAATCGATTCTTATTCCTGTCACGTGCATTGTTTTCCCAGCCCCACACAAATAGACACAGCTTACATATAAATTCCTACCCTACAAAAAATGGTACGGTGAATCATTCATATATTATAATTGTCTTAAAAATGTTACCATTATAATGTCATGTTAAAAGGCATTTTTGAGTGGGAAAACAAAAGAATTCATTAATTTTCTTAAATTCATAATGTAATATATTCATGGAACAATCGTACTACACACACACACACACATAAACGAGTTGTTCTAAAGCTGGCTTCATCACACGCACCTCACGTTCACACGCGTGTGCTTGTCATATGAACGTGTGTATGTGTAAAACAATAGGGGAAACGAGGGTAATGAAGATAACCGAAGCAGGAGAGAAGCTTCTGATTAAGTTATGCTTAACTTGTTTTAAGGCACGTACACACTGGAGAAATGGTAAGAATGTGTAGAAGTCTTGTTTAAAATACTATGTAAATCTTTTGTTAAGGCATTAACAACGATGTTCAAAGCTTATACACCACACATATACCCACATTATATATATATATATATATATATTTATATATAATATAAACACATTTTCGTGTAATTTATACTCAAGCGATTTTTAAAAGTATAATTTGATATAAGTAAATATTACATTTTTTAATAAAATGTCAGAACAACATTTAATTATACAGAATATGTTTATATGAAATGTAATATTACGAAATGTTTATTTTTTAAAATAATATTTAAAGTTCATGATATTTTAAATTTCAAAGTAAATTGTATAACGTAAATGTATTAAAACAAACTATTTAATATTAATTAAACTAAAATTGTTCGAAATATAAGCTAAACTATATACAAATAATTAATATAGATATATGTGAATATGATTACAAAAATAATTTAATTTGAATTGAAAATAAAACACACCCCATCGACATTGGTACAATTGTAATATTTTGTAAAGGTACAAAAACTTTGTAAAAATCTTACATTTATTCATTTTTATTGAAATGCACCTTGTATCTAGAAAATGTGATCTATACATTTTGATTTACTCTTTAATAATAATTGGATTTATCATACATTATGATCATGCAAATAGGATTATATTTGTTGCTAAATAGCAGCCAGTATTGATCCATTCGTAAATTTTAGTGTATATGTTTAACTATGTATTCAAAAATGACAGTTTAAATATTGACTTTAATCTCATTTTTTGATTAATTTGAACGAAATAAAAAAAGTATGCCAGTGATAATAGTATATTTGTCATATTTTGAAACCAACACAAAAAAATATGTAAAAGACTCTTATCAATTATGTTCGGTTTATGTAGTTTTGGAAAGAATTTTTGTAACATTGATAACAGTATAATATTTGTTTACATTTTTATTCAATACAAAATATAAAAATTTTATTAAAAGTATATATTTGTGGTTATATATGAAATAACTTTATCCAGTGTATACTTTTTATGTGTATAAAGAAATTTATTTCCAAGGAAAAGTCACAATTAACTTCATTTTTAAAAGACATCTATTGTTGGATAATTATTTACAATTTAATTACAGTGTCTGTTAGATAATTTTAATAAAAATTTTTTTTTATTAAATATTGTAATTTTTTGTATAAGATAATTATTTTTCAAAATATATTTTATTTATAAAATTCGTTATTTTTTAAAACAAACTATTACTTTTGTACTTTTTACAAAGATCTTCTAACATTGAATAACTTTGAAATGTTAAAAATAATACTGTGGTGATTACAAATTAAAATCTTTATTATATTGTCTTTCGAGTGGGTTCTAAAACATAAAAAACACATCACTAATGAATAAATTGATGTAAAAGTTTTCCATAATTTTGTAAAGTTTAAATAAATAAGTGTAAAGTCTGCACATATTTCATAAAAAAAGTATAAAAACCTAAACGTATAAAATTTTATGAACTATTGCATTTCATTTGACTTAATATAAAATTCTATTGAAATTTTTCGTTCAATTAAAAAACAAATCAAACAGTGAATGATCTAGCTTCACTAGTTTCCATTTCAAACTATTTTTATGAATGTAAATTTATAATAGTTTGTATCCAGAATATTCCTTATACACAGTTTTCCCCTATACACGTATATATTTTCATGATTAGTTTCCCTGTGTGTATGTGTGTGTATTCATATGTGTATATATATATATATATAATATATATACATGTAAATGAAATTATCCGACCACGCACGTAGATTTCCGATGAATACCGAGACATTTGCATTAATATGCGACGTCGGCGGCTGCTGCGGCTACGACAGTGGTAGTATTACGTCGGATCATGTTTGATTCATACCGATGTATTTAATGTTCTGGTAAATTGGTAGCTGGAGATAATCACAATATTACTAGAGACGCTACAGTAGCCATATCATCAACGTGATAGGAATCAATTTAATATCCGATACGTAAACTAATAATATATAATTTATGGATTAATAAGGAAAATTTTCAAATTGACAAGCAACATGTTATGGACATAATTGATTACTACTCTCATGTGTCCCTTAATATTTATTCAAATGCTTAAAGCTTATATGTATGTATGTATATAATCCTGAACAAATTGTTAGATTAACCTACAAGGTAAAATTTTCTTCTCTCTTCTTTTAACTCCTTTAATTTCTAAATATTCATATCTTTTCAGTTTAATTTAAGTATACGTTGTTTGATAAAAAAGTACATTATTTTAAATATGGAAAGTACTACAATTATTAACCCGTTCATGAACTCAACCGAGTTAACTCTGGTTCGAAAAACTGAACTTTTTCCGGCACACCAGAGTAAACTCGTGCTAGCTTGAATTTTGTTTTCACGAATAAGTATAAATCGACAATATATGGTAGACAGTTCTTTATGCATCCACTCAGACGGGAAAAGTTGCATGTACACATTTTCGGTTGCATGTATAAAAAATTTTATAGCAATTTTCTAACAAGATTTATGTTCTCTTATGTACAATGAAAATGAAGAATAAAAAAATTGACAGAAAAACGACAGCTTTTTGATTTTTAATTGGTGCGTTATGGGGTTAATGAAACTGTTATTAAATTCACTTTCAAAAATGAATTAACACCTTATTCATCGCAAAATATTCTTTTGTTAAAATATCCGTTAAATAATCATTCTCTTGTTAAACGAAACTACGGTTCAATAACAATATCGGCATTCTTATGACACAAGCATGGAAAATTTGTACTTGTTTTCAGAAAAAAAAAACTAGTCTGAAATTATAAATATCAGATAGATTTATAAATATTCTGTATTTATTTATATTTTTATTACGAATGTACAGACGATCTATTTCCTTTTTAATTTGCTACTGATTAAAAGTAACATTTCCAAATTTGTTACTAAAACTTACTACAATAGCTAATATGAATTTTAAAATTAACAAAATAATATTAAAACATGATAAATTATCAATAAACTATACATTATTTCTTTAAAATGTTTACAATAATATTTGAATAAAAACTTTTGTACTTAAAGATAGAATTAAATAAAAAAAACCATTCATTTTAGTAGTATATTATTAGTTCAATTTTTAAAACATTAATAAATTGTCTCTATTGTACGCATAAGATGTTAAAACCCTTAAACAAAACTGAATTGCTATTTATATTTTTTATAAGTAATATTTTTGAATCATATATGAAAGTGTATAAAAAAACGAAATTTCAATTAAATTTAAACAAATACATATACTTTTTCAATAAAAGATATATAAAAAAAATTATATATTTTTCTATATGTACACACATATATATATATATATATATATATATATATATATATATATATATATATACATGTTTGTATATATGAGTATATTTGTTTCCAAAAATTTAATCTAATGAATAGTATGAAACAAGTGAACAGTAATAAGTTGAGGAATAATGTTTGTAATACTCTTAATTCCGTACCAAAACAATTCTTCACTAATATCTTTCCAAGAGGATTTCAACGAGTGAATTTCTAACAAAGCGAGTGGTTTGAAATCGTTGGCGTTATGCAAGTTTACGCAGTTACGAGCACGTTTACGCAGTTAATTGCATTTATAGTGCTTAATATGTGTTCATTACATGTATGGGAAATTGTAGTGTAGACATTCCTTAATCTACGCATTTATCAGAAATGAATTTAGAATTTTAAGTGAGTAGTTTACTTAATAATGTATAAATACATTGCCATTTTCAAATTCATTAGTGTTTTGAAATTTTAATTTTGCTATCAGTTCTGAATAAAATATTTTCATTAACATAAATTATTGTTTTAGGTTCTATGTGATGAAAAAATATCTTTTATATTTTTTGGTATTTATAATGTTAGGTTATTAAAATTTAATAATTATTTTAGAAGATTTACTAAAATGTATATATACATGTATATACATAATTTAATAATGTATGAAGTGATTAAACTCTGAATTTCGTTCGTACTTTTTTAGAATAAGAGTTAATAATTGCACACAGAAAATCGAACTAAAGATAATATCAATATTACATGCAAATTTCCAGTATTCTGAAAATGCCGTCATAAGCTACAATCATGACACAAATTTGGGTAAATTAGTTATACGCACGATACTATAAAATATTCTGTTTGTATAATAATTTATATTTCATTTTTTCATTCGGTCATGAAACCTATGTTATTAACAGAAATAAATACGTTGAAAGATTTATCGTTCTTTTACACATAAGGGCATTTATCAAAATTATAAAATTAATCCCCATATGAAACGAAGAACGAGAATGAAAGTAACGAAAATATATACAGATCATGTCTGGAAAAAGAAACATTGACACGCCTCCACTTTGAATTGGAAATATTGCAGCATTAGATACTGTCGCTGTCTATTGTATGGTAGCTGTTTTAGCCAGCTCATCACTTTCGGCCAATGCCACTAGATGCCAATACTTTACTGCATACACGGACTTAGGGATGAGGAGATGAGCAGGGATAAGTGCAGGCGAGTGAAGGATAAACCGGTGGGATCAAGCGTCCGACCTTCTGCTTCCTCTCCAGCACCTATATCTCCGTGGCCATGGAAGGTCTCTCATTCTCTCAACCCATAGTACTTCACTAAAGCTACTGCCATCGAAACGTTGCCGCTTTCTTGTGAATTCGTAGGGTGTAAGATTCAACGAGGGCAATTCTTTCAGCCTAAATGTGTGCTGATATGTGGTGGGATTGTACAGTGATATCAAATTTAAGTTTTTAAGATATAAAGTTTCTTCAAAATGAAACAAAACGATGAAATATATTCTACATTTACTGTTTATAATGTCAAAACAATATAAAATTGTTAAATATAAAATATAAACAATATACGAACAATCTCTTGAAGTACTGAACTTAGCTAAATATTTTTTATAAAAAAATAACTTAAAATCAACTAAAAATAAAATGTTATTAATAAAGTATTTAACTAAATGATAAAACAATATGAAAACGAAATTTAAAAGTAATTGAAAGTATTTAATAAACTACACTTATTTAATGTTTATAAAACTTGTAATTTTTTATAACATTATAAATCTTTTATAAGACGGAAAAAAATATAAAAGAGTTACTGAAAACAATTTAAAAACAAATTTATCTAACACATTCAAATATTCATTTATATTTAAATGAAAACGATCGAAAGTGAAATAACTAAACGGAAATGAAATGTATTTAAGGAATACACATCTGTGCTTGTCATTCAAAATGTTATCCATCTACGCATCTATTCTAAATGATGTTTTTCGTGATTATCTCAAGATCTTCGACGAATGGAAGCGGATGCGTTATATTATTCAAAGACTAAATTGTCTTCTTTTATATTTCATAGCTTTTGATTGTCTGACGTTTTTCTTATATAAATTATTTCATTAATAAGAAATGTATACGCGCACGCACGTTTTTATATCTTTATTTAATTAAAAATTGCTTCAATTAAATTTTAATTATAAATTTAAATAAGTTTCGTATTTAAAGAACATTTTTCAGCTTCTATCTATTAAAAAAAATATGAAATCGGCTCTTATTAAGTACATGATTAGAAACATTTATTATCAGTACATTCTTTTATTTATTTTGATTTTTTATAATGAGATCAATTACACACACACACACACACATATATATATATATATATATATATATATATATATATATATATATATATATATATGTGTGTGTGTATGTATCTTTGTGTGCGTTATGACATATCTTTCATATTTTTGGAATATATGTTTTAAATATTTACATCGGAAATAAATCACAAAAATATAAAGAAAAAACACTGAAGAGAAAAAATAAAGAATCCTATCACTCGACTGTTATACTGTTTCAATCTTGAATTCAAGCTGAAAAGATATATCCATGGATTATAGTTTGCGAGCGGGGCCAGTTATTTCACTTTTATACAATCGCTAGTAACATATGTTGCTGTATGCGAATGGTGCCAAAAGCACAAAAACAAATGTGACACATTAGTTCACATTTCTCACATATATTTCATCTGTCACAGTGAATCAGAAAGACCGACATCATCGATTGTTAAGTTGCGACCGCCACTATAAAACGCGGTTTTAGCACCAACTAGAAACCATTTACATCGAAACCGATTCGTTATTGTTGTTACGCTTCACTATTTAAGTGTGGCTCAATTTATAGACGTTCACTGTGATATAGACATACATTTCTTATGAATTGGATTTTCGATTTTCTAAATCAACTTTTAACTTTAACGTTTAAGTAATGTACAACATTTTAATTTCATATATTTTTTTATACGTCGACTTGAAAATGAGTAAAGCTTCTACTCAGATGTATTACTTAGTAAAAATAATTTGTTTTAAAGTCACAATCAACACTTTTATTTTAAACAAAAGTCTAAGTATTTCAATAGTAGAAAAGAAAATTTCGTTTCAAAAATAACATTTAAACGAATAAGAAAAAATAAAAAAATATTCAATTAACAACTAAAATATACTTATGTGCAAAACAAATTTGAGAAGAATATTTTTGTTATGAAAATATTAAAAATGTAGTTACTTGTAAAATAAAACAAAAGTATACTACTTTAAATCAATTATTTCTGTACATCTTGAAAAATTATATGTTAATATCGTCTTGTTTTATATTTATCACTGATATATACATGAGAAACATAATAAATTATTGCTTAATATTTATTCTAACATTTGAAGCTTTTAGTAAGATAAATATATAAAAAATAAAATCAAATATTTATAAAAATTTGTAATAAAAGTGATTAGTTTTTTATATGAGAATTTCTCATGTGTAAAAACATGAATTAGATAAATTACCAAATATTTGTCCAAATCGATAGACTTTTCGTACTGAAAGTTACAAATGACTTAATTTATTACGCTTTTACTTCTTATAAATACAAGCTCACACAAATATATTTATAAATATATATATATATATATATATATATATATATAAATATATATATATATATATATATATATAAAGTCAAAAAAATATTTATTATAAATATTGATGAAGTTTTGTACAACAGTCGAAAGCGAATAAAGTTTGTTATAAATCTTAAGTTGTTTTCACACAAGTTCTAGAAAAAGGGAGCGTGCTTGAATGTTTGACTTGGAATTATATATATATATATATATATATATATATATATTCCTTTACAAAAAGATTCTACTATACGAAAGACAAATATGTTATATCATTATTTTGTCGACTTTAATAAAAAGTAAATCAATCAATATCAAAATTTGACTTTTGTGGTTCACTTATTTTATTTATCGTACACACTATATTTGACAATTTTTATGTGTAGTGAGTATATATATATATATATATATATATATATATATATATATATATATGTATTGTATATATATATATATATATATATATATGTATTGTATATATATATATATATGTATTGTATATATATATATATATGTGTGTGTGTGTGTGTATGTAACGATATTGTTTTATCAGTGAGTATGGTTGTTAGAATGTATGTATGTATATAGATTAAATTAGATACAAACCACATGAGTAATTCGATAAAAAAGAAGGATCTAATGAAATGTTCAAATAAGAACAGAACAAATATATGTCGATCCAATATTCAACGCAACGAGCGTAAATCATTGGCTATATCCGGGCCTTAATAAACTACAGGGGAGAAAACAGGAAAACAAATAAATACATTCTGCAATTTCTGCCGAAGAAGTCGAAACTTAGTAAGTAAGAAGTAGGCAGCGAAATGGAGTAGTATATTGACAACATAATCTGAACAAAGATCTGTGTATAATGGAATGCATGTTTAAAAAAGAGATAGGTTACAGTTGAGGAGCTAAGAGGGTGAAATGATTCGAGTTAAAGCTTCGAGTCCAGCAAAGACTGAAACTTTTCCTATGTATATATGTGAGAGTAACGTTTCCCCTCTTAGTGCAGAAAACTTTGGTGTTTTCACGAAATTTTCTCTCATCCCTGTTTCACTCTTCTACATTTATTTTCACCAACAGAGTTCGTAACGGTGATGCTTGTGCTAGCGTGAGCAGTTAGAGACACGGTCTATGGTAATAATAAATCCCAGGTTTCTCTCAACCTTCGCTTTTTGAACCCCACCCACCCTTATGCATGGCAAGTCGATACCACAAATCAATTTGAATGCGACCCACTTTAATAAAATTCCATTTCAATAATTTCGAGAAAGTCTGCAAATCAGATAACATGCTGGTATAATTCGGTGCTTCAACAAAGTTTTGAGATAAAAACAAGTTGGAGAAAAAACTAGATGTTTGAGGGATAGGCGTGTACACATTACTATTTTTGCTATTCATTTTTTTGAACAGAAAAAAGTTACGTGAACTATAAAATGAAATATCATTAAGAAACTCACAGGAACTTTTCTTTCAGTAATATATATATATATATATATATATAAAGAATGAAAAATTAATATAAACGACGATGTGAGAAACTAAATGTTGTTTTATAGTTCGTAGAAGTACTTATATATACACACACACACACACATATATATAATTGAATTCATTTTATTAATATTAGAAATAAAAAATAAATAACAATATTTAATTTAAATACTTTTTTATTTTATGTTTGAATTAAAACGTGACTTTCATAAATAATTATATTTTCATGTAAGACATTTTTGAACTATCAAAATGTGTAACAGTAAGTACAACTCAGTAGTGACAACGATGAAATATAAATATAAATGTTATGTCTATTTTGAAGGATTTCAATAAGGAAAAATGATAAAATAACAAAAACGTACTTACCTCTATGTCTATTAGTTTGTTTGTCGAACATGAGCATCGCGTCTTCAATCTGCAATAAATAAAAGAATACCGGTTAGTTTTCATAGTACACTAAAAATCATAAAATTCGTTCGAAAGCAGGTTATAACATAATTCACAAGTTCGAATTCAAAAAATGTTGGCCATAAAGTTTCATATACGAAAATTGAAGTGCCGTCAGAATGGAACCAACACGTATCAAGAGGCCACTTGCACTGATTTCCATGCAAGGTGTCATAAAAACTGAAAGTTATGATCGTTTTATGGATGACCAGTAAGGCAGTTGAAATTGCAAAGTAAATCCATGAAAGACGCACACACATATAACGGAAGTGGGAACGAGTATCGAAGGATTTTCGTTCTATGACGAGTAAGCAAGTAAGTATAGTCGAGCGAGCGAGTAAGCAAGCAACTCGGTCGCTCCGAGGTCGGATTTGTGGAGGATAGTGCGGCTTAAGTATTCCGCGGCACGCAAAACAGCGTGATTCGCAGGGCGGGCGCACACAATTACACGAAACGTTACGAGATCTCCAGGGATCGCTTCGCGGTGGCGGCCAAGCAACCAGAGAAACACGTACTACAACATTTAACTCAAATTCATTTATGGTACAAGATACATATACACGAGTTGAATCTATGAAATTGCTAGCAAACAACTTGTACTGTATATCCACAAGCGGCTCGTGAATGTACACATTTGGCGGACATATGCAATCACGTCGAGTGCTATATTGAAATTGTAGCGCAATTACTTACATTTCAAATTATACATTAAGAAATGTTTATCGAATATAATCAATATATAATCAATAATTACATAATATAAATACATAATATAAATACATAATATACATAAACAATAATTAAATATATTATTACAACTCCAAGAATTCTTCATTAACATGAATTTATTCCCAAAATACATTAATATTCAAAACCTAATATGATTTTATTTTTATATATGTGTTTTTTATCATTCAATATAATAAAATAACTATACTATCATTAGGAAATAATTCAATGCTGTACATTTCAACTTTACTAGCTAGTTTTAGAGTTAATATCGATTAATTATTGTTCATCGTTAGTTTCAAATATAAACTCGTTAGTCAGATAATCCTATTATGTAATATTATTGTTATTTATTTTGTCGATAAAACAAAATACACTACAGAATATAATGCAATATATTGTACATAAAAGTGAATCAAAAGCGCTTCAGATTTGGATATTGAATTAAAGATGGAAAAGAAGCAAATAAGAGCATTTTTTTTTGTATGAGTTCAAAACGGATGGTAAAGTAGCAGAAACTGCTCGTAAACTAAACACAGCTTTTGGTGTCGGTACTGTTAAGGAACGTACAGCGCAATGATGGTTCAAAAAAATGTCATGCTTGAGATGAGAGCTTTGAAGAAGAGGAAAGTCGTGTGGTCCTTCTTCAGAAGGCGTTAGTTGAATCAGAATCATGCTCAACAATTCGAGAACTTGCACAAAAGTTAAGTGTTAGTCATCCAACAGTTCAGAGCCATTTAAATAGCTAGGAAATTTAAAAAAAGATGTAAATATATATGAATTGGAAAGTTATAAATCGGAACAATTTTTCTACCAACCTGATGTACACAGGTTGTAAATAATTTAATAATTGTATTTTAAAAATAGTTTCTCTTATGTTTATGGACAAGAGAACTTCAATAATATTTATGTCAAAAGATAATACGGATTAATAAATTTTTTCTAGACAAAGTATGTTTTTAAGAATTAATATATATATATATATATATATATATATATATATATATATATAGGAAGTCAGTACTATATTTTTTTTTGTTTAAAAAAAATATGACTGACACAACGTGTTAATCTGTAGCTATATAAAAAATAGAAATACGTTATCGTATATTTTAATTTAAAAATGTTTTCAATAAGCGTCCTGTGGATTTAATGTAATTAAAATGTTTTGAGACAGTGTTTAACGATATAAGCAGACACTACTACAAAAAATCTTGAAAAATGAATAAAGTTAATTTTACTTTCGTTGTTTTTTAGCAAAAAAACATTTGTCTATTTTAATAAATTCACGATTTAATATATAAAAATGTATAAATAATAATTACTAAGTAGTATAATTATAAAATAAAATCTTGTTCTTAACAATTGTAAATTTAAATTGCTTAAATGATTCAATCATAATAAAATATTCAGATAACAGAGAAGATAATTGAAAATCAAATTATTTTCAACACAGAGAACACAATTTATCTACATCAATATTAAAAAGTCTAGATGCGACGGTTTATCAACTTATTGTTTTTAGATTTATGTATATATATATATATATATATATATATATATATATATATATATATATATTCGAAATCAATACTTATGTATATAAGTTAATTATCTTTTTATTTTAATTAAGAAAAATGACAATCTCTAGTGTATTCTCAGAATGAAGTAAATCAGCCAGTGATCTGTAGATGATGTATGTTTGGAAAACGAATAAGAGTGAAATAGGTACAAATCCATCGAGAGTCGTTTTACAGATATCTACCAGTAAGATGTGCATCTAAATGGTATATTTATGACTCTCTTGAGATACTACAACACGTTAAGTGATCTATACCGACTAATCTAAAATTTCGATTTTGTTTTTATATTTACAAATTCGGACAGAAATACGAATATTATTCCGTTGAATAAAACAGTATAACCATTAAAATTATACACAAGATCGTTTTTCAATTTTATCGACGTTTATTCTAGGAAGATGCTATTAACACGATGTCTTTTAATAAGAAAGAAATGAATCGTAATATTTACATAATTTAATTTAATACAAACGATGTAGAAAATAAACAGAGCAAATTAATAAACATTAATAAATGTTCTTTTTTAAATTTTAATAAAACATCTTTTAACACTTTTAACGAACCTCTGTAGAGAGCAGTAACGAAAAAATTAAAAAAGCAAAAGAAACCTACTGTTTTCGGTTCACATGAAAGTCTTCTGTGAAGTGTAAACAGACGAGACAAGAAAACAACTTGGAATCAATCAAAACTCCACTTTACGCACCTGGAGCCACTCCAGCGCGTTTGTTGACAAACGGGAGCGGGGAAAGAGTGTTCGAAGCGATCGACGAGGTCGGCTGTGCAGTGCACAAACCGTTTTCTCAACCGCTTGCTGATTTAAAAGAAAACGCAATATCCCTCAAACCAGATGCAAAACTCGGCATGGATGAGACAGTAGACGGGAACAGTCAAAGAAGAGATGAAGAAAAAAATGTCAGATATTGAATCTCACAGAACGAATCGAAGATGAAGTAAATAGAATTTGCATCTTGTTTTTTTCTTGCTCTTCTCGTTTTTGCCACTGAAGCTATTTTAAAGTCGTCTAGTTTTAACAGTGAGATGCGCTAAATTTATCACGAGACGATTTTTATCGGACTGGTGTTAACTGAAGTTATTATTATGAAATTTCTTATCACAAGTTTTTTTTTCAAATCATAACTGAAAAAAGACGGTAAAGTGTTTTTCAGTATCTTCTTTAATAAGCGACGCGTCGGATTATTATTAGTTAAGAATTGTTGTCATTCATTCGGAAAAATAAACGAGCCAGTAATAATTTTACCGATGAGCAGTTATTTTCATTACGTTAATAATTGATTTTTAAAATAAATGATTTTAAATTGAAATATATGTACATAATATTTACGTTTAAGTGTAAAAAACCGATACACTTTTTTACAAATATACTTGAAATATTTATAATAAACAAAATAAAATAAACTGATTCATAAAATAATTTAATATTATATCTTATATACTCATTTATCTTTTATACTTTAAAAATCAAAAAAACTATCAGTTGATTAATAATTAATTAATTACATTGTTTTTAATAATTGAATGAAAGAGCAAATTAATTAAAAATTTATACATAAACATACATAAATTTAAAATACGGAAACAACGGTTATTTAATTATTATAAAATAGATAAAGTTTTGGAATTAATAAAATTTTATAATTTGATTTCAATATCAAATTATTTTAACCAACATAATGATAAAGTATTCAGATTCTTTTTTTTAATTATAAATATTTTGTCCTAAGGTGGCATGCATTGTAAACGATGGTAATTTTATAAATTAAAAAAGATGTAAATTATTGTTAATTAATCTATAAGGTTATAATAAATTTATTCGAATTCTACAAGAAAAAAATTAGCAGTTAAATTAGTAAATTAAATTGTGTACAAACAAATTTAATGTTTCCTGTCAATATTATTTAACCGGAATTGATTTCATAAATTAGATGTTTTTAATTTTCGTATAAATTAATCGAATCAAATGATTCATTAGATTTTAAATTGAAATTCAATGTTTCCTTACATGACAATAAATTGTATTGATTTCTGTTGCGAACGGCCGATTATGAATGTAATTCGCGGAAAACAACTTTAAGAAACATCGAATTGACTCCAAAAAACGCGAAAAAGTATTAATAACAAAAATACACAAAGCACAACAAATTGAATTGAAAAAAGAAAACATCGATTATTTACATACCCACGCTGATTCTTAAAGCAAAAAGCGAAAGGGATGGGAAAAAGTTCAAAGATCGCACTCATATTTCAATAGCCACCTTTACCCAGTAATTTATGTAATCCTATTTGTCAAACTGCGAACTTAAATTCGCAACTGGGAGCGTCGTTTATAAAACGTATAGTACCATACACACCGAGCGACTCATACATACAAATGTACTGTGCTAGAAATATAGATAACACCACGAGCGTACAGGAAAGGAAGCAGGATGGTAGACAGGCATGCAGGCAGGCAGGCTGGAAAGCAAGCAGGCAGGCAGCAAGAAAGCAGGCAGACAACAAACCGTTCATCGTACAGTTTGTAGTAGTATAGTACAGTGTGTTGGTGGTGGGTGTTGGGATATTCGCGAGTTTTGTATTGTGTTGTGATCTTTGAAGACTTTTCAAATGTTCGTCTCTGCGTAAAATTTATTTCTGATTGTTTCGCTGTACAAAACGAACAATTGAAAATTATTACCCAGAAGAAAACGTATCTTGTATGAAATAAATCCATGGATTACGTGTTATAATAAACATGACCAGTTTTCAATAGATAATAAACATATGTATGTCATATTTCTTTATTTCAGCAATTTTTCAATTTCAGAAATATCAACTGTATTAAGAAGAAGAAACAACTACACGTTTTTTAAAAAAATAATAATACTGTTTCTTCTATTATACGAAACGATTTATTAAAAATACGATATAAGTTGATATAAACATTCAATACAAATGAAAACATTAAAAACGTTTGTAGATTTTATATTTTATTTTAAAATTCGTATATATTACAAATGAATTTATGTACATATATATATATATATATATATATATATATATATATATATATATATGTATATATATATATATATATTAATGAGTATTATTTATCGGCGCACTTTTTTAACAAAGAAGTAATAATTTATAAATTTACGAATTTACGAATATTTAAATAATAATAATTTATAAATTTACGAATTTATGAATTTTTATGGATACAGTTCCAAATGTAATGTTATAAAGTTAGTTTCAAAGCAAAACTAAAAAGTAAATTTCTGAAATCTATTACTATTTATATATGAACAAAAAATATCTGATTTTTATGGATTCTTTTTTAATATTTATTTATAGCAATCTAAAAGTTGTGAGATTCGATAAGTTAAAAGATTTCATAATACACTGAAATAATTAAATTTCATTGTACGTATATTAAAAATGTTTGTTGAGAAATACTTAGTATAACTATTTTGTTAAAAGAGTGCTACAAAGTACTTACAATTGATTTTATAATTAATTAATTTAGAATCAAACTTGTAAGGGAACCTTAAAAATATATAATTTTTCAGTACCAATAAAACATTAATACTCATAAAGATCAAAAACGATCCCCTTCAATTTAATTTCTCCTTCTTTATTTCTCTCTCTCTCTCTCCATATATATATATACATATATATATATATATATATATATGTATATGTATATATATACGAACATTTGAAATCCAAGTGAAAAAGGAGAAAAGGTGCTGATTTTCATTTATATTTTTGTATATACTTATGTAATATATTATACCCATATACGCATTCGTATAAACATACAAATGTACGTATGTACACACTCCTCGGTAAAATGTTTATAAATGTATATACACAATCACTTACATATATATATATATATATATATATATATATATAAAAGTAAATTTTGTTTTAGAAATGTGTAGACTTATAGAATAAACAGTTGAAAATGTCTATGACTTGCTTTTCTAATGTTATCGCATTTGTCAAACGTTTTCAGAACCACTTTATATTGGGATTATTTTCTTTTTTCCTCTAAAGAAAGTAGCAAAGCAGGCCCACTTATTTATCTTCGTTGTTCCCCAAAGTCGACATCCTAATTTTTTATTCATGAAATGTACTGTTCCAAAACACACTTTTTATTACAGTTTTAAGTGATCATATTTTAACGTATTTGTCGCAGATAGTTGAATATAAATAAAGTTTATTGAAATATTTCACATGAGCAAACATTTTTAAATGACATGTTTTTGCCATGACAAAATGTCGAAAAATAAATAAATTTGCTAAGAAAAAGTCATTCACGAAAGCAAACTGCGACGTCCTGTAATTGACATCTCTACAGCAGCCAACACCAATCAGTGCCTCAAGGACTGTTTGGGGATGAGACATTGGGATGGGGATTAGAAAAGTGTTGTGCCTAGGGGACGCGTCTCTGATCAGACTCGGATTTACTCTCGTTCGCAATGGTGTCGGTGATCTGGGGAAATCAGCTAATGCGATAGAAGAAAACTGTTCGATGGTTCATGTTAGATACTGTGATATAGGTTACAAAATTCTGCAATGAATATGAAACAGCATATTTCTTTATTTTAATAAGTTTATTCATAGTTATTTAATGTGTAAAATATATAACCCTTATTTACATTCAATATTTAATATTTAAAATATTATTCATTATTATTTTAATTATGTTATTTTAATTAATTATAATTATTGATTTTAGTGTTTATTTACAAATGTTAATTAACTGAATGCAAAATTTAAAAATAACAATTTACGGTGTATTTTATAATTTGATAATAATGTCTAACAGAAAGATGATATTTTGAAAAATTCAAACCAATTTTAAAATGAAATACTATTAATATACTTGTAATTTAACTAATAATTCTCTGAACAGAAATAAATAACATAAACCAATTAAATATCTAATAATAATAATAGTATAAATCATGAATAAGTTACTATTTTCAATATAACAAAAAATAAAATTTTAAGATTTTTGAAGCTACATTTTTGAATAAATTTACTTTTAATATTAAATCCACGAATGGAAATTTGTACAACGTAGATATATTTTATGTTTTATTTTATAATAAACCAAAAAATGATATTTATTAAATATTTGTATATTTATATGCAGAGATTTACAACAAAAACTTTTCTTTTATAAACATATTAATAATTAAACTTCACAAGCGTATAAAGAAATGCATTAATACATAAAAATGCAGCTATAAACTTCAAGGTAGAAGTTTTTATTTCTTATTGTATTACTTTTAAGATATGTTTCGTAAGCATTCATTCAAGGTAATAACATAAACATCACTAGAAGTAACTTCGATCGAAAATGAGCGAACCGAGAACTATGGATGAGAAATAAATGTGTTGCTGTCCCTGGCGCTTTTCACTGTGCACTGTATTTTATAGATCGTTTGGTTGTTAAGTGTGATACCATCATTCTTGGTTTTCTTCTTTTTATGTAAACGTCATTGTTTTTGAAGTTTTCGATATAAATGCGTCTACAAACGAATATAAAACCATATTTACACGGGTTTCTATCTTAAATAGCACTTGGGTGTTGTTGACAACATTTTTATGGATTTGTTATAAACTATATACGAACATTAAGCAAAATATTTTTTTAAATGATGATATTTGTATATATACATACACAAAGACAACTGAATTTTCTCTGATAACTTTTCGTATTCTTTAAAAATAAAATAAAGAATGCAAGCGTGGATTATTAATTGAATTTTGTACGAAGAAGTTTAATCAGAATCAATTTATTAATTATATTTATATAACAAAAATGCCGATATTTATTAAAAAAATACCAGAATAAAATTTATCATTAAATTTCGAATAAAAAATTAATAATTTCGTATTTTTAAAATTTTCATTGATTTTAAGACGTTATCGACTTGTTTAAATCTATATAAAATGAATAATTTAATATGAAGTATTACGAAATCGAAATTGTTTAATATTTTTGAAAAAAATGTTCAAAAATAGAGCGTATAAACATTTGAAATCGAGTTAGTGTTTATAAATAAATCAAAAAAAGTTTCATTAAATTTAAACATTAAATAAAATTTAAAAATAACAAATTATTGTACAAAGAACGAGATAACAGTGAAATATTCAAGTGATTATAAAAATAATTATTAATGTATATGTAAAAAAGAAACACTGTACTGTTCTACAATTTTAAAAAAATATATAAAATGAAATGTAAATATTTTCTAATCATCTAATTAAAATTTTACACAATCAAATATGGATATTTTATAAAGAAAATTAAAAAATTGTATACGATTTTACTTATAAAATAAAAACATCAAGTGTTTTTGAGAAGCATCTTATTAATACAATTTCATTCATTCAGTATTGATTTACAATATTTGCTTGTTCGAAAACTTGTAAATTAACGTTTGATAAAAATCAATTCACAACAGAATATTCTACTCAAATCGAAAAAAAAGTATTTAATAAAACTTTTTAAAAGTGTATTTTCATATAAAAAAAAAACAAACAACAAAAACAATTTTAGAATACGTGCAAAACAAATTGAAATGAAACTTCAAAACAAACTTATTGTCGAACAACTGTCACAATATATAAAAGAATACAGGAGACAAAGTGAACTCATAACTGATACAAAAGAGAATTCAAGTCGTAAACCAAAAGTAAGTACCCATACACGTGCTCTAGATTTTATTACGCACAGTACTTCGGTTCTTGATTTTTTATTGTTGTGTATCATCTGATTCAATAATAACAACGAATCAATAAGTTAAATAATATAAATTCATTGTCAGAAGGAGTATTTCCTTCTATTTAAAAATATTAGAAATATACAAAAATGTTTATTTTAAATATAATTTTATTTAAAATCGTTCATTTTAAATAGATAATAATAAATTTTATAATATCAAAAAATATTATAGACATTACATAATGAAATATATTTAAATGAGTTATTATTTTTAAAATTATGCATGAAAGAAAAAAATGTTTTTCAACGCCACACAATATGTAATTTCATGCTTAACCGCATATTTTTAAAAGTAGTATAAAATTCAAACTCACTACTTTAGTACAGCAAATTTATAGTAAATAAATAGTTTCTTTTTTATTTTTGTTAAATGGATGAAAAATTACTTTTAATTAATTTTAAACCTAATTTGTTAGATACGAAAGAAATTTAATAAGCAACATTTTATAATTGCATGTATGGCTACTAGGTAAATAGGTGCTTAAATATATATTGAATTTTTTATACAATATTTAAAAAAATGAATAAGAATACAAATTTAAATTTGAGAAATTATTATTAATGAATGTTTACTGGATAGAACATTGATTATGAAAATAGATAGTGTAATGAATAAAATATGAAAATAGAAAAGACTAGGAAAATGTATAAAATAAATAAATAATATATAAGAGGAGAGACGACTGCATGAAAATGTTGACTGGAGAGTAATAAATCTAGTTTTCAGAACGAAAGGTATATTAAGTAACAATATTTAAAGCAAATCGTGTCAACGGAGTAGCGGACTCAGAATCGAAGCGAAGACAGCAAACAACAGGCGAGAATACATAATTTACATACAAACAGAAATTCTAAAAACTGATTCGAATATTTACAATGCAAATTTGGAAAACTATTCAAATCAGCAGCTAACATTCTGAGCGGCGCATTTGTCGACTTCTTTCTCATCGTAACCGTCGTCAAAATCTACCACCTACCTACTTCTTCTTTCTGTTGTGTTTATACACCGAATGAATATACAAAAGACAAATATTTCATTAATTTTTCCCGCTGTGCGTCAGAGAAGCGAGGTCGATTCGCCTACCGCAAAACGTGTTCGTTTTG
Source organism: Acanthacorydalis orientalis (assembly GCA_034766995.1). Taxonomy (NCBI): domain Eukaryota; kingdom Metazoa; phylum Arthropoda; class Insecta; order Megaloptera; family Corydalidae; genus Acanthacorydalis; species Acanthacorydalis orientalis. The sequence goes on from CM068314.1 coordinate 18,013,539, forward strand.
TAATTGTATTATATTTTTTTTGCCTTGCATCGCGTTTGTGATTGTTTTGTAATTAGACCTGGATTGAATAATTATCCAATTAAAACAAAGAATATGCCGTCTGTTTTGTTAAATATCTACGTAAATTTATATTTCAATATAAAATATTTAAGTGGAAATTGGAAATATTATTCAACAATGGGAAATATTTCTTATTTATTTTTTTCTCTTGAATTACAAACAAAAATTGTGCGACATAATTTACATTTTTTTAAATAAATTTTATTTGGTAATAAAGACAAGCTTTTTTAATTTGTCTTTTTTCAAAATATAAATATTAAAAACTTATGTAAATTATTTAATAACTAATTTCAGTGTAGTTATTCAATAGAGAAAACCTACTGATATTTTAATATAAAAGTTTTAATAAAAAGTAACTAATGATAATAAAAAACACACATTTATTCTGAAAGTCGTATAAAAATGAAAGAATGAAAAATTAGTATTGATTGACGGTTAATTATAGATTTATAAACTATAATACCATTTATTCGTAGAAAGTCACGTTATAAAATATTATTAATTCATTAAATACCTTTATTATAAGTTTTAGAAATTAACTAATATTATCTTCCTTGCAGAATTATAATTTCTCTTTGAATACAACGGAACTAATTTAATTTTAATTTTAATCACTTACTATAAATGAAACAGAATTCATTAATAAAAAAATAAAAATATTAAGCATATTTCACAGTAGAGATATGCATGTTATACTGCATTACATGATATTGATTCCATTAAATTTGTTCTTGATAAAAAAAATTACATATTATTCTTCGTTACAAAAACAGTAGACGCTTTTATAGAAAACGTATTTTAAATAGGGCAATCGTTATAACGTGTTTGAATCTTGAGATGAATACAATTTGTACAAATGGTAATTTAATTGATGAAATCATTCCACCTCCGTTTTATATGAAAGGGTGTGGTTTTAGTTGCACGATGTTACATTTAGATCTGACGATCAACAGTAATCTCATTACCCTAGCAGTTGATGATGTGTGCACCGGAAGCCGTACGTTCCCTGGAAGGTGTCAAGTTGCATTTAAAGCTTTTGCATGACGTTATAGTCCAGTCGGTCGACCAACAGACCTGTACGAGAGCTTTTGCGGTGTTAATTACATAACACTCTGACAGGCAACGGTACTGTATACATTTAGATTTGAAAAGCTCAAAGTAAACTATTTCACTTTAATATAAATTTATATATATATACATATATATATAGTTTTATCAAATAAATTGAATATAACTTTAAAGTGAAACAGCTTATTAACTATACGAACTATACCGTTTAACAATAAAAACAAAATTAGTTGCAGTATGATTGTTTTAAAGTAAGTTCAAGATAACATGGAATGAAAACAATCTTCTGAAGCAATGGGGAATGTAGAGGTGGAGCATCAGCAGATTTCGTAGTCAATTCTTAATCTGTCAGTGTCCCACAGAGCGTGAAATTTTAATGGAGGCTTCCTCTTTTTCCTCGACTCATTCATTTTCTTCTTAGTAGAGGAAAAGTAAGCGAAATATTCGAAAGAAAAGCTCACCGGCTACAGCACGCTCCTGTTCACAATTACAACGGCGCTCACGCCAGCACAAAATATTAACATGCGTATTCTACGGTTTTCAATTAAATAATATTAATAAAATATTATACCATTTCAGCGAAACAGGAAATTTCGCTTAGGCGCGAAACGACGCATGATGTAAGAATTAATTAAAATTCGTTATACTACAACATCTTATGTAATGAAACACCGAATCATGTGGAATGATGTACTAGCAACAAAACAGCCTTTTGCTGCGGTTCACTTTTTGTTAAGTGTATATACAACACAAATATGCCGAGCTTGATGATTAGCAAGAATTTTATTGTTATATTAACTAAAAAAGACAAGATGTTCATAAACGGTTCAATATATATATATATATATATATAGTGTAGAATGTTGGTAAAATCATCTATTTATATGTGTGTTCAATACCTTTTAAAATCAAGAATTTGTAGATTTTATCTTTTAACAGAGAATTAACAAATCCTTACCTATTGTTACACAGTTTATAACATACATGCATACACACATACATACATACATACATATATATATATATATATATATATATATATATATAAGTATATGTGTAAGTATTTGTACGTATAGTTAAGACTTATTAGATACGAAATTAATTATTCAACACGGAACAATATAAATAATGTAATTTTATGGTTAAAGATAAGTATTTTATGAAATTACAGTAGAACGAAACATTTGTACAATACTGAAAGTTTATGTTATATTAATAAGATGATATAACTTAAATAGTAATAAATAAATTCTTTGTCTAATTTTACAACAAAATTAATTTTTTTTCATATTTAATATCATTTTTGTATTAAATGTACAAGAAATATGTAATTTTTTTTACTAAATTTCTTCAAATGTATTTGCTAAATACATAACTGAATATTTACTAATTTGTATTAACATTGACATATGTTCATAATGACTCAAGTAATTGAAACAATTGTAAAAAAAATGTACAAGTTTAAATGACAGCAGGTGTTCTTGTATTTGCATTAAAATGTTTTAATATTATTTTAAAGTGTGCTTATACGTATATATATATATATATATATATATATATATATATATATATATATATATATATGTATAATACAAATATTTGCTCGGAATTATTTCATATTGCCATACTATGGTTGAATAAATATATTAGAATCCACCCACAATTTCTCGAGTAATATAAACTCAATCGTTTCGAGATGCACAAACTTCTCTTAATAATTTCCATAGTAATTTCCATGTAAATTTACATCAAAACAGATGGCATTGTCAGTAAGAGACATAAGACAAAGCATTATATTTCTGAATTGATATTTTTTATGGACACAAATATATTCATTGGTATATTTTTTAAACAAAAATATTTTATAACGTGTACTAAGTTTTCTTTAAGCACTCAAGTATTTATTACATTTAATACGTGATATTTTATACAATTATATATCTAGTAATATATTTCATAACACTTAAGAATAATATACTTCATTAATGTACAGACGTTTATGAATTTATATTTTTTTTTATTTCATGAAGTGGAACAATTAGAAATTAGGTTGATTCCAAGTCTATCATTTAGAAAATATATTAGCATTATATTCAAACAACGTAAATTCTTAGAAAATATAAAATAAAATGAATTTTACTGATTATCGAAATAACCTTTTTATATATTCAAACGTTGAAACGCGTAAATAAATTCACATATATATTTAAATAAACGGTTATTAAGTTTTCTTATCAGATTTCTTCAAAGCGAGGTTCAAATTTTTCTTACAAACTTTTCATATTGTGAAGATTCATTTATAGAAATGTATAAATATTAGTACAAGATATTTATTAATCATTATATGAAATTATAAATATGTGATTACATTATGAAGGTTGACTCTGTTAGGTGGATAAAATAACAATCATTAATAATCAAATTTATATATATATATATATATATATATATATATATATATATATATATGTATGTATGTATGTGTGTGTGTAAACTGTGCTGTAATTATTCTCATTTGAGATAAATCCAGTATGTTACAAAGATCGATGTAACCAACTTAAACATTGAGGCTGGTGCAGGCGAGTATTTAAACATAACAGTGTGAGTTATTTGCATGTAGTGACACCGATGGGAATAGCGCAGACATAACGTCCGGCACGTTTTCGGAATTAGAATATATTTGAAATGTTAAGCTTATTCATTTCAGATGCTAACAAGTGAGATTTTGGATAGTGGTATTTTTCGTTTAATCTCACCTTACGAATTTACTACTGGATTGTTTATTTTGTATACGTTTCCGATGTCACGTTCGAGGTGGAATTTAAGAAATACATGTCGAATTTAGTTAAAAGATTATAAATTCTTTTTAATAAAAGTGATACTGTTTATTAAATGCTAATATTTGTTTTTAATTCATTAAATTATTTTCTTTAAAAAATATCTGAAAGTATTATTAAATTAATGCATAGAAATATATATATATATATATATATATATATATATATATATATATATATATATATATATATATATAAAGAAGGAAACTCTAATGTTGTTAAAATTCTAAACATAGACTCTCTTTCAACTTCCATATAATATAAAAGGACCCTCTACGATAACAGTAATAAATTTGTATAATTTAGCGAGGGAAGTTATTGTTTCCGAACTACTACATATAAATACGACTAAGAAAAAAATATACAGACATTCAAGAAGTGTAAAAGAGCAATATATTCAGCTGTCTATTTATAAAATTACAAACAATTTTTCAAATAACAACAAAGTTTCATGAACACATTTTAATGTACAAAAAAGAACCAATGAGTAGTATATATCTTCAGAGAGAAGAAATCGTCTTAAGTTTCAACTTTTTCGTTAGAAAATAAAAAAAATATCAAATAAGTATTTAAGCTTGTCGACAGCACAAGCGATTAGAGTTTGAAAGAATCTTAGAATTATAAAAACAAAAAAAAATTGCCTAGAAAAACAACTGATGTTAACATTTAATGATTTTAATAGTTTCTAATATTAAACACGAATTTTTATATTCTCATAGTACTTATATCATGTAAGTATGAGATTAATAAAACGTATATATTGTTCGTAGTAACAATATTTAAATTTTAATCAATATATTTAGTGTTACTCTTATATTAAATTCATATCGACATGAATTCTAGTAAAATTAAACATTTGAATAAAATATAGAATAATAAAATATATTGACTTGGAATATATATATATATATATATATATATATATATATATATATATATATATATATATATATATATATATATATATAAACGGCAATCATACATGAATGGACGACTATCAACAATTTGAATCATGTACGTTTATAACACATTTAAACACGGTCGATTGAATTGATTGAGCGGTAAAATGGCCGTCGATAACAAGTTATAAAACGTAAAAGTGTTCCAAGTGTTTGAAGTGCTGCTGCATACAAGTTGCACAACGGGTGACAATTCAAAATTTTCGATTGAAGGGATGTAGTCGACCATTCTCGTTGGCGCTGTTTCGAGGCGGGCGACGCCACTTTAGGAAAGCAACGACTGACTGCATTCGTTCGGTCGTTCGTTCGTTTCTATGTGAGTGCAGTGCACGTACTTCATCAAGGCACGTCTCGTAATGCTTCGAATCCTACGTTTTTCAAACGGTCGATGGTTCAGTGGCGACAATCATGACAGCCACGGGCGTCGCAATAAAATACAGTCTCTAATAAATGTATTGTCGTTCTATACGTTTAGGTTATTTTACTCTACAAATCAAAACCATATATATATATATATATATATATATATATATATGTATGTATGTGTGCGCACATTAATAATCTAAATGTTTCATAAAAGATCACTATTTTGTTGAAAAATGAATTTATTTCAATAAACAGATTTTTTTATATTATCTCAGGGGAATGTAACCATTTTTTTAATGGTATAATTATTTTTTTATGGCTATATCTTATAAAAACAAATTATCACTAATTAATATATTTATTTAATATTGAAACTAAATACTTAAAGTAATTATTAATATTAAAATAATTAAAAGTAAATCAATAAAAAGATAATATAAAAATGTAAATTATTTTTGAAAATAAACCATCGTTAAAACTATATATATATATATATATATACGATGTCGAAATTGATAAAATTTTATGTGATATTCATATCATTTATGAAGAATTTGTATATTAAAAAATATATTACATATAGATTAGTAAATATTTGCCAGCAAAAAGTGTATGTATATTTGACAATGAAATTAAAATGTTCTTCGCATTTTTTAAATTTCACAACAAAGACAAATTTTCCTTTTACGGCATTTTTAACATTCTGCAAGAAAATAATTTTCAAATGAGATTGTTATCTATTAAATTACGAGCTTCAACAAAGAGGTGAAGAAAATTAAGTATAAGACTTGTAAATGTTGTTACTAACGCTTAACGTTATTTCATGTTGAACAAGAAAATCAGAATTTTGAAAATGCTTTCCATCAACGCTAACGTCTTCACAACATGCCTACACTGTACCATTCCGATGTTTCTGTTCTTCAGTAAAACAGTAGTTGCGAGCTGATTGTGTGCCCCTAGGCGAAATGCTACAACACACAAAGTTTCTCACACCCCGAACACACATTTAACACACACACACACATATATGTTTCCACGCACACTTATTTTGTTCAACTTATGTGTAGGTTTCAACGTGCGGATACGTTACTTTGGAGGATGATAGAAAGTTCGTTTCGTTACCATCATTCCTCCTCTGTTAACAGTTGTAGGCGTTGACAAACAGAAGTGTTTCATGAAAGAGTCTATAGATAACGGTTTCTTACCTGTCTTATATATATATATATATATATATATATATATATATATATATATATATAACTCGACGAAAAATACTTTTAAACGTTATTAACAAAGAAAAGTGTATTTAATATTTAAGGATACGTAATTATTTTATAAGCAAGAAATAACTAAACGCTGTAAAAGTTTAATTAAATAAGTCTACGTTTATAATATGATTTAATTTTTGAATTATTTATATAACATGTATATATATATATATATATATATATATATATATATATGTATATATACTTGGTTATATTATTTCTGATTTAAATAAATATTATTCGATAAAATCGGTATAGTAACAGATAAAACGAAATCTGTATAAAAATGAAACAATCAAATAAAATAATTCTGTATTATAAAATACATTTATTGGATCTGAAAAATTCTCATCCGTCATTTATAAAAGAAATATACGAAATATAAAAGTAATAATAAACTCTATTCAAAAATATATAAAAAACAATAAAATAAAACACTATATAGTATTAAGTTATAAATTTTTTATTATCATGTTTGAACAAATTTATCTCCTCTGATCTCGTATATCAAATCGTCTGCATTCGAGGGGAAGACTAAACGCCTACATCACATTTGAAGGAAATCTCGAAAAGTACGGCAACGATAAAAATAAATTTTTAAAGAGGTTTTTCACCAAATTGTTTTCGAATATATCCGAAATACAAAAAAGCAGGTAATCTGTGAACCGAAATAAAATGTAAAATATCAACATCCATACACAATAAAATGTCAGGCTAACTGAATCACTCGACGAATTTGAACTCCTTTTAGATTAGAGTGAAACAGAAAGGGGAAAACAGAAAAGGAGAGAACGGTATCGCAATCTGACTGGACAAGAAACGAAAAGAAAACATTCAATCACATCCAACTCAATAAAGTTTTTCCTCACACGTACAACACAAACATTACAAACACATGCAATCTATACTTAGAATGTTCATACCAAGACCGTATACAAAGGAGCGAACGAGAATTCGTAGTTTTTCAAATTCTTTTGGTTTTCAAATGTACGATAAACGAAAAACGATAGAGGAAGTTAAATATTTTAAATAGCAGCGATTTTCTATAAATATCTCAATATAAACACTTTTTGTTTCAAATTCATAAATATGAAAATGCATGTGTTTTTAATAAAACAAAATATCTATAGTGAAAAAGAATTTAATGTTGCAAATCTGGCTTCTAAATAATTTTTAAATCTGTTTAAATTAGATTGTTTAAAACCAAACTAAGTAAAATATAAGAACCGACAATTACAATTTAAATATATATTTCTTAACATTCAGTTTCATTAAAATTTTAAGGCTCTAACAAAACTGTTAAGTACGGAATAACAAAGATACTTTTTGAGAATAGATAAAGAAAGCATATACTTTTCTTATATATATATATATATATATATATATATATATATATATATATATACACTTTAAAACGGTTGTAGAAGTTGAAAGAAAAAGATAAAGAAAACAATTTAAACAACTTGAAAATAACATTAGAGACGGCCTTGATTGTGAGTGAACATAATATAACAAGTTGGTAAGCAAGAAGTCTAGTTTAAAGTAGAAAGTAGCTGATATAAAATTAACTAACCTATAAAACATTAGTGGACGTTAATTATATTTGAAGGATCTTTTACAAGTACTGTGTTCATTCGGGCCGCAGAGTGTACACACTTTATAGAAGCGCGTGCTCACTTCAGGTTGTTATGACAGGTTGTATGCGGGGGCAATTTTGTGTGCTGAGGAATTTCAGAGTTAATTGGATAGCGAAATTGTTATTTTTAGTTGGTCGTGCGAGTACTGGCGTGATTTCTGGATATTCTGGGTGTTACAAAAGATATTATTTGATTACATTTTTGATTAGATTATATATATATATATATATATATATATATATATATATATATAAGATGTAATTATTAATTAAAACTACAAAAGAAACATTATGATATCAGAAAATATAATATATAAAGTATTTGATCTTGATAAATTTTTGTTTAAGACTTTTTGTGACAGATATATTTTCTAAAATTGTACTGAAATAAGTTATAAAAAAGTTTTACTAGACATATTACGAACTCAAAATGAAAAGAAAACTTCTGAAAAGTATAGTTCAAGTATGGTTACAGAGTTGGAATTTGTACAGAATTCTTTTTAAAATGTGGCCTTTTCGTTCTAGAGATTATAACTGTTTTGGATTTATTAATATAAGAGATACTTTATATATATATATAAATACATATAAATTGTTATATTATTAAACATTTTTTATACATAATATTCTTTTTTTAATAACAGATATATATATATATATATATATGAATATTATGAAATATATTCTAATATTATTGCAACAAATTTATAACAAATTAAAAAAAAACAAATGGAATACATACATCGAATCTTTTACTTATGAAAAAAATATAAGTTATTGTTTCAATAAATTTTATTTGAATATTTTCTTTAACAAGATTTGTTATAAACATATTTATTACCATTTAGCCAAAATTATTTTTATTTGAACGAATAAATTGTACACTCTTCTGGTATTACAAGAAAAATTATATTATTCCTTTTTAATTTACACAATTCTTCATTTTTTAATCATATATTAACTTAATTTTTTGCGTTGTTGATAAAATAAGTTTCCATTTTTAAAGTTTTCTAAGATTTTGAAACAGTGTCATTTAATTTAGAAAAAGTATATTTATGAAATAAGCTTATAATAGAAATGTTTATAATATATTATTTAGAAACAATTATAGAAGAATATATATATATATATATATATATATATGATATTTTATTTAATGTTCAATTATTACAGATATTTTAAGCGATTGTTCTACGCATTTACTTCATGCTTAACTACAAAAACTTTACAGAACAGATGAATGTTTCAATAAATAATTTCAAATGTAAAAATAATTTTACTGTTATTTAAATAAAGACGAATGTATGAATGAATACAATTGTATCCATTAAAGAATTATAATGTAGTTATGTTCATTTAAAAAGATATACTGTTGTGTAATTTTCGTTTCTGAAAATTACATAATTGACTAAAGAAAGAATATTTTATTTTATTAAGACATAAATAAGACAAGAATGACAAAGTAATATAATTTTTCTTTATATATATATATACATATATATATATATATATATATATATATATATATATATATATATATATATATGTATAAGTTCATTTTAATTTCATTTTTAGTTATAACTTAAAATAATTCTTTCCATGTTCGATTTCTATACATTGATTTTTCTGACATTAATTTATTAATAATTTATTAAAATAATAATATATTAAAATAATTAATATATTTTTTCGATTTTTCAGAAATAAGTTTGTTGTTTATAATTTTTTATTATAAGCGAATAAACTAAAAAGCTATCACATTTAAATAGTTGATATAAAATTATTTCACTGAAACAAATACTCTAATATTTAGGATTTCAATAAGTTATGCCTTCTATTTTAGATATTTATAAATTGTAGAAATAATATAAGGTGGGGGTATTAAAGTTAAAGAATGTGAGCTGAACGATTGGCAAACGTCTAAGTCGAATCCAATTTTAGCATCTTTCACTAAAATAACGACTTTTAGAAAATTTACATAGATTTTGATCCTAACATTCATAATTAAAAGTCAATAAAAATTGAAAGAATTGAAATTATGTAAGTGTATATTTTAAATAACGAGGATATTTCTATCTTCTTTAGTTAACATATTTTTAAGATACCCAGTTTTTAAAATAGTTAACGACTTTTTCAATTTGAATTAATTTAAAAACTTAATACAGTATAATTTTTATATTATATGTAAATATATGAATTTTACACATTTCTACTAAAATAAATCAAATGGAATTGCATAGAAAATGTTAAGGAATACTTTATAATCATGAGATAAAAATAATATACATGAAAAAAGAACTAGCAACAGTTAGTGCCGGCTCTGTTAAACGGACGGAAGACGTGCTACGTCGTTCGCGGAAGACGAAAAGAGCGGCTCTTGAACAACTTTAGCAGAAGGAGTATAAGAATTTCTTCTAAAGTTACTCGTGAATTACCTGCCACTGGTGCGAAGTTGGGTAATTTATCAGCGTAACCTCGGGCAAGATAGCACGGCAGCAACTGGAGACCCAGTCATCTGGAAAATAGCTTAGCGGCGAGTTGCATACAGACGCATGAAGGAGGGTGCTCCAAACAACAGGGCAGTGAGCATACACAACAACTACAACGGCCACACTGCGATTCAGGTAAACTAACATAGACGGGCGTGATGTGACTACTAATACCTTTTAAGTTTCAATACATCGATCTCGTTTGACAAGTATTGTGTACTATACCCAAATACGTTACTTGGATACATATAAATACACACACACATATATATATATATATAACTATACGGTTTTGCAAGCGTTTAATAAAATACGATAAAAAATAATGTAAAGCACTTTATTAAATATTTGTAGTGTAGTGAAAACTACATGCATTTGAAGATAATCAAATTTATTATCAAATAATTTAAAATTGCACCGAGTTCAGTGTATAAAAAAATATATAAAAATATTAAAATGTTACAAGATTAATACTTTACGCCAATATTATACGGCTCACAAAATAAATTAAAAATTTTACACGCCGTAGCATTCACGCGAGTTGAAAAATTTCACTATTCATTCCAAGCTACGGTTATTTTAATAATGATATTGTATGGTATGCGCTTCGATGGTAATAAAAATAATGATAATATGAATATTTCTATCCCTCATGTTTTTATGGGTTATTACAAAGAGCAACGAAACGACGATTCGTATAGTATGGTAACAGCCGCCGCTTACCGTTGGCATATTTTTTTCCTACAAAGACAAAGCGATAACAATAGATTTCATCCCTAAATAAAACTGTGGAAATACGGTCCTAAAGAGGAGAACGGAAATTTTACTATTTTCATGAAAATTATTTGCGTGGGCGCGCGTTTTCGATATACGGAACATTGTACAATTAAATAAAACAAAACAGTCCAATTTGGTATCGGTATTTGAATATATGTTAACGTTTGAAGGAATTCGGAAAGTGTACTTTAATTTCTATTTGAAATTTCACCACATTCAACTGAAATGAAACAATAAAGAGGTTGAATTTAAATTCTGTATAGAAGCATTTTTTATATCATGAAACAGAATTGAAGGTTCAGTTTATGTATTTTGCATTTTCCATAAAAGTATTTAATACATTTTATACATATATATATATATATATATATATATATATATATATATATATATATATATGTATAAGAATACATATATGTATTTAAAATGATTAAAAATTTAATTTTTAATAAGAATTTTTTCCAGTACTTATTTTTATATTAATTAATGTATTTTCTAATTATAATTGCACGTATTATATATACAAAAATATGGTCTGGAGTAATTTTTGAAATATTTCATTTAAAAAGATAAAATATAAATTGACCCTCGGTAAATAATATGGAGTCTAAGAGATCTGAGTGCAGAATTTTTTTTAACTCTTTTCCCTAAAATGACGTCTCCAAGACGTAATGGGTTTCGGGGGGCAAACCTGACCATGACGTCACGATGACGTCGTGCTATTTTTGAAGCTATTCATCACGTTTTTTTTTCTTACACATACTTTTTTCCACTTATAATGTTATTCTTCTGTATAATTCATATGATTTTTCAAGATAGAAGGAATATTTCCAGTAATTTTGTATCATGTAAGTTAGAACTATGTACAGCAATGGTTTACTGGCTCTAAAGTAGTGCGATAAAAAGGAAGTGTTTATGATAAGTATGAAGCATTCAACTGCTGATATGATGGACACAGGAAAAAAAGAAAAGTAAAAGGTGGTGGTAAAGAAAGTGTAATAAAACCAGCATGTGTAGTTGAGTACAATCAAAATATAGGTCGCACTGAGAGACAAGATCAAGAGTATTTGCATGTTTTCCCATAATGCGAAAATGTATAAAAGGATATAGAGAAATATTTTTTTATATGAAAGATATCGCTATATTCTATAGTTATGTTTTACATTCTAAAATTATGAATAACATAACAAGAAAAGTGATTAGTCACTTTCGTTTGACTATTGCGGAAAAAATATTGATGCAAGTATCACTGCCGAATCATAACATTCGCGGATGCACTTCGCAAAGTGACATTGGTAGATTTGAAACCCGAAAATGAGAACATTTTCCAGAAAATTTCACCAACTGCATCAAAAGAACGTCCTACTAGAGATGCTACGTGTTTTAGGCACAAAATTTGATTTCAAAAAATGATTTATAGCAATACAAATTATTTTATTTTCCTCCTTTGTACATGCAGAGCATCAGAAAAAAATAAATTGTATGTTTTGGTTCGAAAAATCGAAATTTAATCATAGAGAAAGGGGTTACATATAATAAATTTCAATGTATTGTTTTATTTTTGAGTGAATATAATATTTAAAAATATTGTAATCATATATCAATTATTTATGAAACTATTTCGGAATGGAGTTATAAATATTTCACGGAATTTTCCATAGCAGTTGTGAAGTCAAAATATTATCCACAAAATAACAACAAAATTTATGTGGTGAATATACAATTGTTCTATGTTCAAACTGCATAGATGAATAAACATAATACCAAATCTATTTATGTATAAACCGTCTTCTTTTTAGTTATAAATAAGAAAAAATGAACTAATTCCTTCGTTTAACGGCATTTTTTTCACAACTTATCTTGATTTGGTTAAGGGAAAGTTGTAAATTTTGGAATAATATTTGATTTATAATTGTTTGCATCCAGTAAAATTATTCTCAGTTGCATTATTGTTCCAAGCATTACTGACTCATAAATACAAAATATGAAAATGAAGCTTCTGATATAGAGTGATAATTGAAATCATTTCTTTGCCTTTTAATTTTAATGATTTTTTAAATAGGGCTATATAGACTCTCTGGTACCGTTAACATAACCAAATTCAAGGTACCTGCTTAGAGAATTAGACAAATCTGGGTTATATCTTACTTTAATATAAAAAAATTATTATTACGCTATTTTTTACAAGAAAAAAATATATGAAAAATATGTTAAAACGCATTTTTAATTTATATTCATATTTTACTTTTTGTTTATCTATTTTATTACTGAAAATGTATTTTGATTCATTAAATAAATAATTTTCAATTTCAAGATCCTCTTTTTCAATATAAGAATACTTTTTAAAAATATGTTTATCAAATGCAACTCTATTAACCGCACAATTTATCTTTATACATTAAAAAATATTTATATGGGAAAATATATTGATCAGAAAACATTACACATTCATTTATTTACAAACAACAACAAAATAAAATGCAAGCAATAAATTTTGAGCTTAATACTGTACTCAAAAGAATTTTTAAAAGCAATATAATAACCACGAAATACACGTATTGGCATATAAATTATATGTGTGTATATTCGTTTTTGCTATTCTGTTCAGTTTTAAATGGGTTATGTACATAAAATAAAATACAAAATCAGTCGATAAATTAATAAACGAACGATAAATTACGAGACTATGTGGTTGCACAACACATTTAAATGATTCCATTGATATACGCACACAGCCTGTGGTATTGCAGCCCACTACTAGTGAGGTGAGCTTCAAATATTATATATATATATATATATATATATATATACATATATATGTATATGTATGTATGTATGCAGTCATTATCGATAATCCCATTGAAGTTTGGTGGCTATTAATGGGGTCATTGGCCAATAGCATCAATGCATTTAAATTTTAATTAACGTATAAGTACTTAAAAGCTTTGTTACATTGCCCTAATGTTAACAAGAATCTACAATATGCTCTAGCGTATTAGAATAAAGGCAGTGTGTAGAAACACAAAATGGATTATATGCAATTAATTATTTCCGTGTATAGAAACTGGTTTTATACTTGTTATTCATAACTGCAATATCAGTTTATTGTAATGAATTTAATATATTAAAACCCTTAGTATGATAGATCTTTGCATTAATAAAAGGGATTATTATTACATAAGGGAATTTGAATTGCATTTTGTATCGAATGAACGTGCTAAGAAATTATCTTTTCAAACAAATTCAATAATATGCATAACAATGATTATTGTTTAAGATACATACATTATATATATACATATACATACATATATATATATATATATATATATATATATATATATATATATATAATGTGTTCCAAATCCAATAAAATGTTTGTAATAATTACATACAAGTATGAATTCTTTATTAGACTAGTTAGAAAATAATAACATATTATGACTCTTATAATTTTTTTATTTAGTATTAACCGAAGAAGAATAATATATAAATGCAATTTTATTTGACAGTTTTTGGTTCATTTTATAATAAACTACAGTACATTAATTTTTTTCATATAATTTTTTTAATTTCATATCTTAAATATTGTTAATTGAAGAAATAATATTGTTATTCTTTATAAATAATACCGAGATTTATTGTCTTAAAATTTATTTTAGAACACACCTGATTTTTTATGCAATAAATGTATTATTTTTTTTAAAAAAATAATATCAATGGAAAAAGTAATTGGATAAAAAAGTGTACAAAATTATTAATTTTGAATGTAATATAAATAAAAACTTTAATAGTAATAAAAAATAGAGGTCGTTAATTATTGAAAATCTGACAATAATTAGATATTTATAGATATTAAATGATCGTCTATCATAAATACATTATGTTAGTAAAGCTACAAGCTCTCTTGTACACATAATGGGTCAATGTCGTTTAATATCACTCTGCTTACGACAGTTATGCGTCATTGGATTAGTTGTCATGGTAGTCGAGTAATATCCGGGTGTTGTAGACATCATACAAGTATTACACCATGAGCTTGTTCTCTAGATAAAGTATTATGCATTTCAGTAAAGCTGTTTTGTGTTATTCCAACAGTGTCGGAAGAACATATCAAAATAACTATTGTTTAATAAATTTATTTATTTATATATATATATATATATATATATATATATATATATATCAAGATATTAACGGAACAATATACTTTTAACACTCTTCCTTCCGTGAAATATATTCAAAAGATTACAAATACAACATAAATATGTGAAAAAGTAACACGACTATTTATACGATCTGTAAAAAAGTAAAACTCTGATCAAAAATATTCAAACTTTTCGCAGACAATAAAATAATGTATCTAACTTTAGAAAAATTCATCTCACAAATACTCATATAAAGGCAAAGAAACATCGAAAACTTTTGAATGAATATCGTATATGTCAAAGTTGAAAGGAAAACTTAAATTCAGGAACGACCGCAAACTTATCCTCTTAGGGTAGCAGATTCAGAAACTCTTCAAACTGACAACAGTCGCCGAGAAATGTCAGTAATCAGAAGTGAATCTCCGACACATTGGATAAAATTACAGATTAATACATTCACCATATGCGAGCACACTGCTACGGTATGCGTATCTTTCAAACAGAGTTGGACTGATGAGGTTTCTACTAGCTCGGAATGATTTATTTGAAAATAAATGATATTTTCGTGTAACAATACTGCTTACTTATATTTTCACACATGTATAAAAATGGAATTGTTTAATTACACAATGGTCTTTTTGTCGATTTTCAAGTTAATCTATAATAATGTCAAAAATACCATTTGATCAAAAAATGAATATACAACGATTGATTAAAAAAATAAGGTGAATTTACATACAGAAATATTTAATATAATGTCTATCTGAAATAAAAGTTTTCATTACATATACATTTTATTTAATAATCCATGTCCATTGAAAAGAAGACATGAAATTATTTTTTTATCAGTTTCAACATTCTATTACAGCCTTTAAACTAGAATACTAATATTTTTATAACCATTTTGACTAAATTCAGTTATACATAAATATCAAACGATGTACAGTTTAATAAATGTAGCACATAAGAGAAAATTTGATTTATATCTAACAAAAACCAGAGGATAACAATAAATGTGACATGGAATATTATCACACAGGACTCGTATAATATTGATTTTAAATGAATAAAGATTCTCAAGAATTTTAGTAAACATTGAAAACTTTAAAAATGACAATAATATTGGGATTCTGTTTTTAAAATTACCAAATTACTAGGTTATTATTTGTCCACCATTAATTTAAAATCATCAAAAAATGATTCAAAACCATTATAAATGATGTTCCATTTTCATCACTGTAACAAATTAGTGTCTTAATATTTTATCAATTTCAGTAGCTGTTTTCTTGACTTTGAAATATAATTTCATGTTCATTTATTATTTATTTTTATTACCCTATCTACCTTCTCAAAAATATAAAACATACTTTTATTAAAAAATTAGTCAAAGCTTACGCATGAGCCGGTTGTTGTTAAACTGAATAAGCTGCTTCGAAAAAATATAAAAATAAAAAGCTTCACCTCATAGTATTATAGAGTATATATATATATATATATATATACATATATAAACATATATATATATATACACACATATATGTGGGTTGTTTGATAAGTTTGGTAAATTTCTAAGATGTGTCGCCATTATTCATTTGGTAACACTATGGCTATAAACTGAAATCTTTAACATCAAACAAAATTAAAAATTACAATTATGTCAAAATAGGTCGTAGAGGCAATAAACATTTAATCTTAAAAAGATAAATAAAGTTTTTACAAAAATGAAAAAAGCTGTAGAAACACACATTTTTTAACTTTGCTATTTTTATAGTCAAATTAGAATTATTTATTATTCCAATTTACTTTCAACAAATAAAAAAGTATTTCTCCTGCAAAACAGTTTTAGTACCAAACATAAATTCATATTCACAATGAACTTTTCACCTTTTTTAAAAACTATAAAGAGTTGAAAAATACAAAAGGAAATGCCCATTATTTAATTTTTAATTCTATTTTTATTAAACCATTTGTCGTAATAGAATTAATAGCGATCTAAAATTGTTATTTTAAAAATATATATGTGAAAACACTTGAGTAAAAATAGAAACAGAAAAACTGAATACAAATTTAAACAATATTTATCGTTTTAAACGAAATATAAATGACATTTTATTAAAGTAATGTTTCGTTCGACTATAAAATAATGTTTAATAGATGAAATTCACTCGTAACAAAACAAAACCCAATCCTGTAACAAATAGAAGAAGACGATCGGGAGTTTTCAACAGAATGGTTTATACGAGAAACATTTTCAAGTTTCTGACTATAAAACGGAAGTTTTAAGTGTGTCATGAATTATGAATTAACGATTGATTGTGCGAGTTTAACTGACAAAGAATTACGGCGTATAATGAGAAGATAATAACATAATTTGAGAAAATATAGTCCGGTGTTTTACCTGATATTATGTATTTATAACAAACTTTGTTAAACAGCTTTTGAAACGGAAATAATTATTATAAATATTTTCTATATTCACGAATCTTTTCCACCATATTTTATTCACGACGTTCTTTTTATAGACATTTCTGTTTTATACAAATGATATTTTATATTTAATTTTTCATGGCTTTTGTTTAAATTAGTAGTTCGTTTAGCTGATAAGTAAATTATTAATGGATGAAATATTATATTCCGGTTTATATCTATGTTTCAAATAATATATGTATGTATATATATATATATATATATATATATATATATATATATATATTATAGAAAGAGAGAGAGTGTGAGAAACAGAAAATTGGATTTAAAACATTTATCCAATTAAGACAATTATGGATTTTTACAGATGAAATAAAAAAAATATTTGTTTCAATTTGTAAAAATGTAAATAACATTCTACTATTCCACCGCATATATTTTACAGTGATCTGAAAAATGAATTCAATATTAAAAAAAAAACAGACACGTTATTTCTCGTGGTGGAAAAAACAATTATTTTCGTAACGTACCTACAAACATAAATCAATTATATAAATATTTTACATATTAAAATTTATGCATTTTTATTCCAAACGTGTTATATTAAAAAAAAATGGAAAATAAACAAAAGAAGATGGTCGTGACAAATTATATAGCATTATATGCGTAGTGACTTTTGAGTCATAAGTAAGAATAACTTCCCCAAAATGTATACACATCTAGATGGAAGAAACGACGTAATGTAGACCACATTTCCAACAATTCCCATGCGATTGTGGCGTGACGTCACGGGACGTGAGCGGGTGCCTGAATACGAGGGAGACGATGAAGGCGGCGTTTTTCGTGAAGTGATGCGCACGCCATCAGAACCGAAATGTAGTGAGTTGTACAGTATTCAAACACCTTTATGTTATATTTAAATAATGGAGATTAAAATGTTTACTTTTTAGTTTGTTCAAAAATTGAAATATATAAAAAAATCTTTTTCTATAAAAAATTTAAATATAAAATCTTTTATGCCGAAAATTACCAAATGTAACTTTATAAAATATTTAAAGTCTTTATTCAAAATCAAATTGTAAAAAAAATAAATGTTTTGTATAGAAAATGAAAGATCTACAATGTAGTCTTGATTGTTTTTTTTAGGATACCTACAGTTAATTTTTCTGTTTTTCCTTCGATCATTTTCTATTTCTGATATATTTCGGTAGATTTTGAATTCAGTTCAAAATCTACTTGAACATAAAAATCAAAGTCGGCCGTGAAGAAATAACTTATTCATGATTTATACGATTCGAACAAATACCTATATTTGTTAATTAAGACATTTTTCCTTTGATAAATATTATTTTAAAAGAATAATTGAGCAGTTTATCAAAAAAATATGAAGTGATTCAAAATTTTTAGTCACAAATTCGATTTAAGTTTTTGGAATTGTGGCTAAATTAACTTGTGTGAAAATTCACTTCACCTTATAATTTCTGTACTTCAGACTTATAAGACTGATGACATCGACAAAAAAATGTATATAAATAATATTCAGAATAATCAATAATTAATTCTTTCATAAAATAATTGTGTTGTTTAAGAGAAGTGAAAGTTCATTTGTGGATAAAAAAGTATGAATTATAACATTTAAATAATTATTTGAACAAACTGGTATTAGAATTTTATGAATAATTAATGCAATAACTTGAAACAATTATGCAAATATA
The DNA here is from genome assembly GCA_034766995.1 of Acanthacorydalis orientalis. Taxonomy (NCBI): domain Eukaryota; kingdom Metazoa; phylum Arthropoda; class Insecta; order Megaloptera; family Corydalidae; genus Acanthacorydalis; species Acanthacorydalis orientalis. The sequence goes on from CM068314.1 coordinate 18,033,289, forward strand.
TTATTATTAATAATAAGAATATAGAAACTTCTGAATTAATCGAATTTGAATAAAAAAATTAATTGTATAGTAACATTATAATATAAAGGTAATAAATTTATCTGTGTTAATATTAATTCTTGAATAAAACGGAGAAAAATACACAAGTTCTAAAGTTTTTAACTGTTATATTAAGAGAAGTAAATGTAAAAGATTTATAAAAAAATATGAAGATTATTTTTAGAAAACATTTTTGTACCTCAGTCAAACAGTGAAATAAAATGAATACTTTTTACTTAATAAAAAAGTGATATACAGACGTGAAATATTGTATAAATAGATCAATATGAAAATGATGTACTCTGTGGTGTATAAATGAATTATATTACTCTATTTCTACGTAGTAAATTCACAAGATTACACTATGTTTAGTAGAATACGGTACCTTTATATGCTTCTGTGAAAGTAATTGGATTCGTTTGAAGACAACTCTAAGTTATAAGATATATTTACTATTTACATGGCACGAACTAAATTCCACGTTGACATAAAATGTAAATAAAGTGTTCCGTTTACGAACTAGGCAATCGATGCAAACTAGGCCAATGTCTTCACCACGCACAAAGATCAAAGGTGATACAGTAACCAAGTTCACTTACTGGGTACAAGTACACTTTGATTCGACGTCAACATCGTTGTTACCGCGAGAAAGCGGAGGGCCGGGGGCGGCAGTGAAACCGCCGAGACTTTTCCGGAAGAATAAACTTCTTCGGGCTTTCTCTGCCACTGGCGCTGACATCCTGCAGCTAAGTGACGAGCAATACGAAAAGAAGGGGAGAGAACTGCTTAAAGACAACGGCATCCGTTGTCTGTTTCGAACAGAAAAATCTATTGGAATGTATTTGGTACGACATTGTTGTGACTTTATGCCAGTGACATACTGTATATGATGGATGAATTTCTATACACCTTACAGCCATTATATTTCGTGTAATGGTAGAGGAAATCAATGAAAATTTTATACTTTCAAATAATGCATTTTCACACACACACACACACACACATATATATATATATATATATATATACATATGTATGTGTTTGTGTAAAAGAGAGATAGAGTGTGAATATTGGCAGAAAATACTGTATTTATATTTATCTAATTACTAACATTTTTTTAAAATTAATTCACTTTAATGAGTCTATATGATAGGCTCGATATTTCAAATCATATAAAAAAATAATTGATTTTGTAAATAAATAACATTGGAAAAAATTATGTTTCTTTATTTCAATGTTATATATGTATACGCTTAATCATATTAATAGGTAACGTATAATAAAAATTTTAATTATAATTGTTTCCTTTATACATTTGATTTCAGTAATGAATTTATGAAATTTAGTCCTTGGGAATTACAAGATTTTTTATATTTTTAATAGTTTCAATTCATATAGTATTTTCAGATAGATGTATATAACTGTTATTTTTATGAAAGTGTCATCTACACATATCAAAAAAATGATAGAACAGTTAAATTAGAAGCAGAAAATAGACTTGTGTGGTTTTAAGAACAAAGAACATAAGGACAATAAAGGAATTTTACTAAAAAATTAAAATTATTCAGAAGATTTTTTTTGCAAAAATGCATTCATACAAAACAAATTAATAAAATTTATTGAAATACATTCTAACACAATGCTAGAACTATAAATGTTTCATATTCAATTTTAATATAGAAAATATTAAAAGACTAGTTTGATTCATAGTAATAAAAGTTGGTTGCGATGGATTCACATCAATTTATTCTATAATTAAATTTTAAGAAATCTAAATTTGATTTTTATAACGTTAAATGAATTTAAAAATAAATATATTCAAATTAAATAAATGTTCCAAATTAGTAACATTGAAATAATATGAAATGGGTTCTGTTCCATGAATGAAGAAATGACATTATTTATGAATATATGTATTTTGATTTGAGGTTAATTTAAACGTATAATATATTTAATTTTTATAATTTAATTGAAAATTATGAAATATTAATATACAAAGTACCTTTCTTAAAGAAGTTGTTGAGTTTTAACTAAAATAATTATACAGTTTTTCAGTTAACTATATTTGTTATTATGAGATTTCAAAAATTTATATTTAATAAATATATTAGCATAGTTGATGAATTTATTCAAATTATATATAAAAAAATAATAAAAAAGTAACTATATACAAAAGTACATATTCTTTTAATGTCAAAAAGTGTATTAAATGAATATTTTTTAAATACTGTTTTATTCCATTACTAATATATCAAATAATATAAAAATAGTGCTTTTGGTGTAAATATTGATATACTCTTACATCTAAGAATCAATAAGAAAATATGTCTTTTAAAATATTTGTGATAATTATATGATTCTTTATAATCAATTATATAATTTTCTGCTGAGGTGTACCTGGAGAAAAATCAAGATGAATATAAAAATCAAAATAAAGTCGGAGAAAATATGTTTTGTAAAATTTTGAAGAGTTAATAAAGAAATGAATTTAAATTTCCGGATTCAAATGTAATAAAATTGAATTGAATTTAATAGAAATTCGAATAAAGAAAAAATCTTAAAAAATAATTAATAAAATACATAAAACTTAGAAATATCGTGACAAATATATATCTTTAAAATAACGATTAAAATAACAGAATTAAAATTTACAAAAAAAGCGGCACGTTAGAAGTTTGTCGATTTTTCCTCCTCCCGCCCAACGTGTTCATCGGGGCCAAATGACATCGCACTCCACACAATGCATAATTGCGTGAAACTTTTGCCACCGCGCGCGCCTTCATACTCCGCTTTACTCTGTTTCGCTATCATGTTATGCTTCGCAGCTTTAAAAGCACTGACATGTCTGAAAAATTGGCACTCTTCCAGCGTAGCGTTTGTCAATAACAATTCGATTCACTGCAATGTGATTGCCTTTTCGGCTCTGGTACAGTTTAAAGAGTCCAATTTTCGTAGAGTTTTGTGAGAAACCGTTTCGTGTTGAGTTTAGATCAAAACTTATTTGACAACTATTGTGTTACGTAATAAATACATTCTTTGGTAAACTTTTTGTCGTTATAACTTTTTGATTTACCTTTCGAAACGTATCAATTGTGTAAAATTATATTTTTCATTTCTACTGTCGAGCCAAAAGTTTGCAGTTGTATTGAATCGAAAGTTTTTAATTTTTTTATTGAATTGTTTTCTTAAAAGTAAATCGCACATCAATCATTTATATAAAAATTCTTATCTCTTTTATATTTTATAACACAAATATTAAATTATATCTGTATATATATATATATATATATATATATATATATATATATATATATATATATATACATAAACGTACAGATAAGTTGTGCCATACATTCAGTGTCGTGAAAATTTTAACAACAGTCTAAATTGACTGTAAAATACCACTCCCCAATACTAATGCACTGACGATATTAGCATTCCACCTACATCGTTTTTCATTCAAGACGGACCTAGCAGACATGTCAAAGCCACTGTTCGTGGTACATTTCATATATGACGTCATGACACGTCATAGTCTCTAGGTAGAATATACACGACCATAGATTAAATTTGTGATTGAAAAGTGTCAGTTCAATATCGCCTCTTGTATGAAATAGAGTTTATAATCTATATGTCTGTACATATATATATATAAACGATCTTTCAGTTTTGAAATACATTCATATTTCAAAAGTGAAAGGTCTATATATATATATATATATATATATATATATATATATATATATATATATATGTAATTGGTTTTTAAAGAGTATTAGCAAAATTTTTAAATCGATAAAGTATTTTTTGTATTTAAGTACATAAAATATTGTAGAAAAACGTAATTATTAGACAATTTTATCAAGACAATTTTACTGATTATTATTATGTAAAAATAATAAATGTATTATAAATTTTGAAATGAAGACGATTAATCAATACAAATATTAGTTATTGTCAAATTATATTGCTAATCAAAAGTATTTGTTAAACAAAACTTGTTTTTTAGTATTACAATCCAATAGATTATTATAATGAATGTAAAAATATACAAATCTATGTTTCAAATACATTTTAAAAAATGTTTTATGTGGACGTTTGAACGATCTAAACTATTAAACTGATAATTTAACGGCGCATATGAACATCTAGTTGAAGATATACGAGTATACTAACAATAGTTGTATGTTAAGGTGCATATTGCTTTGTATTTGTCTAGGACTCTAATCAAGACAAGACTTCAATCATAATAGCAGTGTTTTACTATATCGGCTCAGTGTTTATACATAACTTCTTTATTATTATTTATATACTAATTAAAGTAGTACTAGCTAATACATAAAAAAATCAAAAATTACAATAAACTAAATTTATGGTACAAAACTATCGTTCGATAGAAATTAAAATAAGCTGATACTGATTTTCGTACTTTATATGTAATACAGAATAAATAATATTTAATATTTACCAAACTGCTTTTCTTATCATTATGTACATTACATACCTGAAACAAAACAAAAATTATTGGAACTTTTTTTCACAATTTCAATAACGATAATATTATATATATATATATATATATATATATATATATATATATATATATATATATATATATATATATGGTTATAAACGACTGTTATTAATTGTGTTTAATACAGGACCTTAATTAATAAATTTAATAGTACAAATAAATACGAAGTAATTTGTCGAAATAATTACTTTTACAATTATTGCACGTCTATCATTGTTTAAATCCAATTTAAATAAATAATTTTTTTTAAAAAAAACACGGATCGTTGTATACCTTTTGAATGTATTTCGAACAGTGTTTCGAGAACTATTTTTTTTTGCTGGTGTACAAACGAGTACATACCGAAATTGAAAGCAAAAACCATTAATTAAAAACATCAACAAATACTTCAAAAAGCGTTCAAACACACGTGCACGCATGAAAATTTCGCAAACATTCATACAAATAAACGTGACCATGTATACCTACTTTTATACATATATGCAAACAATAAATCAAAACCTGTCATCATGTCAGGACTCAAGGTATACAGTATAACAACAACGGACACTATATAGAGGTCATGCCTTCATACCTTTGTAAACTTTGCTGGAGTTGTCAACAATCGTACGCCCAGTACGCTAGAGGTAAAATTTCTCTATTCTGTTTACGAAAGTAGTAGGAATTGAACAAAGAGTAAATAAGTTTATATATATACATTCACTGAACAACCATTACAATTGATTATATAACTTGATAACATTTTAACACATGTATGTTGCATTATACTCAAGTAAAAGAAAAACGTATAGTCCATAATATAAAAAACCCATCTCTATTTAATGTTTTAATATTTTACCATTAAATAGTTTTAATATTTAACATTAACATTAAATATTATATGTATATGTATATGTATATGTATATGTATATATATATATATATATATATATATATATATATATATATATATATATATTTCAACCGAAACTTTCAGAGTACTTAATGAAATAATTTCTAACTTAATGTATTAATAATTATTATCATACGTTTCTTTTAATTTTTCGGGTCGTAACATATATTTCTAAAGTACTATTACGCTATTTGCCATTGTTTTAATAATCAAATTTTAGTTATTATAATATAGATTCTATTTTTTGTAGATTCAATTTAATTGTTTCACGTAAAATACCAAACGGTGATAAAGGACTATATAAAATGTTTTGTCCGAACATTCTTGTTCCAATCGCCAGAAAAAATAACATTTTCATTTGAAATATTTCTATTTTTCTATTATTGAGTTTGCATAATTAATTAAAAAAATACATTTGAAAATAGAGTATAAATAATTTGGATTAATAATTTTGTTTTCAAATTAAAAAATAATTTATTTTTTGAAACCCAATTCGCAATTTAAAAAATATTCTACTAGATAAATATTCAAATACATAGTATATATATATATACATTTTAATCATTGTGAATATATTCATTTCTTTTGATTTTAAAATATGATTTATATATAATAGTTACTGAATAAACCAATACAATATAATTTTTAAATTTCAAATTATATACAATTTTTTAATCTCCAAATTTAGATTATTTTAAAGAAAACTTGGAAATTAAACATCTTTCAGCTCTAAAATAATGAATTATATTATTTTAAAAAGTGTTATTTGATATCGATGTTTTCCCAATAAAAATAATTTCCAAATAATTTTTTATTAACATTTAAGTATTTTAAAATTAATAATGCTCTTTAAAATAAAATTAATATTCTATTTTCAATATAAACAGTGACAATAATTGATAGATAGATCAATTATAATTTTCATTTGTATATATATATATATATATTAATAATGTAATGTAAAAAATGCATGGACATATAAAAACGACGTTTATGTTATAACAAATGAAACATAATATTTATTTAAGAATATTGATGAACTCTTTTGAGCTGTTGTTTCAAATTTATATTGTCAGCGACATTTAACAAAAGCTGAATGTCACAATTTTAATTGTAGTATACGCGATGAGCTATTGTTTGCTAGAACATACAATTCGACTGACTGGCAGTTACGGTGGTCTGAAATAAACCCCTAGCCCTTTAGTTCGTCCACAAGCTCCACTATTATTACAAACTGACTAATTCATTGCGCTATGTTGTTGCGGCAGCCGCGCATACATTTCCTGGTGGTTTATTTGCGGCCCGATGAGATCATACTGAGTTATAACAGAGTCATATCCGTTCAAGTTTATTCCACCTGTCCGAAACAATGTTGTGTTGTCGACGATATAAACGTTTCAGTTCACTGTTTTCAGTTTACATGCTACAACAATTCGACTGTTTGCCTGTCAATTGAATATTGTGTTTCAGTAAGTACTAAATTTAACATTAAATACATGGTTTAAGACAAATTTGAATGATCATTTCACTATAGCACCAAGTATATTAATGCTAAATTAGACTATTAACAATAATGAAGCTAGATACAAATAAACTGAATTAGTTTTGATGATGAAAATAGACTAGTTCAAACTTCAAAAGCACCAGTCGATACAAATACACATATATATATATATATATATATATATATATATATATATATATATATATATATATTAAAATATGATTACATATTTAGAAAATAACAATCATTTTCAAGTACAACTAAAAATTAATATAATTGTTAATAGTCCATGAAATAAATTTAATTACATAAACTGGATAAGACTATTGTTTAATTTTAATAACTACTTTTTAGCATTCTATATATATATATATATATATATATATATATATACATATACACACACACTTTTAATATTTTAAATGTATTGTAATTAAAAATCCAATTATATTAACTTTAAAAAACCTTATTTTAATTTATGAATGTGAACATACCCATAAATAAAGAATTTGTGTACAGATAAAATGTTTGAATACGGTAAAAATGAATCATAATATGCTCACAAGTATATTTTATAATTTGTCATAAAATTTATTCTGTTTGATTCAGTTACAAAATAAATATTAAAAAGTTAAACGCTTAAATAAAATAAACATAATGACAAATATAATGTTTATATTTAAGAAATAGTAATATTCAATATTAATATTGACATGATTTATATATATATATATATATATATATATATATATGACATTAGTTAATGGCATAATATATATATTATTTTTATTACATTTACAAATTAATTTTTATGGATATTAGAATTAAATTCAAATTTAATTAGTTCTCAAATTCAATAAGAATACATTTTCGTTGAGAATTGTAAAATTTTCAAGTTCTGTTTTTAACTGTAGATAATGTTATCTTATATTTTATATATTAAAGTTTGTATTTCTTACTATATAAGTACACCTTTTTTTAAATTAATTTAAAGATATCTTTTATGTACAGTTACTTATAAATCCATTTTTAATGTATTTTCTTGAAGAATATAGGTCTATTTTTTAAAAAAATATTATTATTCAATTTGTATAATTGAATATAAAAGTGAATAACAAAATTCATAAAAAATGATTATTAATTTAGTAGAAAGAAGAACATTTAATTTTTTATTAGAATAATTGTAATTTGGTTATCTGTTTTAATAAATAAACAATTTTATAATATTATGTAGATAACAATGATAACATTTTCTAATATTAATACAATAATTACATTAGGATATTAACTTATAAAAATATAATACTAATAAAATAATAATAAATCTGAATAAATGATATAATTACTATGTGTCAAAAAATTAGACGATGACAACAGAAATGTTACAGAAATATGCATCGTAATATTTACAGAAATCAAAATATGCTATAATATCAGTCCGTCAGTGTATAGTTTGAATGCTGTCATTTCAAACAATTATGAACTTTGTAGCGAACTAGTCGTTCAGGTATAAACTCAACTGTCCAAAGCACAGTATCTACTAGTTCAAAAGACTTAAATTATTCATAGAGTCGGAAACACTGCACTATGTTTGTATTATATTCTAGTACCGTTCACCTATCAGTTTTACTTGTTAAAAATTAAATATTTAAGACAATGTCTATCTAATACTCTCTACTAACTATTTTTATTATGACATTATAATTAGTCGGAATTAAAAAAATATTTTATTAATTTGCGTGCATGAACTAGTTGAATTGTTGCTACTTCATAATAATTACATGCGAGAACCGATCATAATAGATTTAAGTATTGAAAATCGTAAATAAAGGAAAATAATCATACATTTAAATACAAACATCATATATATATATATATATATGAAAAAAAAACTGTTCTCTTTGAAAAATAAAATTAATTACATCCGCAATTTTTGACACTTCTAAAATATTATCAATTCAAAAAATGATGTTACATACAAATCTATACATTTCAAAATCTAACTTGAATTCATAATGAATTAATTAGTACTTTGATCTATAACAATAATATCTTCTAGTATAAAATATATTTCAAGATCTAATCATTTACTAAAAGTTACAATAAAGAACAATGTTCAGTTTTTAAATCTTCCCTTTCTCAATCTATTTTTAAAGGATTCAATGAAGAAGGAAGTTATTTCAGCAGGCAGTTTGTACTAGGTATGAGATCGTTGTAAATGTTCCTATATCCGACTAGATTTTTGTAATTTTCTGATTTAATTTTCCATAAATTATCATTTTTCCGTATAAAAAGAGGAATATTTTTTTTCAATTACATTAATTTGCTGCTGAGAATTCCTCAAATTATATAGAGATACAAAGAAAAGTTGTGAGTTATTTTATAATACGTTACTAATTATGGATCTATAATAAATCCCTGCAAGGAGATTTTATTTATTATTATTGATTTTTTTATTCGACTAATACAAAAAATAACTTTCATAAGTCATATAAATATTACGTTACTATAAATAATTTTAATTTATTTAAATTACAATTCAAGTGTATTCATTGAAATAATAAGTAAATCAAAGGAAAAAATATAAAAAATATAAGTTACATATTTTAAAATAAAAATGTATATAATTACGTACAACACAAAATAGCTTAAAAATAGAAAACAAATCCAAATAAATATATAAGAAATAATCCTGACAATAGACTTTTTTGTCAAAGCAGTTACAAATTTTCCATATATTTGGTTCAAAGTAAATGATGTGAACAAAAAGTATGAATATTTTATACTAAAAAAATGAACTTGTAAAGCGAATAAAAAAATGTAAATTCTAACGTGTTGAGTTAATTTATTATAAATAACAAAGTCATTGCCTTGAAACATATCGTGCCTTGAAAATAAATAATGTCATAATATTTCAATCTATAAAGTTTGTTGTAGACTTTTTTAAATAAACATACACTAATAATAGTTTTTTTAACATTTATATACATGGAAAAACAAAATGTAATTAAAATAATTATACGGTGTGTTCATATTCGGTTTTGAAACAGAATACCTTCATTCCATTTTAGCTTTATATTTAGTGAAATTCTATTCTATAAAAATCTGATTAATATTAATAATGACAAATACTCGTACTGTGAAACATTCCTCCCTGATATGAATCATTTGTAAAGTGTTGAAAATCTATTGTGTGTATAATTTACGAACAGCAAAGGTGTGTACAGATTTTACTAATTAAAATAATATTGTGTTTCAGAGTAATTAACAGAATATAATAAATTATGTACAAAGAGATTCAGTTAGTATTGCTTTTGGTGCTATCGTGAGTTTACAAATTAAATAGACATAACGGACGTTTCAAACGTCAAATGAATTGACTAAATCCGATTATTCGTTGATTGAGTTATATTGCTTGGAAAGAAACACAAACGTTATTCAAAAACACTTATGTTTTTTTTACGTGTGTATATATATATATATATATATATATATATATGTGTGTGTGTGTGTGTGTATAAATATATAAAATTATTAAATGAGGAGAATTTTCAATTACAATTTTAATAAAATTTCAAAATTCAATAAAAATCCTTCAATCCGATAATTATTACAAAAAATGTACACAATTTAAACAAACATTTCATTAATGTTTAAATAAATTCACATACCTTTATACCGATGAAATAAATTTAATAAAATAAATAACATATACATTTTATAAGAGAATTAAGTTGATATTTAAAGAGAGATAAAATTGTATAAATACTTGTTTATTTAAATATACTCAATTTATTTACTCGAATAATATTGAATCATTAACATTTCAAATTACCGAAATATTTATTTTAATTTTAAACTTTTTTCGATTATTTAATTTAAACGTTTAAATAACAGTGAGCTATAGCACGAATTTTTTAGATTATATATTCTATAACTGGAAAAAATAATTTATGATTATATAGCTTGTATACTCTTTTTTATGATTATTGTTACATATATTTTTAATTAAAAATATATGTAACTGTCAACTTTAAGCTCTGGGGAAACCCAGAAGAATATTTGTGCGTTATTTTGTAATGTTTACTTTCGAAATCAGTTTAATTGATACTATGTAGGAGTGATTAAAAAATTAGAATTTAAAAACTAAATAATGTACTTAGTTGAACTGAAATAAATTTGTTTAATTTGGTATCAAGTACCAAAAATGATTGAAAAATAAACAAATTAGACAAGTATAATAATAATGTGCGTTTAGTGAATTATAGCATTGTTTTTAAAGGAATAAATTGTATTATTATCCACTAAGCTAAAGGTAATAGTTGCAGTATAGCAAGCATTTATATACAGACAAGAAATATACAGACAAGAAAAAATATTATAATCATCTAAAAATACAAATGTAACATATTTTCAGGTCAAAAAATGTGTTAATAAATGATCAACATTCAAGAATGTTAGTACTCCAATAACACACATCCTGAAAGTAATTATAGAGATTAGAAATTCGAGTAAACAAAAAAACGAAAATCACCATAGCAAAACATTATTTTGATCAGAGGTATACACACAAAAAATTATAAGTTTAATATTACTTCATTTATTTCTACATTTTATACAATGTATCATTATAAATTTTTTATAAAAAAATTAAAAATTAATATTATTAAAATCAGATTTAATATCTATAAAAATTTAAAACACGTTTTATAACTGTGACTGTTTAAATTCATTAGTTATCATTACAAACCTTATAATTTACTTTTATTGTTTCAGTAAATGAAAATTGATCATAAAATGAAATCAATTCTATTTGAATTACAACTTTAATTTTTCATTTAGTAAATAGTACAGTCCGTTTTAATCACATAAAAGGAAAAATAAATGATATCTTCATTTTATAATGAAGTTTATTTTTATCGACAAGATTACTAGACGTATCAAATGCGTTGATAAGTATAAGGGATATTGTTTTCATGTTACATTAGTTACTTGAATGATTGATTGAGTAACAAACTCTAGAATGCAAATAGCTCTCCTGCAAAATGCTACTCGCTTTTCAATGATTTATTATTTAGAGATGACATGAAGATGCATTCAGTTGTTAGTACAACGTCTGAATATATCTGTATGAATACCGAATATGTAAGTTAAATGTTATACAATTAATAATATGTTTTTTTGTTTCGTAAAATAGCATATAAAAATTTAATCTAAACAATATTACTATTTCATAAGTTCGGCTGAATCTTGATAACAGATTGTTAAAAACAACTATGATTCTTTTTTTATCTTCGTTTTTGAACAAAATATATCACAGAAACATAATCTTTTACAAAAAGCTGCAGTAAGCAGCTTTTATATCTAAATCCTATCAAGAACATACTCGACATATATTATTTCCATTTTTTGTGAAAAGAAATGAATTCTAATATTGCTATTCCAAATTCCAAATAAGAGAACTAAATATATATACATATATATATATATATATATATATATATATATATATATATATATATATATATGTATATGCGGGAAGAGTGAGAGACAGATAAAAGAGAAAAAGACTATTAATGCACTGAAATGGAGTACAAGACAAACATAGTAACATAAAATAATTTAAATAAATATAATTTTATTTTAAGTATTTTTTTTTTAAATTATTATTGTTAAATTTAAAATTTTTACAGTCATAAACGCTATACGTATTACTATTTTGAAAAATAATGCTTTTTAAGAAACTAGAAATGTAACTTTCAACATAAAATTAAATAATCTGTAACCCTACCTAATTGTTTATAACTGTATAAATGAAATAAAAGAATGGGGATAAATAGTAATATTATTGACAATATAACAGTTATTAATATGTTTTATTTATTTAAAAATTATTGAATTTCTAAATATTGTGCTCTTTCTCAGTATAGTGGTTCTGAAAAGAAATTATTTATCTTTAGAGTTAATACACTGAAAAAATCTCTAACATTAACACATACCTAATATTTGATTAAATTAATAACTTCCAACTTAAGGGTTTTATTGAATTTGAATACATAAATATACATCTTTTTCAAGTTGAAAAATATTACTAATTCTTTAAAATAAAAATATTGTGTTAAACTCTTCAGTATTTTTTGGGAATTAATGTGTTCTAATAATCAATTTTTCAATGTCGTTATTAAATAAACGGTGGTTTTTCAGATTAATATTATATTTTCTTTACTAATGTAATTTACTGTATAAAAACTTGTTAGGATTATTTATTTTGCTTTCAAGTTGATGTTTCCAGTTTATAAGTTAAAATCAAAAAATTACACTGGCATATTATCTAGTCTATATTATAATTAATTCTGTTCTAATATTTATTATTATCAAATTATTATTTTAAATATTTGCTACTGTGTGATATATATATATATATATATATATATATATATATATATATATATATATATATATAAATTACATAAATTAATACATGTCTAGTATTAGAATAGTATACAAAATGACCTTAATATTCATTTATATTAAAAGAGGAAATGATCAAAGAGTAATGTGGTTGCTTTATAAGGATACTGATTATATTTGTTAGCTCTGTTTAATCAGATACATCAACACATCTGTCATGTAGAGCATAGTTTAACACATTGGCTCATTTGCTGTGGTGATCATGACGTGCAATCACTGTGCTAATTACAGAGCGGGGTTAAGCATAACGTTACAAGATTAATTGTAAACAATACTGTATTGACAATGCTTGAACTTTAATGCATAATATGGCTTGTGTGAATAGCTGATAAGCACTACAAGATAACAATGCAAGCGTATGAATATAATTAAATTTTAAATGCATTTATATCCGCTTACTTCTATATCTAAAATCAGAATAAATGAAAATTTAAGTTCAGATACTAAATAAAATATAAATAAGAAAGGTGAAGAATTCATTTTTGTAAAAAAATACATATTCTCTTTGTACTAATCTATTATTACTGAGAAATAATGAGGATTAATTTTTGTTCCCTGATGGGATTGGTATGGATAACTAAGGTGATTATTATTTTGGATTATCCTATAGAAATTTACAAATTAGATTTGAATAATTTAGATAATAGTAAACTTTCTGATAAAAGGAAGACGAAGTGATGTCATAAAATATGAATATAAATAAATTTAAAGTGCATTTTAAAAGTCGAACTGATAAAAGTGCACATATGCCGAAATTGAAATTAAAAGTATGCTTTATTATTTGCAACATAATAGAAAATTTCTATACAAGAAAGCGGATTTATTAATTATATAATAATTGTCTTTTTAAATAATTAAAGTTTTGAATTTTTTAATATAGTTCTTGTGATTCTTCTATTTAGCCACCAATTAACTGATTTGTTATAAATATTTTTTTATTTTATATTTTAATATTTATTATATTCTTTTTTATATAAAATATTCCAAAATAAGATATATTACTTAAAATGAAAACTTGGGTCATACAAGAAGAATAAATATTTGATTTTATAACTTTGATCTGTAATACTGTTAAAAAAATCATCAGTAATTAAAAAAATGGTTGAATGAAGATACGAAAATAATTTTCTTAATATATATATCTTACATATTAATATATATTAATATATATATATATATATATGTGTGTGTGTGTGTGTGTATGTCTTTGTATGTAAAAACTTGATTTGTTTTGTTTATAAATACTTTAATGTCATGACTTTAAAAAAAGAATTATGCAGTAAATGTTTTTTTAAATATTGGAATAAAGAATATAAAAATAAATATTAAATATAATTTTATCGACTTAAGAAACATGTTGTTACATTTTAAAATTTGTAATTATAAAAAAATGTATAAGCTATAATCAGAAAGTCATATCGTATACGATTAAGTAAATTACTAAAAATACATAGATGCACAGTCATTGCACACAATAATTTCAGTAAAGAAATTATTTTACGAGTTATAACAACAAAATTACTTTCTTCAGAATTTCTTTTATGTGATTATCGATATGTAATTTTTTATAAACCTTATTCTCTATTGGAAAAAGAGATAAATATAGAAGTCTACTGTGCGTTATTGGAGATCGTAAATATTTTTTTATCATTTTTCATTTCGTGAATGATTTTTTCCCAGACGCACTGTCGCACTTAAATAAAATCTATTGAGCGTATGTACACTTAGTTACAGTAATATATATATATATATATATATATATATATATATATATATATTATATACATGTGTGTGTGTGTGTGAGTGCAAAATGTCAATAGAAAAATTAATTTTTATTAAAATATTTTTTGAATAATTATGAAAAAAATTGTTATTTAAAACATTGTAATCAATTATTTTATTAAATAGGGATGAATTTTTAAGAACAGTTGAATAAAATAACTACCAGTTAACTGTAAAATATTCAGTTACATAAAATATTATATGAAAAAATAAATAATTTAAGTATTAAATATGATGAAATTGACATGTTTTTGATTTGAGAAGAATTTATATTTTACAAGTTAAAGTGTTAAGTAAATAAAAAAATCGAATATAATTTCATTAAGTTAACAAATAATGAAATAAATATAATTAAATACTATTTTTCATTAAATGATTATCTTTTTGTGATCATAAAGTGAATATTTCTTTTCAGTATTATATAAAGAATAAATCAGTTGAAAACTATTATTTTTATATACATTTTTAAAAAATAAGATTTAACCTTAATTGTTTCGACTTAGATAATGTTTTTATTTTAAATCAATAACTTATCGGAATCAACGAAATTTTAATTAAATTATACAAAATTAAAAAATTCAATACGGATTGTATTTACATGCGAATCATATTTAAACTGATCGTCAGCGACATTTTCACACGACCTTATTGTTGACGTCATACACACCCTATCCTTCCATATCAAAAATATGACAAAGAAAACTTTAATGAGTTTGCAAGTATAGAACTCGGGCTAGCTGGCAGTAAAGCCATACAAAGTACATACTTGAAGCCAGACAATCTTGATTGATATAGCTTCCGCACGGAGAAAATATAAAGTAAAAAGTTTGAGAATCGTTCTTAGCAAATTAGATTTTATATGCTGTTATTGTGATTTTAAACTTCGAATACAAAATTGAAATTTATTAATGAGTTTGTTTTAGTTCAGTTGTTGAATATCATATATATATATATATATATATATATATATATATATATATATATATATATATATATATATATATATATATATATATATGAAACGATGTACGTGACCAGAAGCTGTTTCCAAGTAATATGACTGAAATCTTATTTTTGATTTTCGCATTGTTTCAATTGAATGTAATGGAATACTTTTAGTACATTGTATCAGTTTTGTGAAATAAAAAAAGTCGTATGTATACAGAGAGATGTATCATACAACTGTTCTATACATTCCTATTCAGATTCATAAATATAAAATTAATAAAAAAGTTTATTTTCCCATCTGTACTATGTACGAGTGTAGTGAATATTTGAGACTGTGTGTGAATTCAATTTTATAAATATTTTTCACAAACTATATTTCTTGGTTGTGGTCAAAAATATTTTATAATTGATTACTAATCATTTTTTATTCTTAATTATGCACTTTCAAAGGCGGTACTTTCACTACTATTTAGGTTGACATTTTTTCTTGAATTTGAATTATAAAACATTAATTTTTGATGATTTTCAATCTGAATTATTTTGTGATTTATGAAAGTATGAAAAAATAATTTATGAATATAGGTAAGTCAAATTATGATGGAAATAATATAAATGTATTTACCAGTACTTCACATGAATTTGAATTTAGTGAAAAAGTAGTTAAGGATATCGATTAAAATAATATTGAGATATAAAAAGGATTATAAATAAATTATTTGATTTTCGAAAACATTTCGAAACTTCTACTGTTTATATCATTGCTTTGTAAAGTAAATTTTTTCTACAAGACTCATTTACACGCGATAGTCGCGAATATATTGTATGGAAATTTAATGAACTAAATGTTAATTTATTTAAAGCTTTAGATTTATTTAATTGAAAAATCCGATTTTTTTAAGTGAAACAACAAAATGTACTTAACCTAAAATTAACTAAAAAAAATTCACTGTATGAGGCAACTATTACATCCCTTATCTTTTTAATGAAACGTCAAATACTATATATCTATATGGTATTTTTTTATTTTGTAACCCAGATTCTGTCTAATAATTTATGAAATACTGTATGAAACATATGTATATATATATATATATATATATATATATATATATATATGCATATTTATGTGGTTGTGTATGTGTAATAAAACAAATTTCTATATTACACTATTATATTTTTAATTATTTAATTTATAATTTAAGAATTACTAATAAGAATGAACACAAATTAAAAATACAAATAACGAATTAAAAAAATGTTAAATTCGATAAAAAAACTAATTGAATTTGTATAAATACCTACATACATTCACAAATGTATGAGTATATATATATATATATATATATATATATATATATATATATATATGTGTGTGTGTCTTTAAATTGTATTTAATTGTAATTAATTGCAGTGAGATTATATAAGAGATATATTTTAAAGTAAATTTATACAAAAGATTTTTTTTTAAAGATAAATTTATTTTTTATTATTATAAATTATAATTGTGAGTACTATTATATAAAAATGTAAATAATTGAATTCATTTTAACTTTTGGTAAAACATAGAAGAAATATCAATAAGTTTCTTATAACGTATAATCATAAATGTAAAGCACAGTTTATAAAATTGTGTGTTTCAGAAATATATAAAATAGCGTATTCAGATGAATATTTGAGAGTGAATCCATCTTTATATCCCTAAATTGCAAAAATAAACCTCGAGATGACGAATAACCGTGCGTTGTTGTTAAATAAAAGAAATTATCAATATTAAGTTTTTTGAGAGAAATAAATTCGCTTCGGTCTATAGCAAACAAACAAAATGAATGTGTTTTTGTGTCCGATGCACGAGCGGTGGAGAAAACATAATTTATAAATTGGCATCATTCAGCACAAACCTAAATCTGTTGTCCGGACTATGCCATTAATAATTTGATTTGTGCGTGTGTCCTCCATTTTGAAAACGAGTTAGGTAAAATAGAGGTTTTCTACCCTCGGGCTGATATACGCGATTCCGAGATGACTACGACAACGGCATAAAAACCTTTTCTGTGATTTATTATGGAACTTCATTGTAACGATTTGACAATAAAACTTTTCCATAATCTTAGTGCGGAGCGAGTTCTCGCTATCGTAGCAAGTTTTCAAGTTTAGCAATAAAATTTCACTACCTTACCTCTAAATTCTTGAAATAGCGTAACGACATAAACACGGCATTCAAAACGCTATAATTTACGGTAGATAAATTTAGGTTAATAAAAACGGTAAATTGTTTCACGGTTTCGACTACGCCTTTATTGTTTTGTATGTTATTTTGGAAATATTAACAGCACGCGACAATGTTTTAACGCACTGTTGATCGTGGTTATTATAAGTACAAGGATTTACTCCAGATAACGTGTAAAATATTAAGTGGAATCTTAATCAGCTGAACTTAAAGATAAAATAACATTTATCAATATTAAACATCAATTGTCCAATTTAAATAAAGAATACACACGTAATTTAATAAGAAAAACATATTTACTCTCTTAGATTCAAATTATATATATATATATATATATATATATATATATATATATATATATATATATATATATATATGTTCTTCTACGCATTAGACTATAAAATAAATCTTATTATTTGTCTACATTTGTTACTATTGCAAAACTATTGTAAAAAATAAATCGTTTCAGCAAGTCTTTATATTTTTTTTGTGAATGGATTTTATATAAAAATAACTTCAGTGCTTTGAAGGTAGTTAACACTTTGAACCCTAAATTATATACTGGTGACTGACAGTTAATTTCTCCATATGTCCATATCGGTCACTTGTGATTGTCAGTTTATATACTTCATGACCCTACAACAAAAACCAGTGGTTGACAAATATTTAACTTCAAAGGCATAGGCGAAATTACTTCCTACACTCATGCAAGGTTTAATTATGACCTTATTTTAGTATTATGTAATGGGGTTCAAAGTGTTAATGAAACTACAAGTTAAATCAAAAAAGGACAAGGTAAATAAAAATATTGTAAGAAAATTGTTTGTAAGTAATTTAGTACTTTAACAGGAAGTTATAATTTTCCACACTGCTTGTAAAATTCAAAATAGTATAACAAGTGAACAAGAATGATTTAAATTATAAAGAATAATTAATATTAATTCATTTGCATTTTTATTAGCTATTAAATGTTGATATAAATAAAATTACTAATTCTAATCAGTAATTGCTACTGTTTTTAATTTAAAATGTTTTACGACTATTGTGAAATAAAATTTTTATTGCCTAATATTATTTTAGTATATAAACTATAAAAAGTACATACTTTTGAAATAAATACGATATAAAAATGATTGCAAGTATTTTATATAAAATTGTAAAAATGTAATTTAAGAACTTTGATGTACTTACGTACTCCATGATATTATTAATGGACTATAACATTTAATTATACGATTTTTATATCAAAATACGCATATTCATAAACATGTATGTGATTCAGTTTAATATATTTATGTTCATTGTTTAAATTTAATTTTAAAGAATGAAGTACATTATACAAATTTAAAATATATTTCATTTTAGTGATTTGTATTTTGTATCCGAGTATAATCCATTAATTTTGTCATACAGTTTACTTTCGTTAAACTACAATGATATATGAAAATTATAAAGATTAGTTTTCTATAAAATAATACAATTTGAAAAAAAACTCATATTTCAGTACAAAAATTACGCGTTTACTTATAGCACACAAGTTACAAAACTACCATATTTTGCAAAGATTTACCACCCAGTAGTACAATAAATGCAACAAAACACGTAGTATGCATGTTTGTGTCAAACGAATTGGTGTTTGTTTTGCTCTCGGAGCACACTTTCCTATGCAAGTATAGTTAGTGCAGCATCGTTGACATTATTTTCTCGGCAGCAAAGCTTTATTTATACCCCACAAAGCACCTAAGATGTACATACACCCACGTAATATGTCATATCTGTCCCGACCTACACAGCGCATAACACACAGATGTGTAGTTCTTTTAGGCTTTCATGTATCGTGTTTGTTTACAGCGTTCATAAGGTATTTGGATTGAAAACAGTCGAGTTCTTATTTTCTTTTGCACTCCGTCATCTACCTGTATTGACATTAGCTACCAGTCTACGGATGTATCATAGTAATCATAAAGAAACAATTCTTTGTGACTACTGTATTGTCATTTTTTTTAATTTGTGTAATGCACCGATGTATGACACGGTTCGCTTGTATTAATAAGAGGTGCTCAGGTATAATTGAAATTCTGGTAACATAAGTCTGACAAAATTCTTTACTATAACATACATAGTACGTAATATTAAAAATATGTTTATAAACAAACTAATTTATACTAATGAAAAATGGTTTGTATTGTCTAGTAACTTTTGTAACATTTAATATAATAATATAATATAACTTTATTAATTGAATAAAAAATCAAGTTTATAATTAATATATTAGTAATATAAAAAGGCAGTTTATTAGTATATATATATATAATAATAATTTTATAATAAAAATAAAATGTTATTACAAAAAAAATACTTTTAGATTTAAAGAAATACAGAGAACTTATAAAGAAATCAATATAATTATATTTCTTCCCTTAATTAAAAAAAAATTATGCATGTATTTATTAGATCGATTCAATATTTTAAAAATATATATTTTAATTTATTTGATTGTATATATATATATATATATATATATATATATACACATATATAATGTATTAAAGTGAAATAGTGATCAATATGTCTGTGAGAATTATTTAGAAAAATGAACAAAAAATTCTAAATTTAAAATAATATTTCAAGTTTATACAAAATTGATATTCACGTCTCCGCTAAGAAAAAAATCCAAATCGAATCTGTGACCTGTAAGTTTTCAAGCCAATGATTCTTACCTCTGAATTTCACCTGCTCTTTAAAAATTAACTTTCTACAGCATAGCCACGACGGCTCTCGTACAGAAAAGCGGTATTTTTTCATACAAGAAACTTTTATCGTATCAAAATTCATCTTGTAGAACACAAACAGGCCCAGCATGCCACGCGTGTTCGCAAACTGCCACACCACTTTTTTGCCGAACGCGCATGAAATTCTCACAGCATTTCTCTGGTGCGTTATCTGAACACCGTATCCAATTCCCCGCTCTTCCTACACCATCGACAACATCGTTTCACTTTTGGGATTTCATCGTGCCCAAATAATATTGGAAATATACAAGTACATTTTTCTGATCTCAATCTGTCGGCGAACGAATCTTTATCTATATTGAATGCCCGTTCGCGCAAATTTCTATGGTTACTGCAGCCTATATTCGTACATTTCTCCGTTTCAATTTTCCGGTATGTTTTTTGAGAGGTAAACGAGACGCGCTATGGCTTCTTTCGAATTCGATTTTACCAATTGATGTTTTGCTGTGATTGATATTTTTCAATGTTTACATCGTTTTATATAAACGCGCTTCAATCATGTTCTAAAAAGTTTTTTTTAAAACACACACACTCGCCTAATTAAAAATCATATTCATTTGTATTGAAACAACATTGTTCTACGTTTTTTCGATTTATTAGTAATAATTGATTGTGTGCATATATATATATATATATATATATATATATATATATATATATATATATATATATAACATCAATATAAACGTGTTTCTACGTACATTTTAAAAATGTTTCAGTATAAACTTATGTTACATCTTATAAAATTATTCATTCAATTACAAAGCAATACATTTCATTACGTATAACATTGTTTTGATATTATGAATAAATTACAGTATTTGTTTACATATATATATATATATATATATATACACACACACACAACGTTTACTGCTAATGTTATATTTAATATAAGTTACAATTTGCCTAATTACATGATACAAACATATAAATTAGATTATTGTTAGTGTTAAATTTTATAAAATATATTATGTTTAATTGTTGTAAAATCAGTAGTAATAATGAAATGATGTGTTTTTGAAATAAAATACTAAAAAAGTTAGATTATTTATAAATTAGTTATTAAAATTTATTTCGACTTTAAATTTTAGAGTAAGTGAAATATAAAATTTATATTGTGTTTCAGTTGATTGTAAAATTACTAAATTACTTTTGGGTATTTTATTTTCGAGTAGATTAATGAATGTTGATATTTTAATTTCTACTTGTATTCAAAAATATTTTTTAATCAAATATATAACAACTATACCTGACAAGTATATATATATATATATATATATATATATATATATATATATATATATATATATAATGAAACACTTTGGTTTTACAAATTAATTAAACTATTACGAAAAACTAAATGTCTATTATTTTTATTTTAATTTGTATGAAATATGGAACCTTTTCTATATGAATTAGATACTGGAATCAAAAATTTATTATAAAAAATAATTATTTTAGTAATAAGTGATCGTTTAGTGTATTTTTGTATTTATAAAATAAATATATACACATGTAATATATATATATATATATACATATATATATATATATATATATATATATATATATATATATATATATACGAACAATAAGAGAGAATATAATCATCCCACATGCTTCGCGTGTGGTTTATTTCAGCAGATTTGATGGCAAGGAAGTACACATGTGATATGCGGGTAAAGGTAGTAGATATACCTTCTACGTAAGAGAAAGGGGCCCGTGTAGTAGAAGGATACATCGGAGATTACGAACCGAACCACACGCAGCAGCAAGCATCTCGCTCAAATCAATGGTGAGGGTGAAACTACCTCAAAACATCAAGACAGAAAACACACTTCCTTGCCTGTCATACCATACATTCGATGCTCGCTTCGATAGTAACAGAGTTGTATGCCATGTGTTTTTCATAGAATAATGAAAAATTATTGACCATTGTTAGGATTTTTATCTAAATATGTAAAAAAATGAATTATTCAAAAATAAATAATTGTTTGTAAGCGGTCTTCTTCAACGTACTCTTAAAATGTAGCAGTATCAATGATGGTCAGTTGGAACTATTAGTACAAATATATTGTAATTAATTAAAAACTGTACCAATTTTTGTAGAAAAAGTAACCAATTAATTTAATATTATTTAATTTCATCTGTTCAATGTGTGAAAAATTCATATAAGCCACATAAACTGACAAATAATTAAAAAGGGGCTAGTTTATTAAAAAAATGATTTTATATAATTTTTCTAAAATTTTCGAAAAAAAATTAAGTTAAAATTATAATATAATTAAACAATATTAAATGAATGAAGATTTTTTGGTGTAGTTTGTAAACATTTTAGTATTGTAGTAGTCTTGAAAATTTTATTAATAAATTTTAACAAGATATATTTTACTTTAAATATATAATTTTGATATTAAATATTGAAATTATAACAATGTACGATACAAATATAAATATGGTATAAAAAACAATCACGAAGTAAACATCATTCAATGACAGTAATAAAATAAAGAGTATAATAATTTCTAAAAACATGAAAAACATGAATAATTAAAATATTTAGTACGTAATTAGTACTTTTATCTACTAGTACCCATGTATGATGATATTTTTCATTTAAACTATTTCTAAGAACTATACAACATTAATAAAATAGATAATTAGTATTCTGAGAAGATTTGTATGTTCTTTCTCTTTTTTTTAACAAAATACGTGACACTACTTCTAAATCCCATTTTATATTACGTTGAAAGCACTATAAAAAAAACTCTGGAAATGTGATATTTAAGGTTTTATTTCTTTTTAATTTTATAGGCATTTAAAACGGGCGTTAGAAAGTTTAATACTCGATTGCATTTAACAGTTTCTAACAAAATTTATAACGAAAAGTTTAAAGTTCAATCAAAATTACATATTTTTTTGTTAAATAATATTATAATCGAAAAAACAATGGTATATATGATCAATTCGAAATCTTAACCTAAATATATTAAACAATATATTGTAATTAAAAAATATCGATTGCGTACAAAAGTTGATAAATCGTGCATTATAAAAATAAAACCAAATGGTTGAGTAAACAAAAAAATATATGAAAATGAATAACAAACAATGTGAATGTTTCAAAAGTATTTACAAGCGAAAAAATTCCACACAACTGTATAATTCTAATCAAATATTTATGTAATGAAATTAATTCCCAATGTCAAAATGTTGAATAAATAAACAAATGGAATTCAAACCGAATATTGAATTTATTTATGGAGATGTTAACAAATTTAGCAGGTTTTACTCAACACTGTAAATTGTTGCAGTAATGCATTATCATTTGTTATCATTTGGAAATTAAAATTGTTCATTAATTTATTAACTTCCTCTTGACTACATATGTATATATATATATATATATATATATATATATATATATATATATATATATATATATATATATACTCATTCATAAATAAATACGTATCCAATGAATCTGTATAATTGAAACAGAATACATTTTTAGAGTAGTCAGTTTTTCAAAATTGAAATACTCATTTTGTTAATTAATTTTTATTATATCACATATTTATAATATTTTTTAAACAGTAGTTTTAAAATGCATTTAATGAAAATTTTGCATACATCTTGTATTTTCAAATATATTTACTATTAATAATGTCATTTTCTTATGTATAACCTCTCTACCAATCAATTCTATTTTACAATGTTTATTTTTATTTAAAAATTCCGATTTGAAATTGAGAGTTATATTAACAGATTCAATTTTTTTTAAGAAATTGTAATAATGCACATCACTGTATTTAGATAAGGTTTTAAGTTTAAGATAGAAACACAAAAAAATTAAGCGAATTGAGATGTCATGTAAAGTATATGTTTTTTTGTTTCATAAAATGTTTGTATTATAATACATATTATGTATTATATATATACGATTTTATTTAAAAAAAAAAAACAATATTTATATAAAAATAATGCAAACTGAAAAAAAATGTTCCATCTTTCAATCACTAAATTATACGCAATATTTATGATGTTGTTGCGTTAAATTTTGTTCATCCGTTTAAACAATAGACTGAACATACACAAAGCGTTACTGGATTGTTACGCACGTTATTTTTCAAAGAAAGTGTACAAAAACTTCACAAGAAATTTATATAAGTCTTTGCTCTATACGATTCGATGCAGAACGTGAAGGTGGGTTCGGTTTACGCGACGAGTTAGGGAGTTTGGGGGTGTTCCAAGAAGATCCAACACCACTCAACTTTACCAACAATAGATGAG
Source organism: Acanthacorydalis orientalis (assembly GCA_034766995.1). Taxonomy (NCBI): domain Eukaryota; kingdom Metazoa; phylum Arthropoda; class Insecta; order Megaloptera; family Corydalidae; genus Acanthacorydalis; species Acanthacorydalis orientalis. Next base: position 18,058,774 of record CM068314.1, read on the forward strand.
ACACGCTCAGTAATGGCGCACTTCCGCCACCCGTCATCGTTGATGGGGTTTCATTGGATGATGAATGTGCCAAGAACTCATTATATGTCGCCTTCAATTTATCTTCTATCATTAGGTACGTTTACGTAAGCGACTGTGGCCTCCGGCTCTTGCTTCTGTCCCTTCTCTCGCAAACGAATTTCACACCACACATAACCGTTCGACATTACATTTTCTACATATCATTGTTGACATAAAGATGGAAATTTCTTGTGTAGAGTTAATGTCATAAACGCAGTTAGTACGAAAAGTTACAATGACAAAGGTTAATAAGATATAGAATAATATCATGGATATTCGCACATTCCTTTATGAATTTGAATAGAAAATGCATTCATTTTGTGTGAATATATGAACTTATATATATATATATATATATATATATATATATATATATATATATAATCGTCATATTGCATTGAAAAATTATTTGAAAAAGATACCAAAGAATTTATGCTAAAGTAGAAATGTTCATAATTAATTTTACAAATAAAATACAGATTAATAAATTAAAGAAATATGTACAATTTGTAATCATTTCTAACAAATGTTAATTTAATTTAAAAAAGAATATATATTTGCCGATATAAGAAAAAACGATATGCAGTTCTACATAAAATGTGACTAGACATTTTATATCGTTGGTGAGTTAAACCAGTTGTGAATCTATTCAATTATGAAAACTTTCTTTACAAGTGAAGTTCAAATCATCACTAAAATAAAAAAGTACATTTTATTCATTACAGCATATTGAAAAGTTAGATAAATCCATTTAAAATCACAGTTTACAGTAGTCGAGCAATTGTGTTGTATTTTCTTTTTTCTTTTAAAAAGGCAAAATAAGTAAATATTTTCATTGCATCGGTGCAAGAGAAGGGAAATGGGCGCCGGTTGAATATTGGAAAGCAATGAGACGAGTTGAGCGACTTACGTTTACTGAAAAAGACAATTCCGTTGAAGCAGTGAAGCGATCGCAAAGAAACGATTGGAAAACTTTTATCATAACACGACTGTGTAGAATAGTATCATAGAAGTCGATGTAGGAGAGAGTTGAGTGGGGGAAACCATAATATTTCAGTTTTTGACAGACGAAGAACACAAGAGAGAAATTGATCGTTCGGGGAAAATAATATTTTCCTCAAAAGATTTTACCGCTCTTCTCGATAGCTTTCTCTGATCGACGACGGACAGTCATTGAACAAGCTTCTCTCTTTGAACTCTGCCGCCACTTTGACTTCTGTCTGAAGACGGTTACATCACCTCGGGACAAAAAAAAAGAATAAAAACTCTTCGACAAGATAGTAAATGCCGTAGGCACATGAAATATATATTTGGAGCAAAACGGGCGTTTCTTAAAATCATGGTTGTCAACTTTGTGACCTTGTAGAAACTGCCAGCCGCTCGTATTCGAATAAATATTTATTTGATCTTCGTCGAGATAATATAAAGAAAACATCCCCTATCTAACTGTGCGCGTATATCTGTAACGCGAATTCAACAGATTTTGATCGAATCAAAACAGAATAAATCTTTTATAACAATAACTGAATTGGTTTTCTGATTTATATATCTATCCTATCACATAAATGAACGATTTGAAAAGATGTAACAATCGATGTTATTGCTTTTTAAATATTTATAAAGCATATATTCCTTCTCCATAAAAAAATAATACACTGTATTTTCATTGAAATTCTTTTAATGAGTATTTCCTCGCATCCACTATGAAAATCATTTTATTTACTTTAAACACATCAATTTATTAGGAAAAGAATATCAACCATAATACAAACACTTAGAAATAACAATTTAAAACTTGTACCTACATCAATAAACATGCCAATATGATATCATTTTCATCTAGTTTAGATAATACAACCTGTATCGTATATAGAGTTTAATGTGTGGAAAATGTACGATAAACTTTTGTTTTAAATAAACTTCTAAAAGACTTAACATAAAATGTACGTCAAGTATAATATAATCTGCCCTTGACACATCGGTTGGCAGGTGTTGATGCGTGTAAGAAACTAAATTACTTCATAGTTGATATTATGTGTGTAGATCATAAAATATAACATTTATACCCACAACATGATACTACAAGCAGCGTGTGTCTGTGCGAAAGTATTAAATATAAAGCAGTATTATAGAAATATTTTCACCGAACCAACACGTATTCCAAGAAAATAAGACCGCTCTCAATTGTGTTTTCAAGTTATCTTGATGGAAAAAATAACGGCACATTTTATCGCTACGTTTTTTTTTGCAACTTTACAGGTAATTTATTTTGAGATATTGTATATGTATCATACATATATATATATATATATATATATATATATATATATATATATATATATATATATATGCCTATAAGTAATTCATAATCAAAATAATAAAAGTCATTACAAAAGATATACAAATATACGTAAATAAATTAAATATTGAATCATAAATAACATAAAAGTACTGGAAAAACTTCTGCGACTTAAGACATCATCATTCACAATTACACAGAGCAATAAGTCATTCAGACATGAACTACATGCCACTTAATCTTCATGACTAAGATAAAGATGTAGACAAGATAATAACTAACAATAATAAATTGCAGTAGCCAGCTATATATATATATATATATATATATATATATATATATATATATATATATAATATTAGAACTACGTCAAAATATTAAACAAATGGTAGAAAAATTCATTAGTAACATATATACAAAAAATATATCAATATGGCCACATTTATGACATAATAATTTTAATTTTGTAGAGATTTTACAACAATATGTTATATTTATATATAATATATCAATAATGTAATAATATTAAAACAATATTTGTACTTTTAACATACTAATACAACAATTTTTCATTTATATACATATATATATATATATATATATATATATATATATATATATATATATATATATATATATATATATATATATGAGTGAATAAATAAAAATTTACATATTAAAATATATTACTGTATATTTATTATTAATGGAATTATATTTCTGTAAAAGTAAATTACAAAATGTATTTGTAAACATATTTATTACCAAATATTTAGCTTATAATAAATTAAAACTGTTTAATTTTTTTAAAAAAAACACACATGTCCATAAAAAACTGTGCAACGACTTTAAAGAATGATAAATAACAAAAAAAAAACAGCCATTAAAGAAAATATTACCGATAAAATAGAAACTTTGTTAAAACGAATACAACTCAACTTTAACAGTTTAAGGAACCTTCGAGCCCATCAACAAAGTTTGAAACGATCTGTAATTAGGATGGTTTTACCACCCTAAAGCAAGGGAGTAAGTAACTTAAGAGATCCCTTACTATGCAATAAACTTGAATTTTGTTGTTCTTTAAGTGTGTAGAAGTGTAGAAGCAATTGGAGGAAATTTTAGCAACTCGAATTTCGAATATAACTAAATACAATACATAGAAAGTGAGAGCTTAAATCTCTCTCGTGTTAAAAGTTTCAGTAGAGATAATGTATTTTTATCCAACATACATATACATATATATATATACATATATATATATATATATATATATATATATATATATATATATATGTATGTATAAACATGTGTGTATGTGAGTTTGTAGATACAAGAAGAAAGTAAATAAGTTTACTATCAAGAATTTTTACTATAAAAATGTTTACGAAAACAAAGTAAACAGTGAGATAAAAATATTTCTGTATTTAATTTTTTTAACTACGGGCAATACATTATATATATATATACATATATATATATATATATATATATATATATATATATATATATATATATATATATATATATTTACAAAACTTTTGCAATTTTTATAATTTGAACGACTACTAAAACTTTATAGAGACAAAAACTTACATGTATACATAAAAATATACGTGTAAGTAATATGTACAAGCGTTCTTTCTATTATTAATGTTAGATAATACATAAATGAACATTATTTTTCTTATTTATGAAAAATGATAAAAAAGTTTTAAAATGTACACTTCTTTAATACTATCGGATAATTTTGTGCGAGTTATTGATTAATTTTCGGAAGAAGTAATATGTTTTCTGTGTAAATCATTCATTAATAAAGCGAGAAAACCTAAAATAATTTCAATACTAAAATGAGTTTAATAATGCAAGTAATCAGTGTATCAGTCGATTGATACAATTATTTAATGAATTTTGTATAAAACTACTGACACCATATTTATTGTCAGTGATGAGAAAGTGAATGATAAAGTAATTCTTTAAATAATATATAATGTTTTTTAGAGTTGAATAAATACTCTCGTTAAAAAACTTTTCATTATCCAAATATTCAGTAGAATTATTTCGAAATGAAAAAGAACATTGTGTGTAAAGAACAAAATATGTATGTATATTGTGTATTTCAAATATTGAAAATAAATGCCATTACACAATTTCTTTGTCTTCTAGAATCGAGAAACATTTTAAAAAAATGTTTAATGTATCCATCATATACAATTTATTTCCTATAAACAATCTGAAAACAATGAGCTTTAGTGGTACGCTTAAGAACACTAATAAAACATACACCAATACACGTTTCGCAATTTAATGTTCACAGAATATAATGCTTGTTTATCTGCAATAAAAAACGAACGACAGACCTACTTTATTGCCAATTCAATGTGTATAATTATACAGAGAAACCGTCAACGATCATTATTGAAGTTTTCGAATTAAATTGCGTTTTAATGTATCGACAGAAATGCTATACAATAACAAACATACATAAAGACATACATTCTAACCGTATATAAGAATAACAGAAAATAATTAAATATATGTTTCTATAAAAATAGAAAATTAAATGTATTAAATTGATAGTCGATATAATGTAATTATTTTCTATTATATATATATATATATATATATATATATATATATAAATATATATGTAAATATATATATATATATATATACACACATACTAATTGATTTGGTTTTGTAGAGTTAATTAATAAAATATTAATTATCTTTTCATAACTTGATAACATCGAACAGTAAGCAATTAAATGCTATAATCAATACCTTTTAGTAGATAAAATGTACGTGCGTAAAAAATGATGAAATACTAATCAGATTTTGTCACATAAAAACATACATATATATATATATATATATATATATATATATATATATATATATATATATATATATATATATAAAAAATGTAATAAAAGTTAAAAAAATGAAAAATATATTTATAATTTTATTAACAACCAAACAACAACAACAATATTTTTTACTGAAAATGACAACAAATTATACAAATAAATATTTGATAACAACGTAATTCAAACAATAATATGAGCTTTTCGATTTACTCATTTTTTGTTTTACAACTTTACATTTTCAGTGTAATTTAAAATATCATACTATCATTAAAAGCTCATTTAAAACTTCTACTAGTTTTAACAACATTCAAACTGTAAAACCATAAATTTGTAACAAAAAGTCCTGTTCAATTGATTATTGACCATTGTGTGCATTTTGATGTCAGTGACATTATTTTCAGAGCGATAAGATATGGAAAAAATATTTTATACACCTTAGATATTTTCTATACCTTAGTGATTAAAGGATGATAGGATAGCTATCGTAATATGTATAAGAAACAATCAAAACTGATGAATACTTTTATATTGAGCTTTTATTGTACTTTCAAATACACATTTTTTTCTGTAATTCTCATTTCTTGTCTATTGAATTTTATAAAGTTTACAGTGACATAAATCTACATTCTCTAAAAATACATTTTCTAATTTTTTTAACAGCTAATGACTTGTAAGAGTATATAAACATAGGGGTTGTAATAAAAATAATAAATAAAAAATATCCCATTTATCATTCAGATTGAAGACAGATAAATGATCGATTTAATACCCTCACCTCTTTTATTAACACGTATTTCTAGTTTTTAACATAGAAACAAATATATGTTATAATTTAAATACTTTTCCAATAATATAATAGTTTCTAACACTGCAGCGAAACTCGTTTTTACAAATTACTTTTTTATTCCTCTATCAACCATATAATTTTTTATGATCAAAAGTGTTAAGTAATTTATTATTTTGATTGTTGATTATTATATTTCGATGGTGATGCCATACATTTCAGAGCACAGTTAAAAAAACTTGATATAAAATTCGAAAGAAAATATTTCGTCCGTATAAATTTAACAATGAATTTATATTTAACATGATTTAAAATAGTTTTAAAATAAATTACAAAAATATCTAAGAAAAACGAAAATTTAAGTAGATTGGTAATAAAAATTGATTATAAGAAATGTTCTATGAAGAAGTAAATAAAAAGCTTTATCAAATACTTTAATCAAATCTGAAAACATATTTTATAAACTTGTGTGTATATATATATATATATATATATATACACATACATACATATATATATATATATATATATATACATATATATATATATATATATATACATATACATTCGAATGACGTTTCCCATGTCAAATTTCAATCACCGTGCCAACCATCACATGTCAAAGCATCAAAAACCCAACCCTTCGTTTTCAGGCACGTGCGTTCTATGCCAAACCCATTGCCTATGGCAGTAGTAGCAGCAGTCTGACACACATGTGTCATTTTATTTGATTTGATTTAACCGTTCGTCCGAATATCGCCCCCGCAGTAACCCGTTACCATCCACGACCAATCAGAATTTAATCACAGATTTGCTCATGGCGTGCATGCTGAACTCTGTTATGTGTGCATGTTGGTCGCATATCCGATCAAATATTATGGTTCGATTCGATCTTTTATAAAAAAAAATGTTAATGGATTTTATATTTAAATATTTATATATATATATATATATATATATATATATATATATATATAATATGTATGTATACAAGTTACAAAAAATAAACTAATAAACGTTTAGAGTGTTTTTGGATGAAAACACCTATTGATATTTTAGTGAAGGTTCCATAATATTCATAATTGTATTTTAACATGTTTCAAAAATTGAATGATCTTACCATTGATTCATATTTAATATTAATGAAAACTTTTAGAATATTTTTTTTCATTTTCAAAATCAAATGGATATCTTAAATGCTATAAAATATATATTCATCTTTTTAATAATTGTTTATTTTTTATATCGATTTCATGTACAAGTTTCTATGGAACATAGTATTTAGAAATTGTAAGATGCATTAATTTATTGGTAAATGTCAATTAATCATATTAACAAACTTATCTATTTTAGTTGTGAAATAAAATGATTATATATATATATATATATATATATATATATTATTATATAATTATTATTATATATAATTATTATATATATATATATATATATATATATATATTACCACATATTTAAAATGCTAAAATTATATAATATTATTATAAAAAAAATGATCTCGAAATATAACTCAATCACTTAAAAATCACAAAAAAAATTCATAAATCAATATGAAATATTTTTCTAAAAATATAGTATATCAAATATAATCAACAAAAAAAATGTGTATAAATCTAAATAATTTTACTAAACAATTTGTGAAATATTTTTATAAATTTAATTTAGAAAAGCAGATGATGACTGCAAAAAACGTCTGAAAAATTATATTTAATATTTATTTTGAATAAAAGGATAAAAAAATTAATAGATAAATATAATACTTTTTGTAAATAAATATTAATAAATAAAATACATAATACATTATGAAATAATAAGACAAAAACACATATGTCATTATATTAAATATAAAATAATCATAAAATTGTTTATTAAATGATTTTGAAATTTGACTGTTTCTGAAATTCTTACTGTATTTTTTTTAAAAAAAAAATAATCAATGCATAAGTGTGAGACTGAAAACAATACACAAATTCTCTATTTTAATATTTCTTAAAGATTATTCCTGAATTCGTATTATAATAAATTCTTATGAAGATTGGCAACGTGATATAAAATCGTAGTTGCGCTACACTGTAACAATATAAATATTTCAACACTGAGACAAGCAATCCAATTTACGTCACCAAAACGAAACTCGTAACATTAAAAATAATATTCCTTTTAAAAAAGGTGGATAGATATATGCTATATGCAAATATATATATATATATATATATATATATATATATATATATATATATATATATATATATGTAAATAGGTACATGTATGTGAATGTTGGGTACATATACCTATTCTGCGTACCAGGACGAACCTGATGGGACAAATCTATGTCACTCGCTAACGGATTTTCCTGTCTGTTACGACAACCATGTGTGTCTATCTGTCCATACTATAGAGTGCTGTATATGTAGAACCAAATACCGATAGATTGTATCCAGAATAAATGCAGTGGCATAGTAAAACCAGATGCAATATATACTGTCACAGGAATATACAGTCAAATAGATATAGTTTATCGTTTTTTATCTCTCGTTAGATAATTCCTTTTTTTGTTTGTTAAAACCATTCATAGTTCATGGTAAACAAATATCATTTGTTACAAAGTCAACATATATGTATATATATATATATATATATATTTCTAGTTCATACAATAAATGTTTGTCAATATTTGCAATCGCTTTTATTTGTAAATTATTTTTTTTAATATTATACATACAACACTTCGATTATTGATTTAATGAGATTGTAATTGTTTTAGAATCCTTTATAGGATTTTTGTTGATTGTAAAGGGTGTTATTAAAAATTTTAAGTAAAAATAGAACTCAATTTCATCAAAACATATATGATAATTTGATATAATTTCAGTAATGTAGTTTGTTTTTGTAATATACACAATGAAAATAATAATGATAATAGTTTCCAATATTAAATAATTATTATTAAATTTCTAGATTATTGAAAATTAATATAAAAGTAACTTTTATAATTGAATTTTAATAAAAATTGATTATATTTAATAGTATACTGGAATATTTTTCAGTTTCGTTATAAAAATTAATTCATTTACAAGAAATCTCAAGAACTTAAAAAAAATCATAAAAATTTAGATTTAAATCTTGTATATAATTTTAACTAGATCTCAATCATACACATTTTAGAATTACTAACGAAATTAAGTCATATTTTTAGTAACAAAAAATACATTGATTAAAATTTGCATGATTTTATTAATTAAATTACAAATTCTTACATTCTTTTTTAAAGAATTTATTTTTACTTTGAAAATTAATAGTTATGATGACTTGTTTTATTTTTATTAGATTTTTAGTAATAATAAAATGAGATATACAGCTACAACCTTTTTTGAGAATTTATGAGTTTAAATCAAATAGAAAATTATTAGGTTGGTGGGAAAATTATTGGTGTTTTCGTTTTCTGAATTATAACCTTAATTTTTTTCAATGCGCGTGTCATTTCATCGTATTCATGTTAATATCATTTTAAAGTGAATTTTTCGGTCTGTATTTTGGTGACATAAACTTTGGTTTTATTATTCATTAACCTGTTAGGTTAATTTGAATAAGTTTGTGATAAATTATATTAATTTCTTGTAAAAATGATCACAGATGAGTTTAATTTATGTCTCTAATCGTTTACTTCTCAATCGTTCAAATGATCAAAATTACACTTCCAACGGAACATCCAAATCTTCGAATTCGAATGAAATAGCTGGGCGGATCACGTTGAAGTGATCCATTAATAGCAGTCGTGTTTTTTAAAGGAAAAAATATGCAGAAAGATAGTTAATAAAATAAATTTTCTATTATTATAAAACCTACGATAATAATAAATTACAAGAAGTTGCAATACAAAATACCTGATACATAGAAAATATTTTTTTTACACTCATAACAATAATATATATATATATATATATATATATATATATATATATATATATATATATACATATATACTTATTTTCATTTCGAATATTTGACTTTTATTTAGAAGGTATAGCTGTACTTATTGAGTTTCTTTATAATCAGAAAATAATTATAAATCTTGCATAGAATTTGTAAAAAAATTTTATCTTCATCCAACGAAAAATTCAAAAATCATAATTACTACGTATAAGGTGTTTTGTATGAGATATCAATTTATCGTTGAAATTGATTTGCAGTAGTCGGTACATATGTAATAATAATAAAAAAAAATCCTTTAAACACACAGACATTATATATATATATATATATATATATATATGTGTGTGTGTGTGTACATATATGTATATATATATATAATTACATATATTTGATAGAAGCTCTCGAAACATATATTCATATAAATCTACACATACATAACAAGCAAATAGCGACGCTATAGAGAGAAGTTACATCGTGTGAATGCATACCTGTATATTCCCTATAGTCTGTAATTAGCAACAGAAGTTCGACGAAAATCGTGTTCATGTAAAATTTACAATGTAAATGTTAAGTATGGCACGGCAGCGGCGTTAGCGTACGCCTCAGGATAAAGTGAAGTGGTTGCACACGTCATCCGCTGTTCGCATGGAAAAGGGTTAACGAACGTGTATATTTATGTTATGTTTACAAATCACATGAAATATTCATAATCATTTCCTTCCGAATACCTTGTATTTTGTTTAGCCGGACTCTATTATACAAGACACAATGACGTAATTGGAACGTTACTTTTTTTTTGTATTTCGTGTTTGAATAATAAAGTGTAGATCTCAAATGTCACAAACGGTAAATAGACGATTAGTCTTTTTAACAGAGCGAGGATAAATGTTTGATTAAACTATACATTTTTTATCCGTTTTCAAATTATTTTTATAATGAGTTATGAAACATTCACCGAACTAAAAGAATATATATATATATATATAAATTCCAATTTCAAGTTTATATACAAGGAATATATGAAGAAATGTATTTATTAAAAAAATATGAATCTTAATTTATATCTCCATTAGACACTAAATTTTACTGAAAAACAACAATAAATTTATAATATAAATAACAACTCTCAATATGAAACTAGAATTATATTATTGTATTATGTGTATAAATCTTTAATATGTATATAAAAAAATCTTAAAACTTTGTGAACTATGTAGAAATAAATTTGTAAAAATATCTTATGAAAGCTATTTTTCTCATAACCTATAATTTTATAATGTTTTTCATAATACATTTTCATTTATATTTAATTTTTTACATAAAATATTACCTCTGACTTGTCACATGTATAGAAAATTATTTTCGAATCATATTTTTTATATTTTATACACATATTCTGTACAATTTGTTTTTTTGTATTATAAAATATTGTATTTTCAACAGTAATTTATTTCAAAAAATTTACAACATTCCAACTAAAATATTGTTCTTAATAAACGTACTATAACTTTTTAAAGACTATAATTCAACTGTATGCTAGTAAAATACTGACATGTGAAAAAAGCTTTCGTGTTTGTCTAGGATTAAAACATTTACTACAAAGTATTACAAGGTATACTTCAGTGACTTGCTGATTTCTGCTACAAAATATAATAATGGACTTTTATAGATTTTTAAAACTTAAAGACGAAAGTATTTTAGTTAGTTTTAAAAAGAAAACTTGATATTAATAGCTGTTTTCAAACTATTAACATAGTTTTATAAATAACATTTAAAAAACGTTGATTTAATAAATTAAACAATTCAACGATTGTTAATGTAATATTAATTAAAATTCTAGAAATATACACAGTCATGATTGCATGTACTCAACGTTTAATAATAAATATCGTAATATTTTCTACAGACACATAATTAATTACGTTTTTTAAAAACTAAATTTGGAAGTTTTAAATATTTTTTTAAGCAGAGACAAAAAATAATAAATATAATGAAAATTATAATAATATTCGATTGGTAGAAAAATAATTGCGATTTATAACCTAAAAATTTATAATTTTCTCCTTTTTGATTTTCTTAAATGTTTTAAGTAATCCAGAACTGTTGGACGACTAACGTCTTTTTTTTGAGTAAGCTCTCGAATTGATGTGTGCGGTTCTGATTTAACTAACGTTTCAGTTGGTCGTTATGGACCGAAGAAGAATGCTCGCTACCTTCTTCATCTTTAAAGTTTTTGTCTCCGGTACAAAATTTTTGGAACCACCATTGTACCGAAAGTTCTTTAAAAGTATCCTCACCAAAAGAATCGTTTAGTTTGTAAGCAGTTTCTTTTGCTTGACCATCCGTTTTTAACTCATACAAATAATTGCACTTATTTAATTCCTTTCCATCTTTAATTCAATAGCCCAATTTGAAGCAAAATTAATAATAAAACCAAACTTGATAGAATCAAAATACAGACCGAAAATGATATAAACATGAGCACGATAAAATGACACTTATTGAAAAAAATAAGGTTATAATTCAGAAAACAAAAACCGCAATTTTTTTCATACCAACCTAATAATTGTAAAAAAAATTACTTATAAGAGTAGACTGGATATTCTCTCCTAAGTAGATATACACTCTAGCAATTATTATATACTAGCAAGGGCTATAAAAAGAAAGAAGACTTCACGTTTTTATTGATTCTCCTTCTTAATTTATGCCTGAAATTTATAACCGACGAATATAGTGAATTTAACAGGTAGAAAGACAATTCTTTTTAGGTACAAGAGTATGAACAACAATATTTAAAATTGAAAATGGATGTTAAAAAGAAAAATATACTTTTCTTACTTTCAAAAACAATTATTTTTTCTTTTATATTTTTTATGGACACCCACTCATATATTGATATATCTGATGACTATTGAAGCTATCTATATATCCGTTTGTATATATATATATATATATATACATACATATATATGAGATTAACTAATCTTCTATTTAATTATATTAATTTCATTTCTTCTTATTTCTGTTTTTCATAAATACAGTAAATGTCGACTATAAATAGAGCGCTAATGACCTGATCTGTCGAAGCGCCCTAAAACCCTAATAACTAACCAACGAACCGACTATAAATAAAACATTTTTCTTGTAAAAAAATTATTTAATTAATATATAATTGCTTTTTATATTTAATTATATAATTACATATAAAAAGCAATTAAAATGTATGTAATATTTAACTACATGAAAGATTGAAAGATAAATATCCGAAATTTATATATTTCAATCGAATAAAAAAAATAGAGAAAAAATTCAAAAGAAGTAATATATTTAAAAAGTTAAAACATTAAGTGTTCAGATACTAAAATAAATCAATAATCAAGTGTAAATAAAAAGCGACATTTATAAATATGACGAGGTAATATTTTTTATAAAAAAAGGATTTATACGAAAACATGTTTCGCCTTGCACGTTTTTTCAGTGCAGAACAGGTATCAACAGAGAAGATAGAGCTATGGATCCAATAAGAGCAAGTGTGCATGCCACTTTATTTATAACCACACAGCTTTCACATCAGATAACTGCTTGTAGAGCGTCACGTTAAAAGACAGTTAATAATTCTTGGTAAATATAAAATGTCGCCTCCGAATCCATTCTCAGTTCTAAACTTATCTTAAACATGATTTACATGAAACAGAATTACGGGTTTTGAACTTGACGTCTGCGTTTGATATCAAATTATTTTAGAATCGTGTTTTTACAATTTTATTTTATTTCTTTTTGGTTTCAAGTACTTTTATTATTACCTGTTTGACCTACCCTCAATTAATGTCTGATTCATATATTAAGGATTATTATAGAATGATTATTTTATTGTCATAAAATATATAAAAAAACAATATATACATATATTTATGATCATTTTAATAAATTATTAATATTATAATATAACAGATAATATTTCTTTACAAATTATTTTGATTAAAATAAATTAAAAAGTTAATTACTTTCTTAAATTAAAAATTATCTTAATTTTTCTTGATAGTTTAAGTAAATATATTTCTTGCTTTTATTTAAATTAATTTAGAACATGTTTAAAATAACAATTTACCCCGAGAAATATGTTTTTCAGATTTTCAAATAATTTTAATAACCAATTAATGTATATGTATATATATATATATATATATATATATATATAATAAGATAGTTTTCTTTCACAATTAATATTTTATTAGTAAATATTCATTTATTGGTTCAATTTAAAATAAATATGACTAGTAATAAAAAAGTTTCTGTAATAATATACACATTTTTTGTAAAATTAAATTAAAAATTAATTTAACTTCATGAATTCAAATTGAATTTCTTTAAGATTTATGTGAAACATTACTTCTATTCTAGAAAAGGAAGGAATTCTTCTCGTAGCACTGATAGTTGATTGCGTACTTAATTCAATGAAATATGAAGAAATGACTCAGAAATGTTAGGAATATAAAAAGAATTAAACAAATAATTATTCTGGATACGAATTGAAGAGGAAAGGTTCTATTAAAAGAATTCATAATGTCTAGAATGACTTTTATCGCCATTATTTCACATTTGATTCTAACTATTGTATGTAATATAATGGCAGCAATGTAATAAAAGTGATTTTTTATTCAGTTAGTTCTTTTTAATCTTACAAGCTTTTCTCAATGACCCTTTGTCACCGACCGTGTCTAAATACCATTGCACACTTTTTTATTATAAAAGAAACCTGCTAATGTCATTTTGTTTTATTACAAAAAAACGCACACATTTTTGATATGTCGAGTAAGCGCTACCTACTGCGAACCATGTCCAAATTCAAGCGACAGAAAGTTTGTGTATAGCGGAAACTCGTTGGCCGTATAGATTCAATTTCACAAAGGTCATACATTTTAATTATTAACCTCGTTATTTTTTCGAGCGCATGCGCCTCGTTGGATATTCCTGTGACATATTTATTTCATTGTGTCCTCCTTTGCAAAGATAAATCACCAGACAATGCATTCCCTCATACATAATTTGAAATGTGTGGCATGTTTATTTCATATTTTCCATTTAACTCACCTCACCGCCTAGTGATTTACGTTCCGCTTGTCTGAAATGTGTATTGTACGCATTTTGCATTCAAATTGACTGTTTTCTACTCTTGTTGTTGTTGCTGTTTGGATAAATGCTCGTCTTCTGACAGATGTTGTAGTGTAAATTATTATTTTCCTTTATGAATTTGTCCCGGCTTATATGTTTCATCTAAATATGAATTCCGTTTTGCAAAGTGTGATTAAAATACGTATTTCTGCATGAAAGAAATGTGTATTTTTTATATTTAATGCTATACAATGTTTAATATGCGTGAATTTTAAAGTTGCTTAGTTTGAATTCAACTCTTTATAAATAATGATTTTACAGTCGAAAGAAAATTATGCTTTCATTGTAACTGAATTGCATAATTATATTCTACTAATAATTTTCACAAAATAAACAATATATTCATTACATATGGCATAAATTGAAATAAAAATAAAGTGTTCCTACCTATTAACTAACCAATAACAATAATTAAATGCTAGCATTTCTTGTCAGTTTTGTATAAATATACTATTCTTTTGAAATTGAAATTGCAATACAAATAATATTGCAAATATGCTTTAAATTTATAACATATGATTAGAAGTAAAGTTAAAAACTCATGTTAACAATTAAATACATTAATATACGTAGCAAACAAAAGTTATAATTTTATTCCCTGTTAATTATAAAACATATTCTAAAAAATATGAGTGATAAAAGTGAGATCTCTCTTCTTATAAAGTTGTTACTTTCTGAAAGATATTAAACACTGACAATTACTTCAAATACGAAAATAATGATATAATAAAAATGATATTTAGTAAATTAATTTAAATATCATATTTAATGTAAATTATTTTTTATTCTTATATAAAGGAAAATTAATAAACAAACGTATTGCTGATTATGCTTATATTATATTTTGTGATAGAATAAATTTTGGCTTAATATGTTTTTATAATAATTCATTTTTAAAAGTAAAATATAACAAATATTGTATATTTATTTTTGTTTGTATGATGTACATTTATTTTGGGTTAAGAATAAAAAAATCATTCAAGACATAAACAGATTAAGACGAAGAAATATATGCTAAGTTTAAAAAAGTACGATATCAGAGAAAGATAATCAATTTTTACAAAAAAGAAACTAGAGAATATAATGATATATTAAAAATATTTCTTAAGAATATCAGAAAGATAAACGTATATTTATAAATAAATCCTTTTTAAGAAGATTTCAAATTTTTAGTGCAGATTTACCAAATTAAAGTTCTGGTTGAAAAAAAGTTCAAAAATGTATTCAACTTGAAAAGAAATTATATTTCGCCAAAAATATTTTTTTTTTACTCACGTCGTAGTAAATAGTAATAATCGTGAACATATTGTCAGTGAGTTCTTCGAAGAATAAACAAAGTCTACGAAACATAACTGTATTATCTGACAGTATTTCGCGCAATAATTCAGTGCCTGTGTAAATATTTCAATAACTGAACAAATTCGAATACGGACATGCTCTGGCTGTATGAATATGAATTTGTTTCGAGCAACGTTCACAGTTACCGGTATTTTTTTTCCTTAGGAATTACCGTGTCTCCGCTATCCTGGTTTACAGAAAAAGCTTTTCGATGTCGTATATACGAGAATTTCATTTACTCTACACGTACATACGTTCACTCCGCATATATAAAGCAGCGTTTTGTTAAAACGAATATATGGGTATAAATATATTTTTGCTCGTCTTTCTCAAACAACGTCCCTATATTTCGTTAAGTTTTATTATATACTTTATATCGAAATGCTATAGTAAAATGGCAACTTTGTGTTTCTTTGGATTTATGACTGTGTTTCTTACATACTTATTTATTTTCGTATTGAATCTCAAAATGTAAATTAATCTATATACATCCATACATAAACACATTCCCCGTATATATATATATATATATATATATATATATATATATATATATATATATATATATGACAAGGTGCAGATTCACAAAATTTAAAAAATAATTATTTTAGTAAAATTGAATAAAACAGCGTTACTGTCTTTATATAACTAATTGATTAACTACATTTTTTCAACAGAATTGATTTTCTCTATTTAAGCATTGAATAATATAAAAAAATATTAAAATCCTTGAAATGAAATAAAAGATCTATCTATCGACTTATATATTTTTGACTGCGAGAAAAAAATATTTAGGTCAAAAACTCAGCAAATCTATCTTATACCTAAATTGTACTACAAACTAAAATATTTTTCTAGAAGCGTTTGTAGCGTTTCAAAATCGTATGAAAAGATATACTGACAAGTATTTTCCCATTGTAGAGCCATATTTAGTGATGTCATAACTGCTCATTAGAAATCGTTTTAAGAAAATATTTTGAAAAACTCACTTAAGTTAAAAGAAAATATTTAGTTTCATTTTATTACGTAAATTAATTCATGAATTTATTTTATTATTTTACAAATAATGTTGGATTGAAAAATCCTAAAAAAATTAGGATAAACGCTAAATAGAGATATACTCTTATTATTTTCGAGGTGTAATATGAAAGATAATAATTTATTCCTTTTATATTCATATATATATGTATATATATATATATATATATATATATATATATATATATATGTATATATATATATATATATATATATATTATTTGGATTTCACAATAATAATTAAAAAAAAAGTTGTTCATATCCATTATTCAGATAGTTAATACTTTTAATTTTGTTCAAATTCATAAATGCATTTGATAGAAATGAAACAAAACTAGTACAAAAAACATGGTAATTAAAATAATGAAGAAGAGGAATTAAAATATGAAAATAATTTAATAACAGTGAAATATATAACATATTATATTTACTAAAATGTAGTGTACAATGCATTATTATTATTATATATATATATATATATATATATATATATATATAAGTATGCATATATATATATATATATATATATATATATACGAATAAAAATTTGTGATGATATGGATTATTTTATATAAATTAAAACTTTACTTCATTTATTAATGATGTAAATATTTATTTACAAAATATTTATTGTTTCCATTATATAAATATTTCATATATTTAAAAATTATGAACGTAAGTTTAGAGCGTTTTAAATAGTTTTTGTATATTTATATTTTAAAATATCATAAATAAACTTTAATAATTGACCATAGAAATATATGTTTATTGTAATGTTATACTTCAAATATCGACGAGTAAATATGTTTATTTATTAGTTAGTAAATAAAATATAAAAGTTTATATTTACTAAACTATCACATATAAAAATTAAATAATGGTAACATAATTTATTAATGCTTAACGATAGGAATATTCAACAATTTTCAAATTCTATTCAATTTCTTATGAAAGAATGAAAAGAGATTTGTAATAGTTCTATGTGATTAATAAAAACGTTTTTATACTTTTGAGGAATATAAACTATTTTCTTAATATTTTCTTTTACTATAAAAATAAATAATTGTATATTAAATTCTAAACAATAACAAAATCAAAGAATATTTTTCGTTTGACGAGCATATCCTTTAAGAGAAAAAAAAATATCATTTATATTTGACTGTCAAGCTACTCGAAAATATTTCTTATTCTATAAAGGTTTTCACGATGTGATCCACTCATTACCATTTTAATCTCTTTACAAAATCGATAATTCCGTATGTCTTAGTTTGTGCCCTTATCCATTCAACTGGTTCTTTTTAAGATTCCAAGCACATCGATGTTTCTTTGTTTGAAGTTTGAAGTTTTTATAATGGGTTTTGTTCAAGTTTTGCATCATTTTCAAATTGTATCTTTTGTGGTAGATTTGTTAGATACATACACATACATGTGTATACATACATATATATATATATATATATATATATATATATATATATATATATATATTACTATCGAATTAATAAAAGACTGAAATTACTTAAAAAATTATTAGAGTAAAAAAAGTTTATTTCATTTTCAAATAATCATTGTTGAATGTTTTATCTAAATTATTTTTTATTATATTTTATATATCAAAAATTTAACTATTATTCATTAGAAACTATTAATATTTTGATAAAATTGAATCTAATGGAGTTCTATTTTCATGAAATGAATTTTAAATAGATACAATATGAAATTAAAAATTTTATATCTTACATATTGTTTTCTAAATTAAAATTGTTCACTAAACTTTTTAGTAATATATGATAATCATTAGAAAATGGATCCAAAGTTAGAAAATTCAATATTCTATTTTGAAATATATATATATATATATATATATATATATATATATATATATTGAACTTAATCTTCTCATTTAAGTTCTTTAACGTACAAAGAGTTGAAAACAATTGTGATAGTATGAAACGCTCGAAGTCATTGGTGAAGTAAATAAGATATATAAATGTATCTGAACGAGTGCATTTGTACAAGAACAATCAGCAATACTACAAATTAGGGCTTTATTCTTCATGCATGCATTCCGTTGCTTAATAAAAAGGATTTTATGCTATCCTAAGTAGAGACTTTTAGAATATCTTCACATATTTCGTTGAACAGTTTGTTGCTTTGTTTTATAAAGCAAGGAAATAAATGTAACTTTAGAATTTTTTCAATATTATTGACAATATATTACAATTTAAAACATTATTCACTAAATATATAATATTTCTAAACTTTTTAAATAATACTTAATATAAATCTAATAGTAGAAATAATATATAAAAATACATTTACCATTCGAATCAATACTAACGTTCAGTATTTATTAGAATCAAGGATACGTACCTGAAACAAAATTAATAACATAATTAATATTATTAATTAACTAATACATTTCACAATTTATATGTAATATAATTACGCACAGAATTCAATTATGTAAATAGAAATTCATTTAAATCAAATGGTTTTATAGATAATCAGTCGATACGATAAAGCATGCTGAAAATTAAATTGATGATTTTTTTGTAAATGTTCATTTTTAAATGAGTATTTACACATACACACAAATATATATATATATATATATTATTTATATTTGTTTTAGATTTATATATTTTCATTGTTATTATAATAATTTAAAAAAAAAACATTTTGGATGAAATATAAGAGAATTGTTTAAATTCTCTTAGACTTTCGAACAGTAATAAGATATAAAGAAAACTGAAATAACGTGTAATAAAATAGACAAGTTACAGAAAAACTGTGACGTACTTAACGAAGTTGACAAAAAGAATAAATATGAAATCTCTCGACAAAACAAAGAATTCTCAAAACGTACACACACATGCCTTGGTAATTCATATACATGAGTGTGAGGAATGAAAAAGAATGACAAAATCTGAGAAAACTTTCTTCTCTGCACACAGCCACTTATATAACCATCTAACACGTGTTAGGGCCAAACACATTCAAGCACATACATACATACAAACACGTGGATGAAGAAGACATCGTCCAACAACGAAACATTGTTGCAGTGGTATACGGCAGTTATGTAGCGCAGTTCATGCATAATACAATGAACCATCGCTAGTCGAGGTCAAGATGTCATCCAGCGTCCTCTATTACACTTTGTTATCTCCGTTTGTCGTGCAGCGAGACGTGATCTAACAATACCAACAGAGCCTAGCGGCAATAGTGCCGGCAAGCACACTATAATAGGTGCGGGTATCACCCGCCCTATGTGGACATAGAAGGTAGTATGTGTTCGACACCCGTTATCCGAGGGTAAGCAGAGCCGGTCTAAATCCATACTAAAACCAAACTATAACTATGTAATAACACAAGAAGTTTCTGAAGGATATGATAAATTATAATACCGAATATTCGATTGAAATTACTTAGAACACTTAAGAGACTCGAATTAATTACAAAGAAAGAAATGTTCGAATATTACATGTATGAAAATCTATCTATTATTAATTCTCTTAGTTTCTAAATAGTTTTATATTATAAAACATAATATATTAAAAATATATACATATTTTCTTAAAAAGTTATATATAATTTCCTCATTTATATTGTTTTATAAATTATTTGATAGAAAAAATACAGTCAAATAATAGATTGAAATATAATCTTTTTTTTAATATGCAAATACATATTTTAACACTTAATTTTTAAGTATTGAATCTTTTTTAAAATTCATATTTTTTAAAAAAATTAATTGATTTCATACTTCCCTATTTAATAATTCTATACTTATAAATAAAATTATATATATATATATATATATATATATATATATATATATATATATATATATATATATATGCATACAGTTATAGAAATGAAGATATAAATGAAACATACAGTAAGTATTATAATAAGTTCATTCCGAGTATTTTTTTTTAAATATGCACATTAAATTAACACTTGATTAATAAATGTCTAACAACTGAATGTCTTATGAAGAAAATATATTAACTATTTTTGTAACTCAAATATTATGAAATATATATGTATATTTCATATATATTATGAAATATGCAGAGAAAAATAGTTGGAGTAAAATATAAAGGTTTATATTTTATTATTATGTATGTAATGCTAAAGTAATAACACGGCACTTAAAAGAATTTGTGGGTACAGTACCAGACCAGTTATGGACGAATTTTATTTAAAAATATATACCATATTGAAAAATGTACGAAGATATTAACGCTGCATATATCTAAGAAGGAAATTGATGAAGAATATAAAAATACTAGTACATAGCCCGTCAAATTGATGGGAAAATAGAAAAAAAACATAGAAAGAAATAACTGTTTATTGATTTTTACAACGTAATATATTTAAACACAAAAATACCTAAGAACGAAACTAAGGAATTAAACTTGAAACCTATACATTGTGAACATTTTTTTATACAACACATTCGTTAGATGGCGGTTCACATTGAGGACAAAGTGACAAGAAATGTGGATTATTAGTATTAAGAGAAAAGATAAGATTAAGATGAAGATTGATTTAAATTGTCCATGAATATTATACGAAAAGGAAAATTGAAATTTTTTAAACAATTTACATATTTGATTTTTATCTATCTCTCCACATGTCTATATTTATCTGTGTATATATATATATATATATATATATATATATATATATATATATAATGAAAATTCACTTTACATTTAACGATTTTAACATAATGAAGTCGATATAGAAAAAAGAGAATTTTACTTTTTTAATCAAAGTTCATAACTAAAATATATTTATATTCATGTAATGTCTTAAACCAAATTTTTTATACATCCATTAATTCAAGTTTAATATATTTTATTATAAAAGAAGTATTTTTTTTTATTTTTAACGGTTTATTAATTTCTTTATTGTCAATATATTCAAAATAATAAAAATATTTTTGTTAGTTGACAAATTTACACCTGTAGAAATTTAAATAATTAATTTTCTACATATAGAAACATTTCATATCGTACATTATGGTCACAAAGTAAATAAAGAATGATGTAAGTAGTATTGACATATATATTAGAGATTTGGTGGGATATTACCTTTAAAGTAATTTTAGTGCATAAGTTTACTAATTCTTTTTTTTTTGATTTTAAAAAGGGAATAATGATTAAAAAAATATTTTTAAGTAAATCTGGTAGACTAGTGGTTGTTAATAGAATATTTTATTTGATTTCCTATTTTGATATGGTTTTATATGTAAATTTTTAACTTGTATTAAACTCGTTCAGCCCGGTCCTGAATTCACTACATATCCTGTTCCAATGTGACATAAACCCTCGAGACGACGGACGTTCTATGTGTATTCACGAACATTGTGTATGGAATTGTAGTGTCCTCGTAGCAAGCAACCCCTTCATCAAGCGTACCTATTCAGTGTTGGACGACTGTGACGGCTTCGCGTTTATAAAAATGCGACCGGAATCTTAAGAGCGCCTTCACGACTGCGCCAGCATGACATGTACGGTTATGTACGTAAAGGTAGAAAAGAAGCGGCGTTATTTCTATTCTACTTATACTGTTACAACTATACTACATCTGATGACTAGGCAACGACCATGGAAATCATTAGCTTTGAGATGTTGCAGAGGTTTGTTAAAGTTAGTTGTGTGTTTCGGTGGTCGCGTTTTGTTCGTAGGTATGCTATTTGCTTGAATGCGGTTAAATTATTACAACCACTTAAGAAGTTTTGTGTTTGAGATATGCTCGAGCTATAGAAGATACGTACTGTTTCGCGAACGCTTGTGGTATGGTATTATGTCAGTTTGTAACGAGTCGAAAGTTTGTACAACATAAACATTTTGTTAAAATATTTAAATATATTCAGTTTGTTATGTCATCGATTTATACGTATTTTTGACAAATGCAGTAGTAAATGTTACAGAAACAATACCCTAACTTTAAACGTGCGAAATATGTATTATATGTATGTGTATATATATATATATATATATATATATATATATATATATATATATATATATATAAATGTGTATGATAATCACTTCAAATAAAGATTAAAAAATATGGAAAACCTATTGACAAAAATCTGGTACACATTTTTTATAATATGACATCACATGCTACTTTGAATTATTTATAAAATGAAAAATGTATATATATATATATATATATATATATAATTAAATTAACAAATATATCAGAAAATTATATAAAATGACTGAAAAATCGCGTTTTAATCATCCTATTAAATTATTAAAAACATTTTTATATCAGTTATATATTAAAAAATGATACAGTATGATTTCAGAACAGTGTTTTTGTATCAAAAAAAAATTAAAAATTCCATCATTAATTTTAATTAATCAGTACTTCGATAAGAAGTATGTATTATTGGTATTTTTTACTTCGAAATTAAGGTTAATTAAATATTATACAATCATATTGAATAAAACAAGACACAACTAAAATGCTTTTTATGAAAAATGAGTAAAATGTAATTTAATGAATTATCATTCAGAAGAAGTAAGAAAAATATTAGATACAGAAATAAATATAAACAGTAATACATTTGAAATATTATATGTAATTTGTCAGGTTATTAAAATTTCACTTTTACATAGTCAAAATAGAAGTACTAGTGCCTGATCGAAACATATTCAACAATTATAAGAAGAAGTCAGGAAAATAAATAAAAAATGAAAACAATGTGAATCAATCATTATTTTTTTAAAAATTCTCAAAAAATGTTTCAAAGAACATTAATTATTTTAGATATTTAAATTTAAAGTTGAAAAAGAAAAATAAGATAAAAGAATGTAATGATTATGAAAAGAGGCATGTTTTAGAAAATATAATCATTTTTATAGTTAATTAATAAAAAACGCGGATAAAACATGATATTTACTGGAATATCAATTTTGATATAGTCCTTTAATATTCGATTTCTTGAGAAAATTAAGAAATAATTTCAACTTGCTACAAAATGAACATCAATTTTTGTCCTTAATTATAATAAGATGTAATTGTTGATTATTAGAAAGTTTTTCAACTTTGACTTTACAATCCAATTAAGCATTAATGTAACATGTAAAATCATCGCACGAATACTCCACCGTTGAGTTCGTCAAGGACGGGTACATAAAGCCAAGAAGAGGACCTACAGGACATCTAGAGAGCCCTTGAAACCAGGACGCGCGTGCCTATGAATGCGAAGCGCTTCCGCTCCATCTCTTGTGAAGAGGCTGAGGTCGATACGAAACCTCCCTACGGCGGCCGTGTCTACATTGTAGATAACAAGGAATTTACAGTATGTAGCACTTCTATTAATCGATATGCGTCAGATATGTACTATACTGGATTATATAACAATGTTGCTAGCCTACTTTTTTTCGCTGGTGAAAATCTTGTCGTTGGTTCAATTTTAGATAAAAATCTTTTATTTTGTTTAGTACGTTTTCCGAAATAAATTATGGCCGTGACATGTCATGGAAAAAGTATATATTAGACATTCATGTAGTTATATGTTTCTACATACATAAATAAATAAAAATGAATGTTGGAGGGATAAAAACACAATAGCATATATGCTAGTTTTCTTCTAAAACACACACGCACGCACGCATACATACAACACATTATAAACATATATATATATATATATATATATATATATATATATATAATCCTGTATTTCAGAAGCTATTATTTTAATAATTTACATAGAATACATTTTTCATAACTTATATAAATAATTTTCTGAAAAAGCTGTCACGTTGTTTTATTTGATCTATTTTAAATATTTTAGTCTATATATTAGACATAAAATATTTCATGAGTGTTTTTTTATAATAATACATGCTTCTGATTACCTAAAATGATAGACTTTAATATTTGACTTATGTATTAAAAAAAAAAACATTTTTTTATAATGTAAACAATTGAAGAGTATTATTTCTAAATTATTAAAATACTACACACAAAAACAACATTTAACTTTTATGTAAATCATCTATAAGAAATTTTTAACCTTACATACTTATTGATACTCAAAACATTTCGATTTTTGTACCTATTCATTCGTAAAAATAAATCTTTTAATCTTTAATGTATACATATACTGATCATTTACGAACAATATGAGGAAAGATATTTAAGAATTATATATATGTTTGTATATATATATATATATATATATATATAAATCCTTATTAAAATTTCGTATATCTTCAATGCGGAACATTTATTTCAGTAAATTCCTCAAATACAAGAAAAAAGTCTTTAATACGAAGTATAAATATCAAGTACCTGTATCCTTCCATCATATATTAGGAAGAAATATTTGAATTGATAAAGTACATACAAAATCAAAAGATTAAAATACATCAAAAAAAGTGAAATTCAAAGAGCTTATTATTGAACACAAAAGGAGAAATGCTAATGCAAGCGTTTTATACCGTTTATTCACAATTTCAAATCAATATTTTCAAATTAAATTGAGTATTAAAACTCTCGAATGAAATTCAACGAATGAGCAAATGGCAATAAGAAATACGTAATCCCGCACAAAGATACCTAGTTGCGACTATAATCCAAAACTTATTCAATTGGAAACAGAGCGAACGAAGTGTGAACTAGCTCTGCTTTCGTTCAATACGTTTGTACCGGAAACGACGAAAGCATATTCTAATAGACATTTAAAAACGACGAATTAAGTCAAATCTCTAGATTCGGTGGTTCGAGTTTATTAAATATAAATATGTACACGCGTTCGATTATTTGTGTTGTATTTAATAATCGCATGTAAATATCTTATATAATATTTAAACTTAACATATATGTATATATATATATATATATATTAATATACTATATAATAGAATTATTACTATTATTTACACAATTTCTGTACCTAATTAACGGAAATCGAATTAATATAATAAATATTTAATTTAAATTGATAATTAAGAACATATTTAATATTTTGAATTTTATTTGTATATTTAAAATTGTTGTTATATAACTATAAACGATAATTATTTACTCTACGATATCAAAATATTTAATATTTTTATACGAAGATTTATTAACGGTTCTTGTATCATAAAATTAAAAAATCGTATTTCTAATTAATTTCTTAAAAAAATCTTTAAATAAAAAATTACAGTTTTTTTATAAATTACACGATAGTAATAATAATACACTTATAAATTAAAATGGATTTTAATTAAATCTATATAGAACATTATGAAATTTGATGACAGTAAAATTAAATTTCAACTAGAATAAAATGAAAGTAAATATTTCAAGTTTTGTACTTGAGAAATGAATAAAATGTTTTTAAAAATGCTAGAATAAAATATCTTTCAGAAAGTGCATAATACTATTGAGATAATAAATTTTATACAATAAAACTGGTAAATATTTTTTAATTGGCTTTAAAGTTTTGAGAAAAACATTAGTTCATTTATGAGAATTAATTTTTTTTCACTCACTCTAAAAATCAAAAGTTTTCTGATTAAGTATTTTTATGTATTAAAAACTTAATGAAGTCTGTGACAATTTATAACGTTGAGTTAAAGTTTAATTCAGAATAGGAATAATTTCATGTGATTCTACAGTCTAAGCAAATATATTATTTTTTTATACAGAAAATATTTTTTGCAATTAAAATGATCCTAGATTTATATTACAAAAAAATGAAGTTTTATATTTGAATGCAATTTCTTTGAATATATTTAAAAGTTTATATATATTTTCAAAAATAATTATTTAAATAAAATTGTTTTTTCTGTTACATTTACCTATAAAAAATCACACAGGTAAACACACACATATTCACACAGACATATTATCTATCTATCTATATATATATATACATAAATATAATATGGGTTCATTTGTTGTCACTAAAAGAAATCAAGGTTTGTTGCAAGAATTAAAAAAATTGATTAACGCGTCAATAAAATAATATTAATTAAATATCAATTATTTTTTAATATAAATTCGTCTCCTTTTGAATAATGTGATTCTTTTTCTTTGATTAAACAGATTTTCACAAAAATTTCTATTTCATATATCAGTTTAATTTTACAATCGATTATTATCTTACAGTAGCTCTCAAGTTAGTGCAGTGTCTAATGTTTCGGAGTGTCAGGCACGGATTCTATGACTCATGTTTAAGGAGGATGACATCTAAAGTGGCGTTAGTGTTAATTGAGTTCATGTGGGAAGATTTTGGCCTGGCGAGCTCTAGACGTGTAAGTCACGATCTCGTACCAGAGCAATCAGTCAAACTGAAATTTATCAAAGATACCATTACGGGACAGGACACACTCGAAGCAGACAGAAAATAATGTAACAATGTGTAATAAACGAAGGTCGTAATAGAAATTGTTTGGGAAAGTAATATCTTATAATTTTTATAATAAGAAAGACAAGAAAATAAAATGAAAATTTTAGAAACTTTATGAATTTTCGTTTTAAAATTAAATAATGAAAATAATAGTTATTCTATCATTTTGAGTTCAATAAAATTACATAACTGAACTATACTGATATAGAGGTAATAATTTCAGTATATATGATGAAAACAGACATTTGACACTCATTGAACATTGATTTGAGGCTTGAAGTATATAAATCAACATACATTTGTGACCAGTATGGTTTGTGGGTAAATTTAATGAGTTGTCAACACAACTAATCAATAAATGTTGTTGTTAAATGAAGTTATAAGTGCTAAATTAATAACCATATACTTAAATTTTAAATTATATATTGCAATAATTATCAAACAAAATATATAATTTTATAATACTATTCTTTTTCTGTTAAATTAAGACGGAAAAGGAAAAAAATGCTGTGTATAGAGGAATCTAATGCAGGAGAATAAAGTATTCTAATACAAACATGTTTTACGATAAAGCCATTGTAATAAGAACAGAACTTGACATATTTTCTGTTCAATTCCTGAGAATGTCTACAAACTCATAAATAGAAAAAAAACTCTTTATTTTATCATGTGATTCTATTTTTATCAAAACATTAAGAAGGAGCATTCCAGAATTTGTAATACACTTGTTGAACATTATTATCATTTTAATAAAATAATTGTTAATTTAAAACGTCTTAATATTTATTAACTTTAATGTTGTGTAATAATTATTTTTTATGATAGGTTATATATATATATATATATTTATATATATATACAATTATATAATTGATCTTATTTTAACATTGATAAAAAACACAGGACAAACTATAATATAAATTTTATACCTTATACCATAATAAACTTTTATAATTTAATTAAACTCAAAAATGAATATGAACCATTTGTCAAACTGACAAAAATACTCGGTCATAACAACGCACTCAGTCATTTAATAGCAAGAATGATGCCATAGCATCAGCATGAAGAAATTT
This sequence comes from Acanthacorydalis orientalis, assembly GCA_034766995.1. Taxonomy (NCBI): domain Eukaryota; kingdom Metazoa; phylum Arthropoda; class Insecta; order Megaloptera; family Corydalidae; genus Acanthacorydalis; species Acanthacorydalis orientalis. Next base: position 18,087,740 of record CM068314.1, read on the forward strand.
GTGATGTAAAGCGAGCAAAGCTGCGCCGCCGTGCGTCTTTGGTGGTAGAAACGAGGATAATGTAATCAGCATGTGGCAGGCCTGTGACAGATCTCGGAGCTGTATGTTCTGAGCTTGAGCATCTCTCAGTACCTAACAGGCGTGGTCGTCTCTTACACAGCTTTATCAAACACGCGCACACGAACAGACATTCCCATACCATTTCACATAACTATATAGGGTAGTATATCTCTATACTACCCTATCACGAATCTGGTGAAGAATATACATTTATATATATATATATATATATATATCGTATAAGAGAAGGTTTTATCATATAGCTTATGATACACCCGTTCTAGAATTGAATATTCCGTGTTTTGGAGGATTATTAAAAATATATATATGTATACATTGATACTGATATACATATATATATATATATATATATATATATATATATATATATATATATATATATAGCAGATTACGTGTATGTAAATTAAAAATATAAACTTGTTATAAAGTCGTTTTATAATATGTAAAAAAGTAATATACATAGTTATATAAATTATTCAAATAAAGAATAAAATATTAAATAAATTAAATAAATTTAAATTTAAACGTTATGGAAATAAGTGTCTTTATTTGAACTCCAGAAGATTTTTTAATGTCTCATAAATTATAAAATACATTAACTGACTTACTTAAAATATACATATAAATAGTCAAATTTAAATGTATTCCTATTACAGTCTCTTAAATTCATAAATTAAAATTTTAAAATTATTATTTAAATTTTTAACTAGTAATTAAATTATTTTTTGTAAATTTTAACAATTAAAATGATATGGTATTTTTATAGAATAATTTGCTAAGATGATGTGTTCGTAAATATTATATTTACATCAAAAAAGATTAACAACTACTATTTTAGGGAGTTCAAGCAGAATATAAAAAAACATGTTATTTCTTCTCAAAAAATCATTTATGAAAGATAACATTAGGTTTTATTCTACATATTTTAACACAAAATGTATAAAATATTTTGCACTTTTTATATAAAAGAAATTATTTATTTTTTATGTCATATGTATAAATATATATATATACAGACTCAATCTTCGTTATGGTTACTATAATCAGTTTCGATTCGAATTTTATCTCCAGTTTAATCTGATATTAATTCTTTCTCTCTCTGATATAAAACTAAAAGTTTAATATCAGATTAAACATAAACCTACTTGCAGTTGACATCCGACAAGATACTGTTCGAGAGACCACAAAGAGGAATGTCTTAAAAAATAACAAACAAAACTTCTGCATAACTAAATTGAAGTATATAAAGAATATATATATATATATATATATATATATATATATATATATATATATATATATTTACATATATATACATTTGCATGAGTTGTCTGCAAATAATTTATTTCTAAAAAATATAAATCAATAAATAAAGTTGATTACTAATATCAGTAAAATGGATTAAAAAAATCTATATATATTTTTCTCTTGTTTCGATGTTGTATTTTTACAAGAACGGTAAACAAATTTACAGTATAATGAACAATATTTCAATTGCCGCTATTAAAAATTTCCTATTAAATTTATCAATGAAGCGATGAGCAATATACGGTTTACATAACAGAGTTGAAAAATTTCTCTATTACTTTCAATAGGAAAAAAACCAAATATGATTCGATCTGAAGTAAAATTAAAACCAATACATAATACTGTTCGTTGGATTGTAAAAAAAAACTGTATTAAAAAATAAATGTGCTTACAAATGTATAGAAAATTATACAAATTTAAGTGCAATGTCAATAATCTGTGAATAGCGGAAAATTTTTAATATGTTAAAACGCTTTAAAAATCAAATTTATTATTTAATGTGGATATTCCGGTAGAGAATTTTTCAATTAGAATTAAATTTTGTACATAATATATACATATATATGTGTATGGATATACATATATATATATATATATATATATATAAACATACACACACACACACATATATATATATATATATATACATACAGTGTTTATAAATATAGTAATGTATACAAGATACATTTTAAAAGGTCAACCATACTAGATGTTGATAATAATAATAATGTACAATATATAAATATTTAATTCTTTTTTCGAAATTTTTGTTCCATAATTCTTCCTAAAAAAATCTGTACTTGTTATAAAATGACAAATTTAAAAAAAAGTTCCTAGAAAAATCACACAAAATAAGGAGGGAAAAAACTATTTTAAGTTATACATACATTATCTGTTGTTTAACTGTTATTAATATATGTATTTGCTTAATCATATTATTAATGTTTAAATAAATTTCAATGACAAAATTTTTCTTTAAGTATATTAAAGGGACTTAATTCTTAAAAAATATTTTATTTCAAAGAAATAGTCAATATATGGTTGTTGAAATATGAATCATACATTGACTATTTTTTTTATGTTTTTATTAACTAAATTCCGTTATATGTGTTTCGTTATATACTATACATTATATGTGAAACTATTATAAATTTAACCTTTAAAAATTTACTGTCAAAATTAATTGTCACAGTAAAATATTTGAAATATCTTATTGTGTTTAAGGACTAAAACGATACACTTTTATCAGAGAGCTATTTTGTAACTTTATAAAACAATGATCAATTCATTTATATAAACCTGTTATAGATGTATTTTTTAAGAAAATATACAATAAAAATATAATAGTAATTGAAAACTCGATTACATATATGGAATGAAACTTGTTGTTTTTAATAACATTTATTATTATTGTAAAATGAATGAAATAAAGTAAATAAAAAATGTCTGAAATAGACCTTTATACAAAACATATAGATATCTTCATATATATATATATATATATATATAAAGAAAATATAATATTCTAATAAAAAATAACATCATTAATACATTTTTATACATTGTACTACATTGATGCGTGAAATAAATGTGTATATTATATACATAACTGAATATATGTATATTTTTATATTCACATACACATGTGTATAAATATATATATATATATATATATATATATATATATATATATATATATATATATGTATGTATATATGTAATGTATACATAAGGAGAATAAATAGAAATAACAATAAGAATAGACATCTTTAAAAATGATGCGAATAAACCAAGAAAGGAATGTAAAGAAGAAATAGATGGTGTCGGACAAATAACGTCGCCGAGCGGAGAATATGTATTAGATTATAGCAAAACGGAGTCTCATTATCACATAATGACGTTTACGCCTCATCAGTAATTCACCAAATCACCGTCGGGAGAATACGAAATATCGTTCAAAGAGAAATTCCACTGGCGTTCGGGAATAACAACACCGGCCAAGCAAATAGCAGCTACCGAGCAAGCAAACGGTGGCAATAGTGCTAGTGGGCGTTTTCCATCGAACCCTGGACCGACCAGTAAAATTGTTGGTGTGAGATACATGGAGACAGGCATCCAGAACTCACAGAAGGGCCATTGGAAACATTGTGTCATTTATTTCTATGTTCTCAGGCTTCCACATCCGTCTTCTTTGTCCGGGGACAAGCCGTGCACGGATTCACAACGTATAAATACGCATTCTGTAGAAAGAAATGACGCGATCCGTGACGAAAAATACGATAAAGAGAAGAAACGGTATAATTACTATTAATGAAACGAGAAACGTTTACATGGGCATTCACAACATTACCAATTATAACAGAAAAGAAATAGGTACATGTGTATATTTTTACTGTGAACAAAGATGTGAAAATACTTTCGAGATAAAAATAGAAAATAAAGGGATAAATTGCTACGAACGGCACGACGAAGAAAAACAAATAACTGACAAGGATGAAGTGAAGTGGAAGATGGTGGTGAGGAGATGGCAGTGAGGCGTCATTAGCAAGTTGAATTATGGATTGTTTGCCACTCGCAATCCATCCGGGGATACGAATACTATACTTGCTTGAATATTTGGCGGATCTTCATTTTGGGAATATAATGCTGTATTACTGGCTCGTTACTATGAACGACAAATTATATATATATATATATACACACACACACACACATATATATATATATATATATATATATATATATATATATATATATAAATTAGTGTCGTATTAATTTGAAGTTTATTTTAAAGAAACTTATAAATTAAAGTTTCGTACACAAAACTACTAGCTGACTTGAAACGACGTCGACATAAAATTACAAATTTTAATAAGTAATTCCAGTGAAATAATAAAATACAATTTAATGAACATTCCTAGAAAATATACGAATTCATTTTGACTTTATTAATTTCGAGAATGACGCCACGATAAGCAAAACAATTTAAATAAAAATATATAAGTTATATATACTATTAATATGATTTACAGAAAATCGTAAACTTTCTTCATTTCCATTCGTGCATTGAAACTGAAATTATATACGTCTCAGTCCTGCTATGTTTATAGAAGTTGTTTTGTATGTTGCATGATGATATAGGTGAATATAGATACGCATATGAAATGAGGTTACGTAATTGTTTATTCATGTTCATACATCGTAATAGGATGCGGTACTTCCATCTGGGAACAAGTATGATTTCGTATAAAAGAAGTGTGTTCATTGAAAATAACAAAAAAGTATCTGCTTTAAGATGTGAATATAAAACTATAATATAATAAATTGTGATAATATTTGATTTTCTTCTATTCGAAAAGAAAAATAACGAATCTTGTTACTGTAATAATATTTCTATTTTCAAATAAAATAGAATTACTTTCTTCTTTCATGTTTGATTTTATATTTAAGAAATTATTTCGATATTTAATTACATCTAACAACTTTTTTGTTAGTCTTATTATTTACGATGATATATATTCCTAATTTTTACAAATCAGTTGTATTAACTTTTAACATTACAAAATGTTTTTTTTTAAAAAAAAGAAAACATACAAAGACTAATCTTATAATTACACAATAGTTTTTTAACTATATATTGACATATTTCTAAGTTTGTAAATCTTTTATTGTATAAAAAATTAAATTTATAAACTTTTAATAATCTATGTATTTTTATAATATTTTGAAAATGATATAATTTTATTAAATTTAACTAGGAGTCGATATATCTTTGCACGTGATTAAAGAAAAATAATTAATTTCTACTAACTAAATTTCTATAATACTAGTTAAATATTTAATTGAATAGATGAAAATAATTTTTACAATATATTTTTTAACTATCTTTATTTTAACCCTTATCACTTCAAGAATATTATAGCAAGCTTATTAGCCAACTCTCAATAAATTTTGTGAATTTTAAGGTGCTAAGAAAAGACACTATATAATTTTCACAAAGTAGTTGTTTGTTAGTAGGAATATTTATAAATGTTGTGTAAGCACTAATACCAAAAGTCAAAGAAAAGAATAAACTCATACTTCACTATTTTTTATATATTTTTTTTTAATATTTTGTTAGTTTCAAAAGGATTCTTTGATATGATTGCTTAAAAATAAAAAAAAACATAAGAATTATTTATGTCATTATTATATTATTTTTAATTGTAATATGTAATTATTTTTTTATACATTTCTTTCGTATGATATTGAAGAAAAATATACTAGTGATATTATTCTCATCTCTGCTATTATTTTGGAAGTTTTTAACATAAAACTCGTCATCACTACTTTCTGTTATTTACTTTTGCAAGGCTCTTTATATAAACTATTATATATCAGGAAAAACGTTTCAGGAAACAAATTAGATAAAACTGGACAAATTACTCGAAAATTATTGCAGATGTTTTCAGAGGAACAATAAATGATCTGCGTCGACTAACAACAAAATAAACAAAACACCGCTAAAACGCAAATATGCTGGCAGCAATACTACCAGTTGGAGTCATAAGGGTTAAGCTTACGCAATAAATCACATAAAAATCGGATTAAAAATATTTAATAACTGATAACTGACAATTTCATATAAAAATATCAGATTTTTCTATACCTAGTGCTCTGAGGATATAATATATAAATTTTCGTTAAATTACAGAAAAAAAATAATGTATAAAAATGAATCTATATTTGGTCAATTCTTTTTATGTATTTGTTTTTTTTTCATCTGATAGTTTGCTCATCATTTACAACGAAGGTATTCTATTTTAGGCGAAACTACTTTTAATGATTGTTGTGTGCAGTGCATTGTACGCATGGGAATTGTGCGTTGTAAGTTTTGTGGTAGAGAAAGGGTTGTAAACCATTGTCCAATACATTAGTTGAATTAGCTGGAATAAAATTTACAGCACTAAGTTGGAAGTATTACCATCAATAACTTACAATGTACTAAATAAAAGTAAATAGGACGATTTATTTAGATAAATAATAAATATACTATTATTTTATATAAAATCATAAAGAAAATAAATTGTTTTCATAGTAAATAATGTATTCGAAATTTATTTTTTACAAAAACTTGAAAGAAAAGTGAAAATTAAAACAAAACAATTCTGCTTTTACTGATTAAAAAATACTCCTAAAGACAATACTGATGTAATAATAATCGTTTTACATTTAATGTTCATATTGACCTTTTATAAATAAAAATGAAATAGAAAATAAAAATATATGATTAAGAAATATTTGACTCTCTTCTAAAAAATTAATTGGTATATTATTTTTATTTTTTAATAAAATCTTTATAAGTAAATAATGTAAAATACAAGGTGGAATATTTTAAAATATTTAATTTCATTATGTTGCATAAATATTTTATAAAAGAAGACTGGTATGTTTTAGAAATGATTAGAAAATAATAAATATTTACAATAATTCTAGACATTGTATTTTTGAACTTTCAGAATTATTTGTTACACACTAATGAAATTTGATTTAATGAATAAATGTATATAGATTTATATATATATATATATATATATATATATATATATATATATATATATAATGTATGTATATAGGTTCATGTACAGCATGTAGATCATTTTGATGGACTCATGCATATACACTTGTTCAGTAATAGTCTCATAGGACGTCGTAATTTAGATAGAAATATATACAGAATCAACATTATATACAAAACACACCGTTTTGTATATCCTGCTGTCAGGAAGATTCATGTCCACTGTTGTATTCCGTACAATATAACACAACTAGGTTTCGAGTTAACGATAGAAAGACGACCAGTTTCAGAACCTAACGCAACATGGCTAACAGAACGACGGGCCACGAGAGGACTTGCAGAGCATACGAGGTGGTGCCACTCTTGTGGCTAAATCGTCCCTAAGCTCACGCGCCAACAATATTACAGCGATTTACGAAACACACACGCACGCTTTACGTACAACTCATTGTGTCTCTGCCATCTCATACCAATACCATTCATGCTCCACATCCATCTACCGCCTCTTACAAACACACCACGAGGCAGTCTTCCCACACCAGGTCATGTGCGTGGGCGTTTTTGTTAAGTCAGGGATGAAATTAGTTTAATATATTGCATTGCTCCCAGTTTTTCTGTTCCAGCATGACACAGTTTTGTATAATATGCTGTTATGATGGTAATTTTAATGCATATATATATATATATATATATATATATATATATATATGTATATATGTATGTATGTATATATAAACACATGTACTTGTGTAAATACACAAGGATAATATGAGTGATTTAATTAAAAATTATATATACATACACACACACAAATACGATGAACATTTAATAAATTCTGCTGTTTTTCTTTTTTATTAGTAACGAATAGAATTTATCGTATTTACACGTTTTTTTTTACATAACCATTTTCTAAAAATTCAAAACACACAACGGTAAGAGTTACTGAAAACTAGACATTTAATTCCCGTCTATATGACAAATATCTCAGGCAATAAGAAAATAAAGTTTATTTTAAAATAAAAAGGACGATAATAAACCTTTTTGAAATTTGAGAATGTGTAAAAATCTGAAATATTACATCACAGGATTCAAAAATGTATTTAGAAAAGTTAACTGGGGCGTTTTTAATATATTAGTTATCATAAAATTTTATATCGTTGCTTTATTTCTCCTTTTTCCTGCAAATTTCCGTAATTTGTATTTTTAGTGGGTAAACGATTCGTTAATCACTAAGAGAAATTATATATATATAAAGAGAGAGAGAAAGAATATTAATTTTAGAAAAAAATACATATGTGCAGACTTAATTCAATGTTGTTTAAAATAATATTTATTTAACTTTTATATCACAAATTAAACATTATATTTTCTACTCGTATATTATAATAATAATATAAGTAATTTTAAATAAAACCGCATTAAGAAAATTAGAAAAATGTGAATAATTTGGAATAATAAATTTTATTTTCAATTATTTTTTCATTTATTCCACAAGAGGATTATTGGTTTAAGTTTTCGAATGATAGAACAGAAACAATGAATTTATTAATTAATAAATAAAAAGTTTCTTTTATGAATAACAGAGAAACATATAACAATTTTCTTATGAACTGAAATAATAGCTAATATTTTTAATAGTTAAACATATAGAAAAATAAATAAATTACAACGAACGTTTTTAATGGAATTGATTTAAAAGTAACAAAACAAACATAATTTCATTAGAATATTAACTATAATGAAAAAATGAAACAAAAAACATTTAGATTGTTAAAAAATAAATACTAAGCCAGAATTATACACAAAAATAAATGAGTTTGATTGTTTGTATAACACTAGAGAAGCATTGAATGGAATTAACTAAGATAAAATATGAAAATTGGGAATGAAAGTTTTCTAACACAGCTATCTAAGGTCAAACAAAGATCATACAGTTAAGTAATAATACTCAATATTGCATGGAATCGTTTCTAGTACTAACACCGCAGATTTAGTTTTCGTTTGTTGTAACCAGGGTTTTGACAAAATTAATAGGGGTCGAAAAGCTACTACTCTCGTCGGATTAACTCAATATCCTGTTGCAAAACCCACTGTTTGGTAATGTTGTGAAATAAATGGTAAAAAAGATTACAAAACGCTTGTTCTGAATGATAAATGCGTAACTAATTTTAAATCTTCTGTAAAACTTAATTATTTACAAACGTAAATGACATAAATATATTATACACTGTATATATATATATATATATATATATATATATATATATTCTATGTACTGTGTAAATAATAAATCGATATTAGAATATAAAGAAAATCATTTGGAAATGCACTTATTTTAGGTATATTTTAGATAAACTTATTTGAAAGTTTCAGCAAATGACAATTTGGGGAAAATACAACGACCGCCTTGAGAAAAACAAGCTCTTTTGCATAATGAAAAATAGCACTGGTAAATAAATCTCATTTTCTCATGACTGTTTGTACTCTGAGACGATTAAAGTAAGAGATAAAAATAAATAAGATATTTGTTTTACTGCACAAAGACAATTTGAAAGAATTGTTCTTCAAAGTGTATTAATAATCAATCGCTTATCTTATATATAAAAACCCACATTTCCCATCATTTTGTCAGCAAAACAAAGTAACGAGTATCTATAGTGACGAGAAATGCTTGCTTTGTCAGCTCATAGGTTTCAAGTTAATTTATTAAGTTTCGTTCTTAGGTACTTTTTTTATGTTTAAATATATTATGTTGTAAAAACCAATAAATTGTTCTTTTCTTTCTATTTTATCGTCAATTTTGACAGGTTTTATAATAGTATGTTAATAAAAATACAGCTCTAGTAATATAGCGAAGAAAATTTGAGTCCTCAAATTTAAAAATAGGTTTAGTAATAAAAACGTCAATATTCATACAATGTGTGTAATATATATATATATATATATATATATATATATATATATATATATATATATATATATATTCAATACATGTGAAATAACTATTAAGAATTATTATTTAGTTTCTAGTACTGACAGATAAAAATTTCAAAAACAATTATTCTTTAATGAAAATTATCAATGTTAAAATATAGATTTAGATTTATACTTTTTTTTTATAAAAGTGTAGTTCAATTAAAACACAAAGATATTAATATCCATAAACTTACATTTAGTCTGATAATATTTAAATGAAATTTTAAGAGAATAAAAATGATAATTTATATCTTTATGAAATCTTTTATTTATTTATGTATTTGAAAAACATTTAAATTCTAAAATACTTTGTTCGAAAGTATCTTAAAATTATTCATTTTCAACTGATTTATTCAATATATATATATATGTATATATATATATATATATATATATATATATATATATATATATATATATATTGAATGAAAATATAAACATCGTGTATAATTATGAGGAATTTAAGCCGAAAAATGATTTTCAACTGGGTAAATTGTAGATTATTATGACTGATAATGTAATATACTTATAAGAGAAGAAAATAATACGAAATGTTCAAAAGCTATCTGCTAATACCGTTTCGGAGCTGAACGTTAAAGAAACCGAATCGTTTAAGGAAAACGTTTTAATATGACTACGTCTGTCTTACTTTGAACGTCGAGTAAAAGGGACCCAAAAAATGTCTAATAATAAAAGTGAGCGAAACAGCTATCCAATTAATGTGGCGAATAAAACGGGTCATAATTGATTGTCTCGTTTTATTTGAGCGCTTTTATTTGTGTTCAAGAGACAGCTTTGGATACACACTGTGTTGGCTACGATGAAAAACAATCGTTAATTACATCTTACAACGGACTGAGTTGAAAAAGTTATTGTGTAAAAACAGCAACGAGTTGTGACAAATGAAATATCGGTGAAAAAGAAGAAAGAGTATACACACCGCTGTGTGTATGTGTGTGTACGTACATCATAAGTCTTCTTTTCTAGCTGTCAATGACATGAAATAAAATTACAGTTCTCTCGGTTGCTTCGGCGAATTTTTTTCCAGTCCGGAAACAGTGATGCAGGCGCGTAGGTCAAGTGAGGATTATGTAGTAATCTGGATTTATTCTTTTCAATTACAGAAGAAAAAACATTTTGAGAAATGTGTGATTTCATATCTATTTGCCGAGTTTTCGTCGTAGTAGTCTTTTCTCTAGCTGGAATATTGTTAACGAAGTATTCATTTTATTGAGTTACTAGTAAATTCAATGAGAAGTGAGATAAATTGTTGATTTAAGTGAAATTTTGTTTAACGCTTTTATCTTTTTTATGTTTCACTTTATTGATTTCATTTAAGTACTGTTTCTTTTAGAATACTATAGAATTCAATATTTACTTAACTTTAAAGATGATTTAAATATACTTTCTAATTTATTCAACATAGATTTCTAGAAAACTTTTTTAATAACACATTCAGTGTGTAAGAATGTAAATATTAAGACTAATATAAAAATAGTTTTGAAATAATTTTTATTAGATTTAGTATTTTTATTTACTTAATACAAAATTCCTTTGAATATATTTAATAAAGTAAAACAAAACTTTTTTTAATTTATTTACTAAAATGTGAATCTGATAAACAGATCATAAATTTAATTGAAATAATTTAAACAAATAACTGATTACAATATTTATATATTTATTATATAATTCAAATTTTATCCTTAATATTTATTAAAAATACATATTTATCTCTATTTCTACACAAAATAAAAGCTCATAATTGCAAATAATTTATAAACTGTTATAAAATTAAAAATACGACTTCTAAGTTTTTGAATAAATCAAACATATTTTTATAAATTAATCTGTTTAATAAGAATTAAATATAATTTAAGACAATGTTAATATTATTTATATATATATATATATATGTTTAAATTTCAGTCCAAACCAATTAAAAACATAACTTTCTAACTTTTATGGTTTTTAAGAGAAGTAATTAAACTCAAAAATAAACTTTTACTTTTCTGTAAACTAAAAGAAAATTTCTATTAAAAAATTTCAATAATTTATGATTAACCAATAATAAATTACGGAATATTTTTGATTAAAATTTAAGTATGATTTTATTGTTTCAGTAAAAAATGATAAATCTTAAAAGTTATATATAATTTTATGAGAAGGTGATACAATTTTAATTGAACATAATTTTCATTAAACTTTTTCGATTATAAAATTAATTAATGCAAAAAAAATTAATTAATTTTAAAATAATGTCTTTTTTGTACTCATACTTTCATATACACAAAAACAGATATTCTGAATATCTAGTTATTATTTTAATATTAACAATATAAATATTATATTAGTAAGAGGTCCTATTTTAATGACTGTATTTTTGATATTCGAATAATATCTAGTATTTCGTAAAATTTATTTTGAATATCAATAATCAAAAGAAAGTATCAATATCATACTTTTCTTTAAAAAAAACATTAAGCTATAAGTAATGATTATATTAAAGTAATTTGTAAATTGCATTCAATTCAATATGAAATATCGATTAAACTGTGACGAAAGGTAAAAATATCAATATTAAATTATTATGTTTTGAATAATTGAGAGACTATTGTACGAATGTGTAGAGAAATTGAATTATGCTGTTTAAAAAAAATAATATGAAAATATCATCAACTGTTTCAACAGAAGATATTTTATTTTTAGACGATTATTAAAATTTTTAATTAGTTTTTAAGTTATAAATATAATTATATTTTTTGTATACTTTTATTTATTATTTGCTGTTGGAGTATTTTCTACACATACTGTAAATATTATAGTAAAAGATGCCATAATAATAAGGACATTTTATTTAAAATATTTAAACTGAAACATATATGAAAATTCCAGATTCATTTTGAACATAAATAGTTGGAAAAAAAAACGTCAATTCGGAATTCAGATATTAAAAAAATTATATCGTAACAAATGTTATTGAAACGGTGTTTCCGAAACGATATCTTGAACAAAACTGAGAAAAAACCTTGAAATATGAAAAATCTTTTTGGAAAAAAATATAAAACAATATGCTTTATGTATTATATATATATATATATATATATATATATATATATAAATGTTTTCGTGCATAGGATGATAAATGGCCAGATATGAAAAAGACATCTGCAAAGAAAGAAAAAGTGTAGTTAAAAACGAATGCACGTTCCAATTCCGTGCCTTTAAAATGTCATCATTCACCCCAAAGTGAAAATATCGACGCGTTCCTGTACAAGTCACGTTTGAGTGAAGATTAAAGTTAGTTCGAAAAGAGGTATCACGCATCAACTGATTTACGGCATTCGATTTGGTTTTCCATCTTCTCACGGCAGTCGTCTCTAGTTCGTTTCTTTTTCAGAAGATTGTATTCCCAATGGGTTTATGTAAACATCAACAGAATCGTTTGAAATACGTAAACGACGCTTAATCAGTTTCCCTATATTGCTTTTGTTGTAATACTTTTTCCGAGTCTCTTAACAAACTTTACAGTTTTTTTCTGTTCGACATTAAAAACACTTCTTTTCAAAATTATCTAAGTCTAATTCTTATATTGAAGTTTATTATTATTACATATATATATATATATATATATATATATATATATATATATATATAATTTTTTAATATTGGCATACATTAATTATATAAAAATACAACTTACCATATGTCATAAAAAATAAAAAATCTAAGCAAAAGGATTGTTAAGTTTGATTACACTTTAGATAAATAACTAATTTAATTAAAATAAAAAAATATCATTTTAATGATTCAATAAAATTCTTATTAGGATAATTTATCCTTTGAAATTAATTTTAAAAATTTAATTATTTGAAGTGATAGATGAATTAAAACTTAAATATTGAAAAAAATATGGTCATTAATCATATTGAAAGTATTTCGAAATATTTTAATTATATATATATATATATATATATATATATATAAATTATTTAAATTTATAAATCTAACAATTTATATATCAATATTTATGTTTGAAATGTTAATTAATTTCTGTAAATTAATTGTTTTCGCTGTAGTTAAAATTAATGAACTTGAACTGAACATATTTACACCATATAAACATATATATAAATATATATATATATATATATATATATATATCAAGTTGTAAATTTATTTATTTATTAATATATTAATTCAATAAGTCAATATAGGTATTTGTAAATCACAATAAACAAACAAAAGTTTAGATGATTAAACAATTCAATAAAGTGCTTGATAATCGAACCGATTCGAGGTTAAAACTAAATCAACAATCAGTTCACACCGAATCGATACAAAATAAACTAACAAACTAGTGGCAGCAGAACTCTGAAATCAGTACAACTATTCGTGTTCAGTCGCAGCCGTAGAGTTTGAATTACCCACGCCTATAAACAACATAATCCAAATTATCGCAACCTTTGTCTTTCATCTCTATATAGAGTATTTGTTGCCGCTGCTTACACTGGCACAGAGTCCTTGAGTTGTTTGGCTGCTCGAATTGTTTGGGCCTATTCTAGCAAACGTGGCCATTTATCTCAAACAAGCGCTGCGCGAATGCCGAGAGCTTTCTCCGTTACCAGGAACCACTACCGCTCTCTCTATTCCTGCGGAGACCGGGCGGGCAGCATACAGCAGATCGATTTATCCTGCGAGATAATCGGCAAATCCTGCGGGAGAGCCCCGGAGCAGGCTTCGCCTGTGCATACTACACTACCACCAGCCAGGGCTATGAGCTGTACGTTCTAAACTTGTTCGTCAGGATTAATTCATGTGTGGGAAGTAATTGCAGAGTTGCAAGTTTACTTTTTTTAATAGATTTTTTTATGAGATTCTTATGATAAAAATCGTACATTCGATTACATTTGTATATTGTTTTATATATTAGGAAATGTTCATTTTTTGTAAATGTAATGACGAAAAATAATTTTAATTATATATCATGTGTGTGTGTGTATATACATATATATATATATATATATATAATTTGTTGTTTTTATACTTATTGAAAACATTTTCAGAACTTTATATAGACGATTATTGCTTGTATTTCACATTGACTATAATATTTGAAATATTTACTTTTTTATTACATATATACATGCATATAATGATTGAAATTATACTTTTATTGATGTACATAATAAAAATAAGTAATTAAATACAAAATAATATTTTTCTTACAAAAAAATAATAAATATAAATATAAACTGTTCAATATTTAGTATTTATATTTTATTTATTGTACAACAAATGTTTTCAATTGAGAAATTTCTACATTATTTAATATTTTTTTATTAAAAGAAAAATATAGATCATTTTAAGTAAATAAATTACTAGTTCAAAAATTTATCTACAGAAAATATTTTTTATATTGTAATATATACATCTATATATATATATATATATATATATATATATATATATATATATGTATGTACGTATGTATAAATTCATATATTTATGTGTGTGTGATTTTGTTCACGCCACAAGGAAATAAAGTGATCGGCAACCGGATGTCGAGAAAAGAATATTTCTGAGCTGTACCTTTTGTTAGAGCCCCGCAGCGCTGTTTTGCCATGTTCTGAAATATTAAGACAAGCCACCCGACGATCTTTCTTTTTCTTCTATAAGTGGCGAATTATACGTAGAGAAAAATCTTTCCTGGATAAGAATTATGTAACTGTGAAGAAATGAGGTTTTCGTATGCCACCACGATATAACAGTTTTGTGAAAAAGTGTTGGTATCTATTTAGTGCTGCTATAAAGTGGCCAATTTATACAAACCAAGTCTGTAAGAATTGGTTAGGACGTTCTTTTTTATTTTTTGTAAATGTGTAATAAATGTAGACTAAAATGTACAATTTATAAATGTTTAATTTATTTATATTATAAGTAAATTTAAGTCAAACCTATTATGTTTAATTATTTCGTTTTAAATAAATAAATTTCTTTTATATACGTTATTAGTTAAATTATGAATTTTATTCAGTATATAATACTGATATAATAAACTATCTTCTTATTAAATCATATATAAACATAATACATTTCAAATAAATATAATTATTCACTTTCAAAGATTGTATCTTTGTATTTTCATAAGATAAATACAAAAACGAAAGTTTAAATTTTAATTAAATTTGAAATTAAACTATTATAAGGAACGTATTGTTTATATATATATATATATATATATATATATAAGTATATACATATATACATATATCATACTTTTAAATTAAACAATATTAATTTACAATTTTATTAATATTAACTTATAATGAACGATTAATTCATTGAGGTTCACAGGCGTGTCGACAATTAAGGTCATTACCGCCAGCATATATAATGAGGATTAAAAAATAAATATAGTTTATACGATGAAATATATAATTTAAGAAAATCATAGCATTTTATTACATATATTAATTGAAAAATATGACAAAGTGAGAATATGTTTTAAGCAAAACTAAACAAAAAGGAATTAAATTTGTTAGTTTATATATTACGAAACGAATTATCATTATGAGAAATAATAAATAATTTGTGGTTGTTGAAGAATTATCACAATGGTAACATTTAAAACATAAAGCAGCTAAAACGAACTATTCTCAATAAGTTAAGAGCAATTAGTATTTAAATTATTCAACGGAAAGAAAAGAAACAGAGACTAATAAACTTATGTGAAGAAAGAACGTTGAGCAAAGTCGGATCGGTCGAACTGTTCTTTAACACTAAACTGTGGACTGACGGTGAACACATAAAACTAAAATGTGATAATTAGGGCTCCATTCCGTTAAATTATGGCCCATTATATATTAAGCAGCGGCAGTGGCAGACCAAGTATTTACACAAGAACACCGTTGCAACGAACCAGCAGGTACGAGAAATAATATACGTCCAATTTACTAAACAACCAATAATAGGTTGGCGCCTGTTTGCACCACGACACCCAATACTTAATAAAAATAATGACTGCATTTTTAAATTACGTATTTTAGTGGAAATATTGCCAGCACACGCTACAATGAACAAGCTCGATTATGCTATCGTCTGATTTTCTTTTTCCAATAGACTCGAATAGCTGCAGGTTGTCTCTTTCTAACGTACAAAATACAGAAAATCAAGTATCCGGTTCTTTCGAACTGCTGCTATCCAACATTGCACACTCAGTGAATTTATAATAAAAGAGGCGAATGTTGTGGTGGCATAGGAGGTACGGTAAAATCTAATTTCGCGTTGGATCATTTGCGTTTAGCGCAAAGATATCTCATAGTTCTACTCTATATGAAATACATTTTTATATAAAGTGTTTTATTCTCTGTTCCACTGGTGGCTCCGACACTGTAATAAAGACTCTTGTGGTATGGAAATAAGTATGATTATATTCAAGATAAATGTCTGTCTTACGAATAAAATTCACACGAAAGTGACCAGGATAAAGTTCGAAAATAACTTAATAAGTTATTTTATTTTCAATTAGGTATGAAATATTTCTAAGAATATATTAAATATATTAGATTTGATCTTTTATTTAATTTTCAGCCCGTATTATTAAACGTTTGTGTTTGTCTATATCTGTATATATATATATATATATATATATATATATATATATATATATATACATATATGTGTGCGTGTAAATAGTAAATTTTCTACTTTGGAACATAACTGTTTTTATACGAGTTCAGTCCATATTTATTTTCATAATTAAAACTGAAATATATTTAAGTGAAGGTATGTCATTTCCATTAAATTTTCTCATTTATTTTTATATCTTCAAATAATATGATTTAATTAAGTTTAAAAATCATAATAATTTATATATTTTTTTTTGAAAAAAGAAAATTATAAGATATGCATAACTCGTTTTTCTATTTTTTAATACAAAGCAAAAATATATTTCACATTGCGGTTTGAAATTCGAAATTTACCGACGCTGAAGCTATTTTAATTTTGCACGCAGTTACAACAAATTGCAGCAGTTAAATTTTACAAAAATATGCAAACGATATTCGGCAAGCGTTGTAATATTTGTGCGAATAAATCTTACTGTGTGAGTCAAAGCGTAAGGCAGTCATTAAACTGATTTAAGTTTGTAAAAGCAAACATCAAAGCCGTCTTCCGAGTGACATTATTTCATTTTGTCGCCTTGTGGCCAATGTAGACAGTGATTCGTTCTTTCAAACATAACCGATCATATCTTAAAATTGATGAAATGGAAAAGATGGTTGTGTAGGACATTGGCTATCTTTGTTCATTCAATATAACAGTGAAACTGTACGTGTGGTGAAAAGAGACGAAAAAGATCATTTTCTCTATAAAACTGTGTGTTAAACGTTCATTTTATTGACATCGGCTACCAATAAGCGTGACAGGTTTCTTGATAGCCAGTGCAACTTGCACCTAAACCCAATAATGAGATGTCATTTTAGTTTATATGTCGTATACTTTGTGTGATAAATCATTTCTGAAATAAACGATGAGATTTTTAATAGAACATTTATATTGTTCAACGTGTACTGATACACTTTTTATAAAAAATGTTGTTTTTTTACAAAAAAGTACAATTATATTTTCTAACATCACTGGTTATATTAATAGATAGTTATCTGTATTTGTAATTTTTAAATTATAATATTATTATACTCAATTAATTTAATGTATTAATTATATATTTTTTAGACATCAATAGTACTTTTTTATATTAACTTTTTAATTACAAAATATTCAAAGAAGCGATAAAATTAAAAATACAAACACTATTAATAACTACAAATTCAATATAAGTTTTCAGTATTTTCTAATTTTTTTTTTTCATAAAGAAAGGACCAAAGTTATTCACAATGAGAAGAATGTAAACGTTCAATGTTGACAAACGAACATATTTTATTTAACAATAGAATTATTATGACAAATGTACAAAACATAAACTTCAGTAGATAACAGAAAAAAAAACAGGTTTACAAGTTTATTAATGCAGGCTTAGTATTATCAATGTGTGTTTAGTAAAACCAGAGACCAAGTGGTGCACAAGTTGCGAGTAGAACAAGCGGCACCAACGATACCGTGCCGTGTGGTGACGGTGTTATAGACACAGGCAGACATAAATTATACCAAATGCAGGAAGCTGCAGATGACAGACGTAAATTTAATGGAGATATATGTGTGTGTACATGGTTTTCGAATAGAAGTAAATAACCTAGAGGCTTCCATTTCGACATCCAGTTATCTGTCGACGAGCTTACTGACTTTTAAATATAGTCTGTTGTCTACCTTGTATATATATATATATATATATATATATATATATATATATATATATATATATATAAATTACTCAAAAGAGACTAAATTAATAAATAAATTGTAAATAGATATTTGTATGTAAAATACAAACAAATTAAAATATTACTATTATTCCCAATTATCTGTTCATATGAAAGAAATAAAAAATTAAGGTAAAAAAGTGAAAATGTAAATATATTAATTTCATCTCTATTAAAATAAAATTGTTATAATAATTTGACAGCTTACTTACTAAAAGATTTATTAGTAGTATTTTTTTAATGAACGAGTCCATTTATTTTTGTTGGAAAATATTATCAAACATCAAATATATTATTAAAAATTTACATTTGTTTGATACAAAATGATACTGAGTTTCATTATAAATTAATAACTCAATTATAAAAGGGACTGCAAGAGTAAGTAAATATTTTAGTACAAATATGTTGAATGCAAGTACAGAACATTGTCATTTGCACAGATAATATGAACATTGATAGCGCAGAAAATTGTTATTTGGTCGACATTAAAATTTTATTATGCCGCTGTACAAATAAATTCATGGCACTTGATATGGAAATACATTATGTATATGTACATATATACATATATATATATATATATATATATATATATATATATATATATATATATACATGCACGTAAAGAAAAATATATTTATGTATTGACAAATCGTTTTCTGTATTTTAATATTTTAAAACGATCAATCGTACAGTAAAGTATTCTACCATGGTAAAAAAATATCAAAAAACGAAACTATGTTTAAATTTATTAAATATATATTCCCTACCCTACACACAAGTGGAAGAAGTTAAATTCGCGTAACGTTATGGCGCGAATAGCAAAGACAAGTCTTGTTTGTGTCTCTGTATATTGGCATTCGGCGTAATCTGCCGCGGGCGAGTGAAGAGAGTTCCACAGGACTCGTCTCGTCTTGTCTATTGGCATTAAGATGATGTTTGGTAAAGTGGAAAGCTTATAAAGCACGGTATTTCGTGTTTAGGTTTTCGCTTTCAATATATATATATATATATATGTGTTATGAGTGTATGTATATATGTAGGTAAGAAGGTAGGCAGGATTTTATTTTTGCACATAAACGGAAACGGCAAGAATATGAAATATTTCTCTATTCGAATTCTCTCTGTAGTACAATAAACAAGGTATATTGTTTTGTGTGTATCTGTGTTTGTTTCGAATTTGTGGTACGAAATCGATTTGTTAGTTGTGTGGTTTTTCTTCTTCGTCCTATTTTTTTTGTCGTAAAATACCAACGATTTATGTTAACATATATTTCACATATTTTCGTAATAAATTACAATATGAGTGAAACATCAAGATTTTTATTTCATAAAGAAAGCTATCAAACAATACGCTTATGTATGTACATATATATATATATATATATATATATATATATATATATATATATATATATGTAATTCTAGTTGTATGTTTATAGGAAGATATATAGATATTTTTATTTCTTTAAAATTAAATTATTAAACGTATAAAAGTATTTTTATTTCATGAACATATAGTTCATATAAAATATTAAAAATAGTTATATTACAACAATTTTAGTAATTAATGAAATAGTTATCAAATTTGTTAATAAATATAAGGTTTAGCTAAAAATTATGTATAATAAAATATCAATTTTACATACAGGTGTACTAAATATGAATATAAAAATATAAGTAAGTAACAATTATTATATTAACACCCTGAAATAATTTCAAATTCTTATTATATATCAAATAAATTTAAGAATCTAACTAAATAACCAGATAATGATATGAAGTTATCTTTATTCCTTGTAATGTACAAATAAGTATAATGATAAAAAGATATTAATATTCAGTCATTTATTTGTTTATTCCTTTTCATTATACCAAAATATGAAAGTGATAGTCGGTTAATTTTTGAAAAACGATATTATTTATCACAACTCAGTAATTATTTTTACAACCATTTTTTATTGATTATGCTTGGATTTGTTTTAATTTTATATTGATAAACTATGAAGCATAATTTAATTCCTGAAAAAACATCTAATTAGTATAAACAGCATGTATCTCGACTGATATTTACAAGACGATAATAAGAACACAACAAATAATTACTCTCGATAAATAGATAACAAAATCCTGTACATACACACATCTTGTTAACGATCTAGTCGCATTTCAGACAGTTTCAAGTCAACGGCTGCATGTTTATAATTGCATTTACGTAATTTCGCCTCGTCTACTTGCAATACGTTCCGTTGTTATTACACATTTAAGTTTACTACAATCTTCTTGCTATATATGCAATTGCAGTAGACTGCATTCAACGTGAGAAATATCACAAATATGCAGCAAAGTAAATGAATGTTCATGAGTTGTTTTAGGACTGTCGTCTAAGAGAGAGTGGTATGTTACTAGGAATCAAATCTACTCTATTATAAAATTGAAGGAAAATAGTATTCAATGCACGTAGTAGTAAGTATATATAATTAAGTAAATGAAACGTTTTTGAGTTATCCGAAAGAAAAATATATTTAATAGTAAATTTATAGAAATTTAATGGAATATAAATGTAGAAAAACTGCAAAAATTATATTCTATAATTTATACTTCCATAACTCTGAAATTATTAAATTTATAAAATATTTTTTCCATTTGTAATATAAATAAAAAGTCCTGTCAATACTGACGTTTAAGTAAAACTGTAAAATTTTTATTAAAGACATGAACAAATAAAATCTCAAAATTAATTACTTATATAAAATAGATTTTATATAATAAAATGATTTTATAATTGTATGTAAAACGAGTATTTTGTCTTATATAATATATAAATGAATAAATTCGACACTTTGAAAATGGATGCATTAATCAATTATATTAGCCATACTGAAAAAATAATGATTCGATTTGATTCAAGTCACATTATTGAAAAATATAAGATTGAAACTCTCATTTTTCATATAATTTTAATAATTCAATTTAATTATTAAGATATATGTATATGTAAATGTGTGTGTGTATATACATAATACAATAAAATATATAAATTTATAAAAATTAGTAAAATATGAAAATTATTAAACATATTTAAAAAAAATTATATTTATAACTGTCATTTATAATATATGTTAAATCTTTAAAAATTTCTGTACCTCTATTTTTACATAATTTATATATATATATATATATATATATATATATATATATATACATTAGTGTAAATGTAATTTGTCGCAAGAGGAAATTTAAATAATGAACACTTTTTGTTCTTAAATCGAAACGAGTAAAATAGAAACAGCGCAATATAAAAAAATAATATACCACTTTTATAAAAAGATTAAATATATTTTATACATAAAATACATAAATATTTATTTTTTTGCGCGAGCACGTTACATAGAAATGTTTTCATTATAAAATGTATATCCCCAAAAACAAATTATAAGCGAACAACATTATCCTCTCGAAATCCTACACCATCACACAGGCATGCAAATCCATTCTGATCTGCACACTTCCACTTCGCACTGCTATCGTGCGCATCGTGTATAACCTGCACCCTCTTTTCTTTTCTCTTTTAGTCGGTTTTATGTGTGAATACATTATACAGAGACGAAGACGATGAGAGGAAAAAGGCTTGCGAGCGGACACTGAAATCCAATTTCTCTATAGCAATGCAGCAAGCAATGCCATCGTGTCTGAGTACTGAGAAGGACTCGAGTTGTGATACTTTACTACCTCAACTCTTCTCAACGGATAGACACTGAATTGAATACGTTTGCTTACTTACTTGCTTGCTACTATCGTCGTACGAGGAAGGAGTGTTTGTTCAGGACCCCTCGATTTCCCATACGAGCTGACGCGGGCATATTATTACTATTTCAATATGCAATGGGTGAAAAGATCCCGTTCAGATTTGTGAATTGTTCTGTGGGTGTGTTGATTTTCAATAGCCTCAATATCTGATTTTATCTCACACACACAATATATATATATATATATATATATATATATATATATATATATATATATATGAATATTTAAATAATTAATAAAAGGGACCACATATATTTGCTTCTATAACAAAATTTGCTGAACAACAAAAAAAGGATAAAACGATAAATCAAAAGTTTTTCGAATATAAATTAATCCTATAATTTTCGTACGATAAGATATAACTAATACGAAAGTCATTTCAATTTACATAATAAATAATCATTAATTGAATAATACATATATCATTATTACGTTCAAATGTTTCCATAGTGTTCCTAATTAATTTTGTTAAGAAATTAATGATATATAAAAATAATAAATTACTAAAATTAATAACTGGCTCTTATTATTTTTTTTTTAATATTTTTAATTCTAATAGAATTTTCTTTAAAGTACTTAATAATTTTTTACAAACAATGAAATCCAAAGACAAAGCTTTTGCTTTTAAAAAGAAAATAAATAATTATTCGGGTTTGTAGAAATTATTTTGTGTATTTCATGCATTTTTTTTGATATTATGTTGAAACTTTAAAAAAACATATTTGTTAAAACATTTTATTTTTGAATATACACAAGATATTCTTCTTTTTCTTATTAAATGAAATATCACATTCTAATTCAAATATAAATAATAAGTTAATTTACTTTAATTTAAATTTCAATAAAAATAATAATAAAAAATGGATTTTTTAGATAATTTAAAGTAACATATAGTACATCATAGATTCAGTTTAACTAATAGATTACTAAAAGGAATAAATATTTTTATACATTATCGAATTATTAACACAAACAATAATAACTTAAATATTAAGGTATTTATTTAATATTTTTTATAATTTAATATAATTATAAGGTTATTTTAAAGAAAGTATTAATATATTTTTACATTACAATGAGTGACTGTTCCTTCTTTTCCTCCTTCTCTATTCGAGTATGTATGTATGTATATATATATATATATATATATATATACTCGTTAGTATAAATAGTAATGTAAATGAATTTATTTTGAAGTTTAAAAAGTAAACTGAAATATTAAAAAAACCCGCAAAAATATATGAACCTTTTTTATTTAAAAGAAGCATTGCATAAAAAGTGATACTTTACTGACAATATAGTTCAGAACAAAATTTATATTTTTTACTATAACATTAAGTGCTGTATGTACAATTTTTCAAACACACTTTTACGATATCGTTTATGAAAAACTTAAAAAATCTCTCATAGAGAGCCAGTATTGACGTTCTATATCAGTTTTACTTTTTTCCTACATAAAAAGGTATCCTCTATTCTTTAGCAAAAACCATTTTGTGTTCAAACAACCACAGAAGAGAACGTTGATGTTGCACGCAAAAATGAGACAGTTGCACCCTTGAAGAGTAGAAAGCAACGTTACGTTGAACAATCCTTTAGAACAACGTATAAATGTATAGTGTGGACAAGGATGCACGGGTAATGGATCTTCTACAAAGAAAAAAGAATCCGATAATAAAAGTCTGGATAAATATCGCACACCATTTTCATTCTGTTTGTTCGAGCAAATGATAGCCACTGGACGAACACATAACGCAGCTAACTTGAATCTGTCGTATATGGAATGGGTTGTCTTTGCACAAGATTTATTGTTTCTTCAATATATACATACATATATATATATATATGTATATATTTGTGCGTATGTTACGTAAATACATGTTTTGAAATAAAAATGCCCTTATATAAAAGCATATTTAAATATAAATGTTTTTTAAAAATAAAATAACGTTTTGATTTCGTTTCAATTGAAAATACATTCTTAATTATACAAAATATATTGAATAGTAAACATCTTAAAATACTTGCACATTTAAAATAAAAAAAAAAGTAAAAAATCTTTTATATATATATATATATATTTGTGTGTGTGTACATAAATATATGTTTTTAAATAAGAATGTTCATACATAAACAATATATTTAATTATACATGTTTCTTAAAAATGAAATAATGACTAGATTTCTTTTCAATTGAAAATACATTCTTATTTATACAGAATATTAAATAGTTAACCTTTTTAAAATACTTTTTCATTCAGAATAAAGAAAACAAAAAGTAAATAATATTTTTTATATATATATATATATATATATATATATATATATATATATATATATAAATATCAGAAACAATAATTTTGGTATGAGTTTTTTATGCAATCAGAACACAGAATTAGAATTCTAAGCAAAATATTTGATTGAGAATTATGTTCGATTCCATTTACGCAATTCCACATAATATCTATTCGAATGAAAGATATAAATGTTTGATTCCATCCGTTTCAATCAAATAATTTCACTAGTTGCTGTCACTATGATATCTTCTAAGCTCTCGCACCACAAACCCTGACACGAAATGATCTTTCACTCGCCTAACGAGTGCTTGCAAGCTTGCAATTTCTTACGTCATGCAACTTGTAAAACACGATGTATAGATAAGAGCCGCTATATACTACCATATTTCTCACAGACGTAGTGTGTCTGTGGTTTTATAAAAGGGTCTTCGTCGTTATCATGATGGAACAGCTAATGCTAATTTAAACATTCTACTACAGGAAAGCTTTGTATGCAGATGTGTCAAACAATATTTTAAATGTGAGGATTACTTTATAGTACATTCAACCATATTTTCGTTTACTTGGAACGAAGTTTATATCAATCAGTCTAGATATCTCAAATTCTTTTTACTTACAGAAAAATGTGCTTCTTTATACATTCTAAGGAATAAACTTTAATATATATTGTAAAGCAGATTTATTTCCAAGATAAACTGTTACAGTAATGACAATGTAGTTATCTGACGGATAAATTAATCTTACAGTTTTTTTAATGTTATTAATAAATTTACTAAACAATTTTGTTTCTTATAAAAACATCTGTACAAATGTAAACCTTAATTGTTCTTTGCAAAAGTTTAAACAACCAACTTCTAATATCAATTATTATTTCTTTACTTAATTCTCTTAATAGTTCAAATTTAAAATATTGACAGTGTTCATTAGAAAAAAATATGTTACATTTTTTAAAATTATAAACAATTATTTAGTGCAACGAAATTTTTCATGGTAAAATTTTCTTATAATTGTACTGAAAATTCGAAAAAAAAACTCTTTAGAAATTAAATATCGTACAACTATCATATGATTTTGATAAATTTAGATTTTTATAAGTTTAAAAGAATAAGTATATATTTTTCATATTTTCACAGCATATTTATTTGAAATAAAATTATATATAAACGTAATATATATATATATATATATATATATATATATATATATATATATTGTACATAAGAATAATAAAAGTGCATATATGTGTATGACTTGCTTCTTTTTAGTATGAAAAAAAAAATTATATTCATATATAGAAAAATATGGTATATATTTTTCTCAAACAAGTTCAATGAAAAAATGTAATTTTTGATGTTTAAAAAAATTATAAAGTTTTTATTTAATGAAAAAAAATATTATGTCAATCTATTTAGAATAAATATTTGATAGGATTGAAGCTATTTTTGGATATAATTTTTAATACAAACTGAAACCCGTATTAATATAAAAAATGATAATTTTTGTACCCGCTAACTTATTATATGATAAATCAAAACTAATCTAAACTTTCCGACAACATTTTGGGAATCTTGACACGATACAAGCTTCACTAACGTGTTTAGAAACCTGTCAAAACAACATCACTATTCAAATCCAATATTATTGTTGCTAAAGTAATAATTTAATATATCCGATTGTCTAATAGCAAAGCTATGCCAGTTATTCCTATACAATCAGCTGGAGGTAATATTACAGCGACTAATCATCTATGAATTGTTTTAATTTAAGATTTCAATAGTATAATGTCTTTTTAAAGTGTATAAACATGTAATGCTTATATATAAAATTATCTAGTAATTATAAGAAAAAACTTATATATTGTTCTAATTGTAACTATAATTTCTATGAAATTAAAAATAAAATTTCAGCAAACGGCTTTCTTAAATATAAAAAAGTGAGCCAGTGGAAACGCGTAAATAATATTTTGACATATCACATAAGTAAATCTCGTACAAACTTTAGAAGAGACAGCTGTTGCGGCAAACAGCCATTTCGCGGTGGGCGGCCACTCTCTAAAATGTAAATTTGTAATATATATCAACTAAATGTAAACGCGTCAACGAACAAGACGTTATCTTTATCATTACATCTAAACATCGGCGAAACAATACTTAATTATAAATTAATATTAACGCTAATTTAACAACAAACATACACTAATTCCATTCCCGCATCAGATAGTATTAAATATAAATTATTCATATTATAAATCCCTTGCTAATTGTAACCCTGTTGAATAAAAGGCATCATTCTTTTTTTCATATTGCATACATTTAATGGAATTATAAGGCATTGTATTTTTATGAGAATTTAAAAATCGATATTTTTGTGCACCATTTTTAGACACAGTTTATTTAAATTTACATACACATACACAAATAAATATTTTCAATTAATATAAAAAAATATGAATGTATAAAGTTGTATTAGCAATAATGGTTATCTTACAAAATAAAATATATTTTTTCTATGAGAAAACATCAGGTGGTAAAGTTCAAGGTTTATATTATATGAATTATTCTAAAATTAGCAAATAACTGCAAAATATTTAGTGTATAATAAAAGCTGATATTTTTTAGAGAATATATACGTTTGTATACATGTTTCACATATTATACATTTGTATTAGAATATATTTTTTTTATTTATATTTATGTCAAATAATAACGTGCAGTCACGTTTATTATATGTATTCATACGGAAATAAAATAATATTATATTTTATGAATGCCCTGGAGAGAAACTATTTTTATTCTTTTTTATGATAGAACTTAGTATAGAAATTGAAAAAAAATTAATTTAAAAAAATAATAATATACGTAAGCTTTTATTCTGTCAGATAAATTTACACAACAGCATTTTAATATAAAATATTAAATAACATTTTTAAAACAATTTTAAAATTTGTCTGCGACCAATGTTTATATCAAAGCTTATAATATATCATATATTTTTTTGCCATACTACTTTAGATTAAAAATGAAATCTTACTATTTTAAATTACATTATTAAAGATTTATTAATATATTTTAAAAAATTTAAATTAAGTTATAAAACACATTTTTTATACAAGTAAATTAAAATATTTTTTGTGTATCACAATTATTTTAATAAATAAATAATGAAATTATTTTTATGTATATTTTAAATTGTTTCGTCTTCAATTTTAATTTCATAAGTGGCCATCATATAAAAGACTTTTTTTGAATTTATAGACAGCGCAATATACAGTGAATTTTCTATGATTAAAATGAATCAAAAAATTAAAATTTTGCTTTTATATTGATTTTACAAACTTTTCTAATTAACTAAGTTATTAATTCTCTAAGATCATTTTCTTTCTTTTATAAAAAAACAAATTTCTTCAATAAAAAAATATGGTAAAATACTGAAGAGTTTAAATTCTTTCGACCTTGAGACGTATTAACAGTGTTTACAACAATATAATACAAAGTATTTTGGTTCAAAAGAAATTCGGATACCTGAAATTCCTTCTCAATTGATATTAAAGTATTTTAAATCTGCTCACAAATCAAAAAGAATAATAAAAATTCTAAGAATTTTGTCTTTTTTGTGGGTTGTAATAGTATTTAGTTATTCGTAAAATTCACTTCTAAATAATTAATTACTATATTCAAAATTTAAACTGAATCAAGATGCTAAATTAATTTATGAAATCATCAATTTTATATATATTTGAAAACGACTGTTTGTATATAAATTAATTAACAAGCAAAAAGATAAAATAACTCAAACTAATCATTTTATAATTATAATTTTTCAAGTTTGGATAGTTTTTTTTAGAAACTAAGTGGTTTTTTATATTTTACATTTTTATCCTATAATAAATATAATTCAATAATAACAGACAGTAAGAAATTTAAGGTAAATCGTTTTCAAGATAACATTTTAATTATTAGAAATTCCTCATTCTCATCTATTGAGAACTTTGTATGAAAGAATGTAATGGAAATAAGAAAACTTCTCATAAGTAGTTTATTATACTCTGCATTTTTCAAATATTTTCTATAATATAAAAGAGAATTTTAATTAATCGAATTTTTACATTTTTCACTTTAGTTTTAATATTGTGGTTATTTTATAGAAAAATAGACATGTTTCATTTTTTCATTAAGTTTCATACATTAAATAGTTTGAAAGATATAACTCAATTAAAAACAATCCATTTTTTCTTAAACTAATCTATACTTTTATTTAAATTTGGCTAAGTTGCAATATATTTTTAGAAATTTAACCATATTCACTTTCACACATGACTTTTTCAGACCTACATAAATTATACATTTTTTTCTGATCACAATCATTCAATAATTGCTAATTTATCGTTTTTTATTACTGTTTATGTGTATTTCGATATTGATTCAGTCATTTTTAGAACGCTGAAGTACAGAAAAATGTATTTTTAAATTAATCTTTTTTATGCATCACTAGTACTTATACCTGACTTTCTTTGTTCTATTTCTCAATAGTTCATTTTGTCGTTTTAGTTATATTTCATGTTATTGATGTTAACCTTTATTAATTCATTTGTGAAAATGTTGGCTGAGATTGCATTGAATGTAGATTGATAATATTTCAGAGGGAGTAAATAATTTTCGATGGTTTTTTTTAATAATTTCAGAAATATTACCCAATAAATCCCCAATATATATATATATATATATATATTATAAATGAATTTAATACATTTGTTAAGAGTTAACTGTACAAGTCTATTATTATTAATGATAGTGATTAATACAATTGTCATTGAATAATATCACATATGATTAATTTGGAATGGAAAAATAATGAAAGAGTGAATTGAAGATATATATTTATTTTTAAATATATAAAAGACTACTTATTTCAAATAGTCCTTGCTTGGACCGGAAAATAACAGATATTATTCATTAAGAAATGAGAAATATAAAATGTTGTTGAAAGAGACCAATAAAAAATTATAATAAGATATCATATATTCAGTTAGAAATTATGAAAAAGAAAGAATTTTTTCCTTAAAATTGAAATATTTGGCAAGAGTTTTTTTTTATCCAATAGTGAAATGTATATAAATTAATAATGATAACGATTAGTACTTTTTCGAAAAAAAAATTTTAATATTATTTGACATTGAATTACAAATTGAAAAAAAAGTTTTCACACGAAAAGGTTGTGTTAATGATCTATAGTTTTAGAAGAGTTGCATGAGTTATGATCTTGCAGAATCTTGAAATAACTCAAACAGTAAAATGAATATTTGCTTCCGCAAGTAATAAAAGCAGCAGGTTGTAAATTTAACAACCAAACTATTGAAATAGTGTGTGACATGCTAACTTGAAATGTTAATGTTTTTATAAAATATCTATATATGATTAGTGACATCGCATTACCAGAACTTGAGGTTTGCCTCGAACCGTATGTTAGATTTCTGTTGCTGCTTGGCGAGGAAAACATTCAACGCCAACATGATACTTGGACGAGCCAGTACACAGATGGCGACATGCAAAGTCCATGCAAATCGCGGGCTAGCGGTGAAGCAACAGCTGCACGAAATGATCAGATCACGGGAAGGAGGATACCTCCATCACTGAAGGAAACAGGGAATATTATATACGAGGTATGTTAGAAAGATAAGTTACAGAAAGTAGTACGCGAAAAAAAACATTTGAAATTAACTGATCAATGATACAGATTCTTTTACAATATAGTATAATAAGTTTCCATATTCAAAAAACATATTTAAATACACATTTCAAAATGTATGTAATTATTTAAACCAATAAATGATTATTTATATTAAATTGTTTATAGAAAAAAAGAAATATTGTTTATGGTCAGAAATAAACATCTTAAGAAAATGGTACGCCGATAAGGTAAAATTAATTACAAGCAATAAATTAGTATAATAAAGAAAATTGGGTGGCAATAAAAAAATCAATATATATATATATATATATATAAATATTGAAATATACATAGCTAACTGTATGTTTTAATATTGATACAGTAAACAATCAAGCAGAACAGAAAGCTATCGAAGCCTAACGTGGACTTGAAAATACCATTTAATTGATTACATGTGCCCTTTTAAGTCCTTCTTGTTTAAAAAACTTGTAATTAAGTATTAATTCTAGAACAATCATTGTTCTTTAAATTAATAATTTACTAGTATTTCTTTCTCAGTGTTTTTACTTTATGACTATAAATATTAACTGACTAAATTGATTTTATATTTAGTTATCAGTATATGATAAATGTACTGAATTATTTTCGAATTTTAATATTTGTTTTTTAAATTGAAAAATATCTATTTTAAATCTGTTTTGAAATAGTTTCTTTCAGATGACAAAAAAATATTTTTTCTGTTTATATTCTTATTACATTGTTAATCAATTTATATTGTCAGAATTTTTTTCGAAGAGAATAATAAAATTAAGAATATTTTTTCAAAAAAATATTCAATACGCACTTTTTTTAAAAAAAATATTTAAGATGTCAGTACTTCAATTTTCATCAATAATTGTAATGGATTAAATTATCACACACACGTAAAATTTTAAATTTATTTAAAATAAAAGCATCTATCTAAATTTTATTGATTAAATTAACTCAGCTTAAAGTGCAACTATTAGAGAAAATATAATAATATACCAGTTCAATAATAAATACAAACATAGGTATTTAAATTTGTGACTTAAAAATGTATAAATAATTGAATAAATACGAAAATAGTATTACATATTTATAATAAAACATGTTACGATTGTTTAATAAAATACATATTATTATATGTCAGAGTAATTTGAAAGAAATGTTTTTTTCTGTTCAACTAATTCAGGAAAATTAAGAGTGCATTTTCAAATAAAAAATATTCTTTTTTTATGAAATAGACACTCAGACTCATTTCATTACAAAAAAATTTGATATTTGACCAACTGAGAGAATCTGAAGGTCTAAACCAACTGAGAAGGTCTGAACAGAATGGTTACAGTACAAGAAATAATATGTATATCTTTGTATTATCAGATGATCCAATATTGGATAAGGTCTTTTTTTTAATTCTTTCTATTTAAATATATATATATATATATATATATATATGTGTGTGTGTGTATGTGTGTAACAAAAATTGAAACTTATATACTTATATATATATATATATATATATACTCGTATATATAAAGGTATATAACTTATTTTTTGAACATTCCTACATCACTAAAATGTGGCTTGGATATAAACGAATAGAAGATTGCTGCACGGTGGTTTCTCTAAAGATGACATTTACGTTGCGACTATATATGTGTGTATGAAATGTTGTCGAGATGCATGGATTGAGGTTCTTTGCTTAATACCTTTTATGTATTAGGTCAAGGCCAAATATACAAATGACATGTATAAAAAAAGGATGTATAAAAATAGGTAAGCACAAGAAGAAACGTTTCCTTTTATGTATAGTTAAGAAAATGACTATATTTTATAAGACACACACAAACACATACATATATGTATATAT
Source organism: Acanthacorydalis orientalis (assembly GCA_034766995.1). Classification (NCBI taxonomy): domain Eukaryota; kingdom Metazoa; phylum Arthropoda; class Insecta; order Megaloptera; family Corydalidae; genus Acanthacorydalis; species Acanthacorydalis orientalis. The sequence continues at coordinate 18,120,704 of CM068314.1, forward strand.
ATATATATATATATCATATAATTAATGAATAAAAATTAGAATTTTAAATTTGTACTATAATGAAGAATATTTTATGTTTTATTGCTTTTATTACTGAAATTTCATATCTGCATATTAATTTTCGTAACACCTTTAAGATTCCATACAAATAGTAATAAAGAATATTAAAAATTATTAAAAACAAAATAAATTTTACAATTTTTATATTGATTTGTTTAGTTTTTTCATTTAATTTGTTAGCGTTATAAATACATATGAAGGTATACTTTTCGATTATTTACATGATATAAAACTTCATACGATATGCAATAAATATGATCTTATTTATATTAGCTTTAAAAAAAATTTGCACCTTTTTAAAGAAGTATTAAAACAATGGGTATTATATTATATGTTTATCTATTTTATATTTGAATGCAGGCCTTTTATATTTGAATAAAGATATAAATACTTTATTTTCAGGTATTTCTTACGTAATATCTTTTAAATGCAATTAATTCCCACTGTAATTTTAAATATTATACAATATTAAAATTAGTTTTAAATTAATATATTATTTCATTTGCAGATTTAACTATATAGTTAAATGATATAAGAAGATATTATTTTTATACCTGTTTATATTAACTACTAATAAATGCTGGTATAAGATTATTGTAATATTAGAGAAATCCAAATTTATTTCTAATCTCATATTTCAAAAAATTATCTCTAATCTTTGTTCCAAAATATTTAACTCGGCATACACGGTTTAAAAATAACATATTTGTCAGTTGAAGAAAAATCTTAAAAAATTATCCATAACTTATTGAATATATTTTAAAAAATATATGTATCAATTTCAACCTTTAAAATTAAAGTAGTTAATTTCATATTTATATTAAAGAAAATATAATTAAATACATATGCGAAATATTTTAATACAAAAATGTTATTTATAAATATATTATAAAACTATTTCATTGAAATTACGTTCCTTAAATGATGATGCACGTAATAAATTAAAATATGTAACATTTTAGTTGAGCTAAAAACAAAGCAATTAATATAACAAGTTATACGGAGGGCAAAAAACATAATTTTAGAATAATTTGCGTCAATTTTTAAAGATATATTTATTGAATGTGTCCTATAAAATTACTAGAAAAATGGAGTAATAAAAACTCGTTATTTTTATTTTTCAATTAACTTTACAGTTAAGATATAAAAATATACTGACACGCTAAAAATAAATTCAACTTTTTTATCCAGTTAGCATGTACTTGAGTAAAAAAAATCCATTTTAAGTTATTAAATATTAAAATAAATACATTCTAAGTTATTATATCGACATTCACGCAACATATGGCCCATCCGAAGCACCGACAAACCCTCATTTGATAAAAGTTGGCTTACGGTTTGAGATAACCGCCGCATATATACAAGTGGTAGACAAGGCCCATATTAATGCAGGACCGGCAACGTAATGAGTAAGTAGATAACTACTACGACGTTGGTACGGGTGCGGTAAGCCTAGCAGTCTCTACATGTTCGCGCGTTCAACGAAGACCGCGATGTAGAGCGACGGTCAGTGAATCCTTAATGACCTCATCCGCATCGTCATAATGATCGTTACAACAGCAGCGCCGCGAAAATTACGACGCAGCTACAACCAACAACAAGTACAGTCGACAAGTGGAAATAGCTCGTTCAGTGGCAGCTTTCAGAAAATAAAGAATAAACCGAAGACGCACTAGGCGTGTCGAGAATCATTATGAGAGAAAAAAATTAAATACACATCAGTCATGTACGATTGAATTTTATGTTTTCATTAACGGAGCATGTTTATGTTTTGTTTGTTAAAGTTATCTCGGAACACTGTTAAGATCGAAGATATAAAATATATAAACGATCACGTTTTAAATATAAAAAAAATCAGATTTGCACGATTCTTTCTTAACGCAATTCTTTTTGGAAATAGTTAATACAATTAAATTAACTTCGACAAAGAGTTTAGAAATTAAACTATATTTCTAATTTACAACAGCTGTGAAACGTACTTAAACTTTGATATAAAGTATACATACTCGTAAATAATATATTTAAATGAAATTATAATTTGGCTTCGAATTTCAAATAAAATTCACTAAAATTATGCAAAAATCTAGTATAAACAATTGTTTAAATCACTAGCTGGAAACATATATAAAATCTACAAAGAATAATATTGTTTTACCATTTAAACATCTAAAAATTTGATATATTGACTTTTTTGTCCATTTTTTCTATTTCTTTTTGATTTTATATATATATATATATATATATATATATATATATATATATATATATATATATATATAGATATATATATATATATACACATTTGTATGAAATGTATTACACCATTTCTGTAATTAAAAAATCTCGTGAAAGATATTAAAATACCTCAATATTAAATTTCAAAAAAATATAAAATGAAATCAAAAACGATCGCACTTGTATAATAAAAGTTCATAATCCGTTTATCACGAAGTAAGCCAATAAATTGTAATCTTAAAAAACTTTACTGTACTTCAAACTTATTTATAAGCGTTCATTGTTAATTTAATAAACGAAAGACTCATTTTATTTATTTTTCTAAAATAATATTAATATTTCTTTTTTATTCCAACCATTATATTATATGAATAATATTTATATACAATTATTTATTATTATTATAATATATATATATATATATATATATATATATATATATATATATATATATATATCCTTTGTTACAAAGTATAAATTAATTTCGTTCTTGTTTGAATGGTTTATTTAATATTAATAAACATTGTTAGAAATAATTATTATCGCATCGTTAATTAATAATAGTTATCAATTCTATACATTTAAAGTATTCAGGCAGAATATCAGATAATTTTCAGTCAAAATTAATATAAATATATATATATATATATACAATATTTAACCACAGTACTGTATTGATTGAATTGTAAAACAATTCAAAATTCTGAAACAGTAAGTATATATAAAATGAAAGTTAGTATGTTAGTAAGTTAAAAACTCTTTGAAATATTCAAATTAGAACAGTTTGCAAACGTTCAACTATCTGATAAAGTTTTAATAAGTTGTGGTTGTTAGATTTTCCGTTGAAAAATATTGAACTTATTATGAGATTAATAATAACTTTCCATACGCTTAAAATCTTGCATATAATTTTAATAGATATATTAAAACTGATTTATTTCAAACATGTATAATAAACGTTTACATAAATCGTTTATAGAAGATCGTGCCGAATACTTTAGGGGAGAACTCAAATATTGTATATATTGATGACTGTGTGTTTTATTCTTTACATTTTAGAGTGCTTTAAGTACTTTCATATGGTCCGCCACTGTATATTTCCAGCCCATTCAACTCCCATCACATGAATACACAGAGAACTGCCATCGCCCAGTAGCAACCCTCTTCAGAAATCCAACAAACCTCAATCAGGCTTGTAATTCAGCTAGTGATGCACGTTCTCGCGATGTGTTCTTACATCCGTGTGTGTCCTGCACACTGATAAACTAGAAGAATGTGCAGATAGACGTTAGTAATAGTCAGATAAAATCGAGTATTCTCCTACTCCATCTAGCTGATGCACGGTTTTTTTTTCTTTTTACACCTAATTAAAGCAGTCATTGATATATTTCTGTAAAGAATCAACGCATGGATTCATTACAAAATTCCAGGTAATAGGTTAAGATATTAAATGTGTCGTAAATGAAGAAATGGGAATAATTGAAGATATTTGAAAATTAATTTAAAGAGATTCGTATCTTTTTTCAAAGTTATTTATTTATTGACATACTTTTTTATTAATTTATATTAAGAAGTATACTGCTGTTTATTGTTATTATTTGCAGTATTTTTTATTCTAGTATTTTTAATGACATTTTTTTGTAGTGTTATAAATGAATAAATTAAGTAAATATTTAAAGGTATAGAATTAAAGAAGTTTCTAATTTATTTATAGTGAATTTATAACTTCTAAATATTTTTTTCATTTATTTTAAATTAAGAAAATCAATATTCTAAGGATTTAATTAAAATTCATTTATGTTCACTTTGAAAAACTGCTTGGTTATTTAAGTATCGATTTATTTGTTCAGAATATGAATTTAATTTTTTTTAATATCTGAAAAATGATTTTCTCAAAGACTGATAAAAAATATAATATTATATTTGAATAGATTTAATTCTGTGTTTTTCTCCATCATTTAAAAAATATTTTATATTATGATAAATACTATACCTTAAATTTAAAATGAAAACAAATAATTAAAAATAAGTTAATGTATTATTTATAAAATACTTCAGAGTAACATAATTAAAATATTCTGAGTGTGTGTGTATATATATATATATATGGCATAAGACATGAAAAAATCTGTATTAATTTATTGAACTAATCGCTTGTTGGGTATTAAGCCAGATTAATTTAAATACAAAAAAAGCGATTTGTTTTTTATAACAGTATTAACGTAAAACATGTTCTTTAATCTCTTAAATAAAATATAAAAATAAACTTCATACGAATCTCTTCGTGTGAATATTTCTCTATACTAAAATATTATTACAAATTTTGTTGTGTTTCATGTTTTATTTGTTATGTAAATAAAAACGAACGCATGTCGTATTTTCAACAAATTTGAAATAAAGTAACTTTTACTTTAATACTTGTTACGCGTTTAACACTGATTATAATCAATGTAAATGTCGTTTTTCATATTTATCTTTCTATATTTTATGCAGCATACTAACATGCTACACTTATTTTAAATAAGAAAAATATAATCAGAACAAGTCCATATAATATAAATGTTATTTTAAAAATAAAAGTTCCATATTTTCTTAAATTTATTATTTATAATTATTATTTATGTTCGTTTGTTGATTGTTTTTTAAATTATATATATATATATATATATATAAATGTATGTATGTATGTATATAAATCTTATCAGTTACATTCTCACGTTATTCTTACGGAATTGAACTAAATGTCCATTCTATACTGTAAATGAAATATAAAATCAATAAATAGTTTCTAATAATCACATGAATAGGTTGAGAAAATTGCATAGTCTCACGCAAATCGGTGATTTAAGATAACCGCACCCAAAATTCTACGAGAGATGGAATTAAATCCATTGCATTTAGTATTGTGGACGTTTTTAAACATTTGATAATAATATTATATATTTCAATTAATAAATAAAATAAACAATGAGAATTGTGACAGTTGAATTGCAATATAATAGAATACAATTGACTTTTTTATATGTTACAAAATTTTTCACTAAAAAAATGAAAAATATTCATTATCTTTAATTTAAGTGAACAAAAAATAAATATTTCAATTGGTATAATATTTATAAATATCAGTGAACTTAATTAATATAGTTCAATGAAATTCTATATTATATTAAATATTTTTATAGCTTTGTTTAAATTAATTAGAAATGAATTAAGTGGTAAAATAATTAAAAAGTATAAAAATATAAAAATGACTGAAATGTAGAAAAATATAAATCACGTTCATTACTTTTTTTTATAGAATAAACTAAGAGAAAAGGGAAGTGACAAGAACAATTTCAAACTATCAGACAGTTCAAACAGTGATCTCTTTCTTGTTTGAATTATTCGCAAGAAATGTAATATTAAACAGGCACTGCATTATTTCTTTCACTTGTATAGTAAGTATCAACGAAAAAATTTCTTTTGTTGTCAAGTAATTACCAGAACTGAGATTTTTTTAATGAAAGACTAGAATACGCTAAAATTCATACTACGTAATGAGGTAGAAAGATTTTTTTATATAGACTTTAACTGTGTTTTTTCCCTTTGTGACAAAAATGAGAAGCTAAATTAAAAATCACTTTATCAGGCAAAAAGTATATGACAAGATTGAAAATTAATTTACAGAAAAAATGTCATATTTCACAGCAAGGCAGATAATTCTAATAATTTTAGTTCACACGTCAATTCTTTTATTAATTAAATCTACTTGAAATGTAGGTAATTGAACATTCCGATTTTTTTACAGATTTTTATATGGTTGATTTTGACATATTTTAATCATTCATGAAATCAAGTAATTCGAGAAATAAATTAGATAACCATCTTATAATTACGTAAAAAAAAATGAAAACAAAATTTATGTATCTACACTTATTGTAAAAATATGAATATGTTTAAGTAAAATACTATCAACGAAGTATAATAGTAATTTAGATCGAAATGTATAGTAATATACATTAAACAAATAAATACAAAATAATAATTACTAACTTACAGATATTCTGGCCAATTAAATACATGTCTAATATTTTATTTAGATTTTAACTATTATGTATATATATATATATACATAGAGAGAGAGAGGCAGAGAGGAAAAGATGTATATATATATATATATATATATATATTTAATATAATAAAAAAATCAAAATTATTTCTTCTACGTTATTTATGTTAAAAAAGACACAATATAAATTTCTTTAAAACAACTTTTATCATAAAATGTGTCAGAAATTTTCACTGTTCTCATAAGACAAAAAAGTAATTGATTATTCATTTACTAACATTATTAATAACCAGTATTTGAATAATTTTTACTGCATACAGAAAGAGAAAATTCGTTTGTGAAATGAATTTTCATATAATATTTAAAACTGAAATTGTGATACAGTTAATCAAATATGTAAAAGAGAAAAATATGAATTTTACTTTTATTTAAATGATAAAGGAAATAATCTCGAAATAATTTCATCTTCAAAATATATATTAGACAATTGATTAAAACTAAACTAAAAATATAAATATATAATAAAAAATATTTATATATGTTAACATAATTTATGTAAAAATTAAAATTTTCTTATTTCATACTTTAGTCCTCTTTAGTGTATTGTTCTGGTATTCTTATTCCAAGCAAATCACATCAGTATTTATCTACTGTGACTAGTTTTGGATTTTGAGTCATCCTTTGGTTGTTTATCAATAACCTACTTGAGAATAACAGCACCCTAAACCAGTTATAATAGTTAAATAATACAGTGATTCAATCGAAAAAAAAACTAGGACAAATTTATTTGTTGTTATTTATTACTAAATACATCATCACGCAATTACTAGTGATCAAAACAGCAGAATATTAAATAAAAATAAAAAACAGTAGCAAAAGAGAATAATTATGGTTTCAAAATTCAATAATTTTGATGATTTTTTTATAAAGTATAAATTAATTATACATACAAACAGATTATATATATATATATATATATATATATATATATATATATATCTCAAGCATAATTTTCTTGAATATAAAAATCCCACATTATCAAATCAAGATAGACAGTAAATAAAATTGAAACTAGATCCATCAATTATTTAGTTATTTCTTTTATATATACGTACATACATACGTATATGTCTATATATATATATATATATATATATACACATACATACATACATATATATATATATATATATGTATATATGTATGTATTCTAAATGTAGGTATTCAAAAAGGTTATCCGATTAATTGCACAGTATAAACAATGTTTACCCAAAGTCCATTAATAAACGCGATAAAAAGATTAAACCCCTTTAATGATAATTACCTTGCATGCTTGTATTCCTTCGAGACTACATAATATGAAAAATATAGTACAATTTGTGAGTTGCTTTGATATGTACTGTTTTAACGTTTATATATTTTTGTACATATATATATATATAGTAGTAGTATTATTAAACTAGTATATTATTATTTAAACATGTAAATGTTGAGTTAAAAAGTATTATTGTGTGATTATTGGTTGAAATAAAATAAATACTTGAATTATCGAATCAAATATAGTAAAGTTGATTAGATATGATGTTTCTGTTCCAGAAAAAATGTATTTTAAAAAAGTAACGCGTAACATATAAATTCTGTGTTCAATGGTGAAAATATACGTTCAATTAACACAGAAGAAATGTAACAAAGTCTGAGTTCAACAGTTAAACATTTCTTTTATGGAAGAAGTAAATTAGGTTGAGGAAGTTAAATTTCTTGAACGGTCGTTTTCGAAAACTATTAATTCACGTGCTGTTACAATTCTAACGAGTAGGCATTTTTCAAATGAACATCGGTGGCAGCAATCACGCTCGCCATCAGGCGTCAAGTAATTTTCATTGCGTCAAATAGGTGTAGGTAACAAAGTGAGCGAGAAACGAGCGGAGCTGGAGTTGACGGTGGTAGTGTTTGTGCACAACGACAGAATCGAATCCCGTTGATTGATTACCACATTTAATTAAACTGCTCGACAACGACGACAAAGTAAGTGATACATTCGAGTAACGCGACAAATGATAGACACAAGAGAGACAATGCCTAATCTAAGAAAAGGATAGAAGGACGCTGTAGTCATGGCAAATAAATTATCCGATAATGCAAAAATTTACAATGAATAATTGTGATTATAAAAGAGGCTAAAAATTAATGAAAAATATTAATGTTAACTTTGCATCCAAAACAATCAACCGATACAAGAATTATATGGTTGCAATTTACAAATAACTAATTTTTGTTTATATAATTGTTTCAATTCGTTATGATACCAAACAATTCAAATCTCATCATGTATAGAGATAATTTGATTCATTAATTTTTAAGGTATATATTTTATTTACAGATTTCAATTAATAAAAATATATTACACATATCTATTTTCTCAAATTAAATTTATATTGATTACATTTCACTAAAACCAGTATTGAAAACATATATATTTCTGTTAAACTGCCTATTTAAAAATCAAGAAAATATTTGTTGAAAATAAGAATCTGAAAAACTGTGTGTGTGTGTGTATAAATATATATATATGTACATATATATTTGTATCTTGGTTTAAATTTCTTCATCAGCAGTAATTTATAAAATTTTCAATAAATTTCAGTTTTAACTATTGTTTCTAATAATATATTTTTATAATATTAAAAATAATTTGCTTTAAAATACGACGCTGCAATTAAACAAAAATACAAATGAATTAATATTCTTCTGTATAATCAATTATTTAATTCATTTATTCCACAGTTATTTCACTAAACAGCGGTTTTCACCGAAGGAATTAAAAAGTTTCAGTGTAAGACTATTACATAAATCATTTCAGTTCAAATAGAATTTCAAAACTATGAGCTTTACAATGAGGATTTAATCATAAGCTTTAATTCATGGTATTTTAATCAAACAATCAATAATTTAATGATATCATTTCTTAATCTAAATACTCACAAACAGAGATATAATCATTTCTGTATAATTGAAACATTATTCTATTTTAGAATTTAATTCTCGTTTTACATTTAAAGTACTAATTTTCCACAATAATGTTAAAGTTAAAAATATTTATGTAATCTTCTGATATTATTTAATTTGTACTAGAGTTTATTTCTGTCATTAAATCACGTACAAATTTTAAGATTCTATAATAACAAACATGTAAAAAAAAATTTAAAAAAATATGATTCTAGTCTATTTGGAAATTTGATTCATGAATATGAAGATTAAATTTTGATATTTCTTTATTATATATATATATATATATATACATATTATATATATAAATTTATAATGAATTAATATTATCGTAACTAATCTCTTATTTACAATCATTACATTCTATAAATTGAAATACATTCTATAGTACTGTTTAGTAGATACAGATTATGCAGACATATATTATTTTGTAGACTAGATTAAACTATTACCTATTAATAGAATCATATTCAATTAAATTTTAGAACTAGACAATACATACATACATACATACATATATATATATATATATATATATATATATATATATATATATATATACTTATAGCATAAATTTAAATAATTTATAAAATATTATTTGATTTATAATTATAATTTTCCAGAATATAAACCCATACAACAGATTTTGTTAAATTTTAAATTTCGATATAGTATCTATTTTCAAATAAAATGAAATTATGTAAATATCATGAAAAAGTTCTATTTTCCTATCATGAAAATTATGATTTTATTTTAATTAATAGAATATAATAATTATAGCCGAATAACATTATTTTAATGATTTTTCTACATTTCATTAAATAACTATTAAATAAGGACTTTTCAAAAAGGTGTAATTAAGTTGCATTCATAAATTACGTTCCGAGACGGCTGAAGTCATCAATTATATTTTTTTCACGAACATCCGCCTTTCGTATTAAGAAAATTGAAAAGGAATAAAATTCTATTTGCACTTAGCGGGATATAAACATTTAAATTAATTAAAATTATCGAACTAAGTGATCAATTCAATAATATATTCGTTGTAAGAATATACAGCCTCTATATACAAATTTAAATCGAATAATTTCTTTTATATATTTATTTTTTTTTGAAATATATTTTTAAATGAACATTAATTGTATTTTTTACACTCACATATATTATATATATATATATATATATCAATATAAATAGTAAAAAATACTAATCAATATAAAACAGTATCATATGTTTCAAACTTCATGAGATAAAAAATGCTTTAATTAAATTTTAACGACCCGTACAAAAATAGCGATGATGATTTAACCGTAACAAAATGAATTGATTGTATATTTTGTAATTTAACATATAGAATATGAACAAATCAACCGAAAAATTGAAACAAAACTTGGTCAGTGAAGACGTCAAAAATATAAATGATCATTGTGCGAAATTACAATCATATATGTTTTCAGTAAATTGATATTTTTTCAAATCAGTGAATTTTATTTATCTAACATACAAGTTATAGTTAGCAATGGATCTTTATATATATATATATATATATATATATATATATATATATATAAATTCTATACTGGTTGAAATTTTCAAACAACAAATGTTCTCATTTTGGTTATTACGAGTACACATAAGGATGTACTGATTTTGTAAAAAATAAAAAAGCTAATAAAATATAATTTACATCAAATATTTATTAGATAAAAAAATGAATAATCAAAAGTAATTGAAGTGATAAAGAATTTGAAATATTTTTACAAAGATATATATATATATATATATATATATATCAACATTTTAAGTGAATTTTCAAACTAGTCATATAGATACTAAGTACGAAATGCGTTAAAACAAACTTATTTTAAATAAGAGTTTATAATCAGGACTCACCGGTCCAAACTGCTCGAAGTAGTTCTTAACATCCTCAAGAGTTGTAGGTGCTGAGAGGCCCCCTACAAATATTTTCTTCGTTCGAGTCACCATCTGTAACAAAAAGCTTTTGTAAGCGAAAAGTTTTCTTTGCACAGCATTATGTTGAGTGTGCTCGGTTTACTGACTTTCTGGTTGTAAATATTGGTATGAGATGAAGGCTTAAAGTCCGGTTATAATTAGGTACACAGGCGAACGATTTCCTAACGTTTCTTTATTTAAAAAATGCAAAATTCATTCATGCAGTTAAATCGTTTTACTTTTTTTAATAAACTTAAAAATAACTTTGTACAATTTTCTTAATTATCATAATTTTATTTGTTCTTTCGTTTATTTTTACGACAAGTAAACTTGTTTTTATTATACATTGTTTCCATTCCATGACTATTTTTCCTTTTTTCTCTTTGTATATATATATATATATCATTAATACACAGTTTTGTTCTTAAAATTTATGAACAATTTGTTTTTACTATGGAAGAAAGAATTAAAAATATTTATTAATATAAAGAAAAATTTCATTAGAATTATGAAGGCAAATATATAAATTACAATGAAAAATACGATATTTTTTAATTAAAAATTGTAAATAAAATTCAAATTCTTGTTTCATTTTTTTTAAATTTTATATATATATATACATATATATGTTTGTGTGTATAATTGTACGTTTAGATATTAATAAATGATTGTTATAAATTTCGTAATTTGAAAATCAATTATCCTTCCGTACATAAAAACTGAAACTCGAACATTTGTATTAAATAAACGAATGAGTTTTGAATAATACAATTACATAAGAAAACAACATTTTTTTCATCATCAAAGTATATTTTTCCCTTTAGTACAAAAAGACGTATAAAACTGCTACTACTAAAGACGAACACAGAAATTTGTGGTAGCCGACCAGTTTTGTATGAGAATATAGACAGGCCGAAAGGAAATAAACTGAACGAAATAAAAAAAGTTCAAAGAGACTGGTATAGTACCTAAGCAAGTAAGAAAAGGAAAAAGGGGAACGACATAAATGTGATTTACACAAATGGTAGTTTAGAGGAAAAAAAGAATCAAGGTGGCCCTAAAATTGAATGAGATTCGTTTAATAGAAATCAAGAAGAACAGGAATACCGACGAGGTTAAATTTTATAACGTCGGTAAACTGAGATAATGGTGTTATGGCGACATTTCTGATAAAAGTTTTAGTTCTTTAAATATTTTTATGAACATTCATGCTTCTCTTGGTACAATGCAGTAGCTGTGCAAAAACGACATGTATTTTTATTAGATTTTTTTGTACACGTGTACTTTTATAATATGGTAATCATGAAAAGCATCTTAATATCGTGTAATTATAATTTTTTTATCTTAGCACTGCAAATAAGCAAGTATAGTTTAGTTCAAATCAACTGAAATGTTATATCCATACAAATATAATTTTCTGTATATATTAATCAATTTACTATAAAAATTTAAAAGCTAGTAATTCAAAGATTTTCTTAAAAAAACTGTCACCTCATCAAATTATATATAAATAAAGAGAGAGACAGCAAATAAATAATAAATGTTACAACAATAAAAACAATTTTTATATTAAAATAAGATGTCCTATAAATTCTTGTTTAAAATATTTATAAAAATGAAAGAGTTACAGGGTAAAAATATAAATATAAGCTTACAATTTAATTTACTAACAAAGAATATAGTTTTTAAAATTTTTAAATAATAATCATATTATATATTTTTGATAAATATCTTTTAATTTAATATTTATTTTCTCAGTTAAACGTTTTATAAAAATTTAATAAGTTTAAAATTATTATGAATAAGTAATTCATATAATTCTTACAAACGTGAAAATATTTAACATATTAAACTATAAACAATTTTATAAATGTGTATTTACTGTGTTTAAATATTTTACGTTATTAAACTATTTATATTTAATAACATACCTTTATAAAAATTATATATATATATATATATATATATATATATATATATATATATAGCATATTAATTAGAAATTCTTCTTAAACAAATAACGAAAAATGAATGGTTTTGAAGTAAATAAATTATTTTTGATCTTATTTCAATGTCTGTTATTGAAAAGTCATTTTATTGTGTATTAATTTATGTTCTTTAGCGAATTGATTAAAATATTTTTAAATAAATTTCAGTTAACAACCAACATATTTTGTTATTAAAATATATTCATTTTGTGTAAAAAGAAAAGGTCGTTTCATAAATTTATGGTGATTACTAATAAGCGTTTACCATACACGGTAAGCGTTTTCTGAACCGTGTAATGAATTTTTGAAAATGTATTTACATAATCCGCAAATAATTTGTGTTTCGTAAACTGTAATTTTAGTTAAATTTATATTATAGAAGGAAATATAAACGATTAAAAGTTGAAGATGTTGAAGTACATACACATACATGTATGTATGTATATATATATATATATATATATATATAAATTTTTATCAGTGAATGAATGTGGACATGTATAGAGTTTTAAATATTATAATTCCCTAAATGGTTAGCGATTTAAAAACAAACAATGTGTTTACAAATGAAATATAATTGAATCGATATACATTTTGTGTAGATTTTATCCAAACAATAAAAAAATATGTATCGGTTACATTTATTCGGGAATTCTATTTTCCATGCAATAAGAGATTGGAATAATAGCGTTGCGGTAGAATTTTTAAGTGAAAAACAACAAAAAACAGAGGCACATATATAGAGTGAAGGATTATCCAGCTTAACCATGTTACACGCTCAGGGATATTTTTCTACACAAAATAAACTTTTACATTAACGCAATACAACTCCAATAGTAATGCAAGCGGAGCCTTTGGCACTTACCCTGCCACGCACGATTTTATTATGGGATAATAGCAAAAGGGGGGAATCGATTAAAAGTAGACGGACGGCTTCGATTTTTACCGCATTCGGGTCACGCCGTCGTGTGATGGAGACTGTGGTAATTAATTTTCTTGTTTATTTTTTTTCTGGTTTATTTCTTCAATGAAAGTGCACAGATTTAGAGTTCATAAAGTTTAATAGCGTTTAAATTGTATATTTTTCGTAGCTCCGAAAATAATTGAATATATATATATATATATATACTTACACATACAAGTAAAGAGATTAGTACGCACATACAAAATTAAAACATCAAGTTACAAAAAATATATCTCTTTTTAATCGTAGAATACACAACGCTTCGTTATTTTACGGTATTTTGCCCTGGGAATAAAAAAAAATAAATTCAATAATTGCTCATAATCGTTGAAAAGTGATTAAATATTTACAGTAATGTCAAATAAAACCAATATTTACATACAAAACACATTGAAGGTATATTTCCTATCTAATTTTCGATATCATTAGGTTGTAATTTATTGTCAAAATCATACAGTTGCGAGTTTTGTTTATAATCATGACAATAGTACTTTTTTATGATGTAATTTTTATCGTATATCTGATTTTACTCAATTCATATATAAACTGTATTGATTTACAAATAAAATTTAAAATACAATTTCATTTCAATTCAGTTCAGTTTTGAAGTTTGTATTAATAATTAGTATTATTGAAAATGCTATTGCTTTTATGAACAAAAAATTTAGTTACCAAAAAGTACATAAAGTAAATAAATAAATATAATAATAGTTAGAATTTAACCAATGTTTGATATATATATATATATATATATTAATGATAATTAATGTAACAATGTAAATTATTTAAAAATATCGTAAGTTCCATCAGCCAATAAACCTAAAAAGTAAACTTGTACGAATGTAAACTGCATGAAAAACACTGCGATAAATTTAAGCAAACAGACTTTCATATGTATTCATAAATATACGCATAATTAATTATACATGAAATAGTTAAATGTGTTATGTCGTCCAAAACTCTTCACCATCATCATCATGAACAAACACCCCCTAGTCAACAAAACATGCCTTGATCACATCCACGTGCATATACGCGAATGTTAGAGGCTACTCATTAAATACAGAGAGAAATGACCATCCTGGTATTGTAAACATTCTCTTCAGTACCGTAACTCTCTTCGTGGTATGCTTTTACCTTATTTATATATATATATAGTTGTACGTTTTAGTGAATTAAATATTGGAAACACACTTCGATAAGTTATGTATATATATATATATATATATATATATATATATGTATATATATATAGAGAGAGAGAGAGAGAAATAAAGAATTCATACTATTCATAACTTATTTATAATTAAATTAGCTGTTATATTTTAATGTCGGGATTTTCCACAGTTGTGTATTTCCTTCATAAATAAAATGTAGGTACTAACTTTGAATATATTATTATGAAATTGTTTTAAATGAAAACATAATTTCAAACCAAAAAAGAGTTATTTAGTTGATATGTAATGAGAATATTTTTATGATCAATTTCGAATTACTTTGTTTTTAAGTTTTTTTTTGAAAAGTCAAATAGTATTTATGGATTTTTTAAAAGACTACCTTAATATGTAGAAATTGTAAACTGGCTGAAGAAAATATGAAACAATAGGAACAAAAGAAAATGTCAACAAGATAACGTAAAATATGTATACATGAAACAAAGAGTACATACATATATATAATGTTCACTAAAAATTATAAAAAAATAATTACGGTATTTAATATAAATGTTGTGTTAAAATTTATTTGTAATTACACTTCCGATTTTAATCATTAAATCAGATAGTTTATCTTGTAATTATTAGTTAATAATTCAGATAATTAATTCTACTTCTCGATTTGGAAAAAATTGAATATAACGCTAAAATTATTCGATCAGAAAGAATCAATTGCAGTAAATCAGATTATTATTATGTTTAATAAATAAGAAAAATAATTTTTAAAATTATTTTCTGATGTCAATGTTTTGTTTAAAATAATAAATATAAAAAGTAATAAAATACTTTTATTTAACGCATAGCTTTGATTATTTTTTCTAAAATTAGATTTAGCCTTATTAAACTAATTTAAGAATTATTTTCAAAGAATGAAGAATAATTTATCTTTTTTGAAAAACTATTTTGTGTTAAAAGTGTCGCATTGTTTACGATTTTTATAATAAATGTTGATTGGAGGCATTTCTAAAAAAATTAGAAGTGCGAGTTCAACAGTGAATCTACTTTGAATGTAATAACACAAATAAAAATAGTTAACCGCTTAAAGTGTGTATACCGAACATGTTATATTTAAATGTGTTCGAAGAAGAATATGTGGATTTTATTAAAACACATAGCAGATTTAATGTATTAGTATTATTATTTCGAGACCACCATTGCGACCTAATATTGGACAATGAAAATATCTTTCAAATTTTAATTTCCTGGCGAACTGAATGAGAGTGTGTAATATTTTTACATTAACTTATTAGACCGACAATGAGTTAGTCTACTGTACTAATACATCACCGGGGGTGTATATATGTGTACAGCAAGTAAAAACGGCCTGTATATATGTGGTAGTAGTAGAGTTATGTATATGTGTGTGGGAGGTGAAACGGCAGCGAGTATAACCGTTTGTGCTCGACATCAAAAATGCGATTAGCGTCTCTCATGTGGCATCGCGGCGGACAGCATCGACCCCGTGACCAGCGTCCATCCGTCCACTCGCTGGTCTACACATAACGCTGTACCGACGGGATAAGGGTGGAACACAGCGATGGGGTTAGAAGCGCAATGGTGGTAACACTGGTTGTGTACGTTGGTGTGGGTGCGAGGTAAGCTCACTGCTGTCGAGCTGTCGCGCTAACGAGATGAGTCAAGCGGGATGAGTTTTAAAAACGAAATGAAATTTGTGCGTTATTTCGCAATATTTTTTTTGTCGGTATGATTTTTGATCAGTATTTCTGAGTACCAGTGGATCAATCTTCATTCTGTGTCGTTACGCTCGAAATGACGTAATCCGCGTGATAACAAAAAGCGAAATTCGTCGAGTCAATGAAATATTATTTTTTTAAATGTTTTGCGTATGACAAAAAGCTCACTTCGTTGTAACAACTGTGTAACGCAATGATGAAATTTCGAACTGTGGATTTAATATTTTGTGTGTTTTTATATCGATTAATTTATCTCGTTAATACTGCATTCGTATCGATATTCATTTAAGCCGATAAATCGTAATTCGTATTATCGAAAATGACATAAATACACAATATTTTACTTACAAATTCATTTACACATATATATTTACAAAAAATTATATACTTTCACGCACATACACTCACATATATCCATATACATATATATATATATATATATACATATGTATATATATATACATATATATATATATATATATATATATATATATATATATGGATATATATATATATATACATATGTATATATATGTATATATATATACACATATATAAACAAATGTATATGTGGGTATGTGACAAACTTTCTGTACAAATATATCAAATTGTATAAAAATTTTCAGTGTGAAAATAAAAAATTTACTAAATTCAACCTTCATTTTGAATATTATATAAACCAAAAAATCTAAATTAATATTTAAAATAATACAAGTGTGACACTATTTAGTTCAATCTAGCATTAAATTGCTCTCTGAAAGAGCATTAATTATTGCTTAGATAAAAATAAGAACGAATACAATAATTTTTGATTTACTTAGTAACACAGATTAAAGGAAATGAGTTTATAATTACTTAAGAATAAAAGTAGTAACCTTAACTAATATTTTTTTTAATTTTATCTCAACAATTGTACTAAGAGTTTTAAAACTGGATGAATGTGATTACTTTAGAAAAAAATATACTTTTTTATATATTTTTGATACTCATTAAAAAAGGATTAATTCAAATTTCTTCAGTTTGGGTTTAGATAATGAATGTTTTTTTTTATTTTCTTTAGAACTATACACATGTTATAAAGCAAATGTTTCTATAATGAGTAAACTGTATTGACATTATACATTAAGTCTGAAAAAAAGATTTAAGAGATCTCACTCAATTTATTCATTACTCTTCATTAGACACTAAAGATATAATAGATATAATTAATATATACTCTTTACATATTAAAATTTGTATTGAAAATCGAAAAGAAAACAAATATTTGTTGTGATTAACTTTAAAAATACTTACTTTATATTCAATGAATCAAGTACAAGCTTTATTTTCAACATTCGATAAAAATGTTATATAAATTAAACATAAATTTAAAATTTTCTGTATATTAATTACAATAAAGTGTAAAAAAGGAAACACTCACTGAATTATTATTTCCGATATGTAAAAGTATGTATAATATGATTATTTAAAATTATGTTCATTTTTTTCCTTATTGGAAAAATTACTTTATATACATTTTTAAAATAGTAATTTTTAATTAAAGATAATGACATATATTTTCAAAAGTTTTAAAAAAATTAAAAGAAATGAAAATTAATACAAAGGACTTGTTTCGAGTGAGAGATATAAAACACAATAAAAATAATTTATAAAATAAAACTGAATATATATTAAACTCTTCTTTCCCATATATTCTTTTTTTAATGTATTTAAAGATTTGAAAACATTTTAAAATCTTTAAATACATAATAAATTAAACGATATTTAAAACGATAAACGATTTGATAACGATTATAAACAATATTTCATTTTAATAACATGACATATTCATCTGTACTATTTTTTTAACGAAATAATTATTAATAGATTATCAAACATACTTTTATTTTTTACTTACATTTGGCCTATAAATTAAATACGTGTAGAAGATTAATTGACCTTAAAATTTTATTGTATTAATTAAAATATATAAACAGTATTTTCTGTTAAATAAAACTTTTATGAGAAAAGTTTTCATTTCGAGTTATTAAAAGGCAATTAACGCTTTTTTATCCAGACAATGAAATATATTCCAAATTTTCACACAAACAGACCGTAAATATATATTTTTCAATCAGTATTAGATTTTTTAATATCATTAATCCGCTTCAATTTTAAACTTTTTGTAAAATATTTTTGTCATAAAGTTATATGCCATATAAAATGGTTAACTGAAAAAAAAGAACAGGAAATAATGTTATAACATAGTAGAACTCGTAACTCACACGTCCATTCCTATACACAAAAACAACAGCAACGCCTTCAACTGCAAAACAACAACACAACATAGATCAGCACAATTAAATAAACGGCTCGCGGGCTACTCTCACGTTCGGCGTGGAAAATCATGTTTTGTTATTGTGTTGAACCTAAAAGGTGGTATAAGTTAGGTAGGTAGGTTGCGCCTCCCCCACAAATACGATAAACGCGGTCACCAAACCAAAACTGTATTCAGAGGCCGTTCAGAGAGGCGCTATATTGTTTGTTGCCTCGTATTCGTACACAGTGCTGAACTACCACTACGTGGAACACAGCAGTAAAAGCGGTTGCTATTTAGAACGATACACCTACAAGGCCGTAGCTGGGAAACTTTTTCATGTTGTTGACGAATTAATTGTACATATTTCTCATTTTCTACGTACATATATTCATATATATATATATATATATATAAACGTATATGGTTTATTATTTTACTTCTGTAAAATTTAAAAAAGTTACTGTATTGTTTTATGTATTTCCCTAAAAATTTAAAACGAAATGTATATTTCAAAAAGTAAATATTGTAGTAACAACTTAATAAAAAAAATGCATCAATATAGGAACTTTAAAGAATATATAAATATAGATGGGATTTTAAAAAAAAACAGTGGACAAATATTTTTCTTTATTGAGAAATTGATTTTTGAAATCAAGAGGGTAAAAAGTTTTAATGCTCGTTTGAGGAAAAAAATAGTAAATCAATGTCATATATTTATAACTTGTTTTGAAATATGTATTTTTAAGCTTTTGAATAATCTTTAGATTTATGTTATGTTGTGTTTTTTTATTGTTTATTGAATTTGGTGTTTGTTGAGAAAGACACTTGATATTTTAGAATCTGCTATTTATGAAATGATACTAAAGTGATGTGTTAATTTAATTTAGTAAATATTATTTTTTAATGTAAAAACTGATCAGAACGTTCTATAATTTTCGAATGACAGAGAAAAAATCATAGTTTTTAATTATCAATGAAGTAATATCAGAATTTAGGCATGGAATTATTTTAAAATAATCATTTATCATTATATTTTTTGAGATGCAATTTAGTTATATTTTTACTATTCTTTCATTTTTTTTTTGATTTTTCCACACTCAAATTAATGAAATCTTTAATTAAGAATATACGTAAGGATGATGTATATAAGCCTATAATCAATGCTTTTTCTATATAGATTCTTGTCTCTGATTACTTGTTTTGTGTACTCAACATATTTCTATTATAAGAATTAGCATGAGGAAAAGCAAAGAAAAAAAGATCTGCGAAATACTTTAAAACATTTTTTTATCAAAAATTGAAAGTTTGGATGATTCACGAATGAATTATTGAGATTATAATGTATTTTAACGTATTTTATACTGTTATAAGTGACAACAAATAGTTTCTCTATATATATATATATATAATTATTTATAGATGAAGAAGAAGAGTCATAATGTTAATTGCTACAAACTGAGATAAAATTGATTTTTAATATGTAAATAAATATATTTTATATTTCATTACTATAAATTTAATATAATCTAAATTTATAAATTGAATAATTTTTTTAAATATTTATTTTATTAAGAAAATGATTTAAAATTGTATAAAACAGTAAAATAAAACAGTGCAAGTAAATCAATTTTGATAAAAGTGAAAAAAATTGAAAGATTAACCTAAATCCGAGTACAGAAAAGTAATTTCGAATATTAGAATAAAAATAATGATTTTAAATAAATTTACATGAGATCAAATAAAATATAGTATTATATCAAAAATTGCTTAAAATACACAAACAAGTATTTTTATACTATAACAGTTGTATGTACTTCTAAGTCAGTTTTATAGTAAAGATGGAATTATCTTTATAGAATAATATATGAAAACAATCTTCCTCTGAAAAAATATCTGAACAAAATAGAATAATGTGATTGAAATATGGATAAAACATTGTTCGTGTCTAGATATTATTTTGTATAAAATTACGACAGTGAAATCTTATTCTTTATGGAGAACATAAAATAAAAAAAATATTTTTTTGTTTAGAGACCTATATCGACGATAATCTCGTAATATTTTTCGAATATTACTTGAGGGACGTATACAATACTTGCATTATTAAAAGTAATAAAAACGGAGACAAATTGTGGATTTGATGAAAATTAACTCTTAGAAAATAGTCATAAATTCAAGTGTTCCAGAAAAAATAAGAAATAGTTTATGATTTTTTTCATTTTAACAGCTAGAAAAATTATTATTTAGATATACTAAAAATTTATTATATATATATATTTCAAAATGCATTCCTCAAAAAACAACTATTATGTAAACATAAATGTAGAACGTGTTACAATTTTCTACCTTTAACTTCTTTTCTTCAAGCAATAACTATATTATAGATAATTAATTTTCAAACAATGAAATACTTCTCTACTAAAAAACGTTTAACTCTTTCTAATGAGTATGCTTTGATAAAAAAAGAAATAAATATTTATTATTGTTTTAGTATGCATGAAAAGATAAAAAGGAACACATCTGAAGGATTGTACAAAACAAGATAAACCGATGATAAATAATTTGAACTGTTTTATACAGGTATTTACCTTTCGATGAAACAATACAATCTGAATACGTGTATATGATATCATCATCGTCATTTAACACCAAACTATATCATTTCACTGTAGTATAAGACATGTTCAAGAATCTCAAACAACAATTCAATATTCATGGAGGAAATAAAGCCAATATATCTCACCGAATTCTCATTAATTGCATGATGGTGAGAGTAAATGATAATGTCACGCAATGTTCCCAAGTGGTTTCCTTTTAAGTACTTGTCGTGCGTAATGTTGCTTAACGTGGATGATCGTACGAAAGCCAATATATTCAGCACGTTACGAACAATGTACAGAAATATACATACAATTGTATGTAATTAAAAATAGCACATGTTTAAATTTTCTTAGTTAAAATTAGATATTCGAGTCGAAAGACATTAGAATCGAAATTTAAGATATCAGAATATGAAAAAATATATTTACAAATTATTGTTTTATTTTATTTATTTTTTATTAGATTAGAAGAAAGATGAATATATTCGATAGTTTAAACAATCAAATAACTGTCATTAGTTTTGTTCATAAGAGTAAAGTTTTTGTTAAAAAAATCATTTTGATCAGTTTAACTAAATATATTTTATATATCCATAATTAGTTGCAATGTCACTATTCATTCCTCTTTAAATTTTTTATTATCTAAATACTAAATATTTATTTAATTAATTGAAATTATACGATTTATAGGTGATTTAACTTAGGCTTCCACACGAAAGTATTAAAAAAATGTAAAGATTAAAAAAACATGTTATCCCCCATTTAGTTCAGTTAAATTGTATTTTAGTACTGAATTGAACTAAAATACTAAATAAAAATTACACGATTTTTCTTAACTCTTGCGCCTCCTTTTAATATTTCCACGTGGAAGCCAAATTTGAATCACTATATAATAATTACAATATTATCTTTGTGAATTACTTATACAGTAAACTCTTCTATAACGCGGTACTCTCATAACGCTGTTTCCATACAACGCGGAGCACAAATTGTGACAGCTCTCCAAATATACGGTACTCTTATAAGACTATTTCTATATAAGAACTGAATTCGCTTAAGCAGTCTCCCTATAGCATAAATTTTTCTACTACACTTTATCGTTGAAATTAACGGGGAATTCTTCTGGTTTTCCATGCACGTAATCACCATTTTTCAATAAAAATAATTTTGAAATATGTAAACATATATTTATTGCCTTTTTGTATTAATAAAATTATATTTTATAGCAGTATTAATCATAACCAGGTGCTCTGAGAATGCAGTTTTCATATAATGCAGAACGAATCAACTTGGTTTATATGTACTTATTTCTGAATTTTACTTAACACGGTTTACATATAACGGGGTACGAATTAATCGCGTTATAGGAGGGTTAACTGTGTATATATATATATATATAATTTAAATGTTAATAAAAAAATTAGTGATGATTTTAAATTAAATATTTAAAAAGAAATTAGAGACTAATAAAATTTTCGGTCTAAAAATAAACTAGAATATGAATTATTTTAATATGTTTAGTACGAAAATATGTAAAAATTATGAAATATAATAAATATTTTATTACTTATACACATTTTCATAAAAAAAATCATCATCTTCACAGAGTAATTACAGCAATATGTGCTTATACAATCGATATATCAAAATATATTTATACAATTAGATATTAGTATGTTTTTTATTTTTAATTAATTTTTTGATATATTTTTTAATATGTAAATAATTTATTTTGTTATGTTTCAATTTACTATAACTATATATCAGTATTTAAATTTATGGTTTCATGCAACTAAATACATTTACTAAATTTATGATTATTTTTGATAAAATAATTCTGAATGTAAATATGGTTTTTATTTAATTGAATTACACGAAAAAACACGTTATCTTTTAATTAAAATATGAGTTAGTTTATAAAAGAACTAACAATTTATTGATATAATTTTGTAATTTTGTACTTTTTTTTGTATTATTTTAATAATTTAAAGTTTAGTTCTTTCGCTAATAAATATAGATATCTATTATTTTCAAAAAGTTTAAATATTAATTAATTATCAGTTAGTTAATTGATATAATATTATTTTCAACCTGAACGAGGTAAAATTATATTGAAAATATCAAAAACATTAAAAGTTGAAAATCAGGACTGTCAGTATGGATGAATTATTGTATTATTTATTTTCATGTTGTCATTGAGTTATCGTATTTTGAATACAAAAATGTAAATTTCATATTCGAACATGATGACATCGTATTATTTATAAAGTTCACATATAAAATATTAAAATAATGTAGTCCTTGAATTCGAAAAGTTGATATAAATATTTTGGGAGCAGTGTAACCCCAAACCAACGGCCATCATGTAGAGTACGAGTTGCCATATAGATTAGCTGCACGATGGAGTCTTGTCAACTTGTTCTACTCGACCCACCCACACCTCCGTAACAGCTCGTTAATGGAAAAATATCACCCCTTTGGTCCAGTTTGCCGCTCACTGTTTTATAACATTTTTCATCCATTGTTAGTCAACAGTTTCGCTTGTGTGTTTTGAAAGTAAAATAGAATTTTGATGATGATGTACCCGCGTACGCAAATCACAGTGTGCGTCAAAACAATCCCAATGATATGATTAATTCTTCACGTGTGGTATGTGACGTGCGTATAAGTGAGTGGTTGCGAGACATGAGTTGTGTTAATTTATTTATGGTCACCGTTGTGACTTTTTTTGTCACATTTGAATAATTCTAAGGCAATGTTTTACATAAAACAAACGTTATAAATAATTAGTAAGAAATATATTGCGTCCTAACTTATTCAGCACTTGAAACGTTTACATAAATTAATCAATGATTATTTTGTACTTGTTTTGAAATACATTTCTTAAGATACACCCAATAAAAATATTCTCCTGCTACCTAAAATTATTATTGATTTACTGAGAGGTTTTGTTAAAAACAGTGAAATAATTTTTATAAAAATCATATATCTGTATATATATATATATAGTTGAACTTGCAAAAAATTTTTTTATATTGAAACAAACTTTAAAATGTTTGAATATGGGTAGAAAATAATACTTTTAATTTTTTTCAGACGAATATTTACTTGTAGACAATATTGCCTTTCGGCATTAAAAGTTTTTTATTTCAATGAATAATATACCATGGTAACTTAAGGTTTGTAGGACAATCTATAAAAAAACGAATAAAGGATAATTAATACATTTTAGGTATATTAAATTTACTAATTTTATTAGGTATTGCTTTTTTTTATTAAAAAATATAATCGCTTTTACCAATTTCTGACGAAATAATCATAACAACTTGTACTTATGACAACAAAAAATGTTTTAAATACGGAATTTATGCACATAATTGTAACTCATAATTCTTAATATTATATTAAAAATTAAATTTAATATATTTTGCATTTTAAATATGAATTATTTTTCTATTTAAGAAATTCCGAATTTAAAAATTACATTTATTGTTTTAAATAAGTTTCATATAATTGTTCATAGTCTTAAAATATTCAACTAATAGCGTAGATATTAATTTCTACAATACACATGGGACATGGTATAATTTTCTCGAACTTATCGATAGGTTTTGAAAGGATTTTTTTATATTTTTATCATGATTTTTTATTTATGTTATATTTATAAGATTCAATATATATATATATATATATATATACCTACAATTTATTACAAAAAAACTTCAATTAATTTTTGGATAAATAATATATTTTTTTGGAACTACCAAATTATTCTACCAAACATACAGCCTGTATTAAAAAATAATAGTTTTTAAAACTGTTATTGATTAGTGATTAAGCAGTTTTATGTTTAAAAATTATCAATGATAAATATCATATTCGTTTCATAGAAGTACGTCTCAAAATTTATTTTGATTCTTATATGAAAATCTGCTGTACTAGAAATAGTAAACATAGATACATGTTGAAAATGCAATTAATATGTACTTAAAAGTAATTACGGGTAGCGAAGAGATTAAAAAAAATATGTACGAAAGTACAACATGCATTCATTTTGGAAGGTAGTCATTAGTTTTTACATTAATGAAATCGATATCAAACTAAAACTCGCATACTTCAATAAAATGTTCAAAAAGACAACATTCAATCTAAATGTAAAACATTTTCAATCAAAACCAACAATGTAGAAAAAACAACAACAACAAACAGTGAAAAAAATCAGCCAAAGTATATAAAGGCGATCCATTCTACAGAAAAAATCTCTTTTAACGAAAAACATTATTGTTCCGTTACGATACAAATAAAAAAGAAAGAACGAATGAAACTGCAATGAAACACGAAGAGTATTTTCAATTTCAGCATCGCAATTAAAGACAGATAACAACAATTGTGCGCTCATCATTATAAAATCTAGGTTAATGTAAACGAATGCGCGTGAACACCCACCGCGTAAAATGTAGACAGGGAGAGATCAAAATCTTGCAACGTAAAATTTACGCACCCGTCACATGTTTATTCCAAGATTAAATTAACTGTCACTTTAACTGGATTACAATAAATCCTCTCTCATAGCGGCAGAGATTGTCGTGCTGGATGTATTACGATAAGTGATTCCTTTTAATTACGTCATGTCGAGAGTATCG
Organism: Acanthacorydalis orientalis; assembly: GCA_034766995.1. Classification (NCBI taxonomy): domain Eukaryota; kingdom Metazoa; phylum Arthropoda; class Insecta; order Megaloptera; family Corydalidae; genus Acanthacorydalis; species Acanthacorydalis orientalis. Next base: position 18,147,408 of record CM068314.1, read on the forward strand.
ATTTTTATACGTCATTTTTCGTTTACGACGTGTGATTACTCTTCGTGTTCTGTCTTTGTCTGTAGCGCTTACCTTATGAGCACAATTTATTATTTCAATAAATTTAGACGATTGAATTCCACGTTACTCGTCGATTTTTTATAAGTTATAACATATGGACGGTTGTCTCTTTTTGTGAAGCGACAACTCAAATATTTTTCAATAAAAAAACGTTTCATTCAGTGAAAATCATTTTTTCTATATTTCGATGAAAAACTGAAATTTTAATTATGACGATGTGAGAAGATATACCAGACTTTACCAACTTCTATGCATTCTCTCCTAATTTAACAATAACTGTATTCTGTGAGTAATTAAATATATTTACATATGTTTGATACACAATTAAAGCCAGAATATTATATAAATATTATGTTTACAAACATATATGCCTTCTTAATTTCAAAATGATTTTTAAACAATTCGGTTTTGAAGAGAAAACTCAGATTAAAATATTATTTTGCTTACAACAAATTCTTATTAATATTTCTAAAAGTATTAAGAACTGTCTAATTTTAGAAATAATGTCTAATTCAGTTTATAAAATTCTTCACAAACTAAATTAAACAAATTAAAAGAAATATAAGTTGAATATAAATAATTAAAAAGGAAAATAAAACCGGTATTTTATAAAAAGTGTACCCTTTAATCGGTTGAATAATATGAAAGAGTATGTGAACATATATATATATATATATATATATATATATATATATATATATATATATATATATATATAATGAAAAATCCGCTTTGAAAAGTAGTTGATCAACATATTTTGTCTATTCTTATTTATAGAAGTGAATCATGGGATATTTAAAAATAAAATCATTCAATGACTTTAAATAACACAGAAAAGAAAGATAGGTGTTATATTATAAATAACAAGAAGAGTCAGAAAAGAATACAATAGATTTGGAGACTAATAGAAATTAAAGATTCAATAATAAGAGAAAAGATTGTAAATGAAAATAGGTGGTGAATATTGAATGAATAGAACAAAATATTTAACTGAGAAATATATAAAACTGCATAGAAATAGAAGGACAGGTAGGATAACAATAATAAAAGTGGATTTGAAATATTTGTAAAACAAATATATTACATAATTTGTCTTAGAAGTGAAAAAATATTCATTTAGTAGTAGATTTGAAAGATTAAATATTGATAAATATTACAAATGTCAAGAAATAAAAAATGAGAGTTTTAATTTAAAATTAAGTATAATTCTTATAATTAATTATATTAAAAATTATAAAATAATATTACACCATAAACCGAAAATAGAATAATAAACATTTTAGAATTATGTTGATACCTATAGAATATTTCAACTATTTATATTAACTGTACATATTTGATGAAAAGATTGTAAAATATTTAAACAAAATATGTACTATGTAAAATAGTGGTAAGATATATCGAAAAGCTATCTCATGATTGTGAAATACGTAGGAGAAGAATCGGATTTACGGTGGAGGTTTAAATACTCCCTTCCGCCATACTCTGCGAAAATTATGATATATAACCGTTCACGTCTATAGGTGTGGTGGCGTAGTGCTATTTTATGTACAGTAAATTAATAGTTAACAAAGCGTTGATGTTTTCTGTATAATCTAACCGTGTCTATTGTTTGGTCGTAGGCGTGTCCCAATTTTAGAAATTGTATGTGTTTGGGTAAAATATGAAATAGATTCGCGTTTAATATTCGAAACTGAAAGTGTAATATCGGTTGTATTGTAATAAAAACAAAAGGCTATATAAAGACGTGAGTGCAAAAAAGTCGGTCTGGTCTACCATAAATGAAAATTTATACTAACTTTTGTTGTTTAAATTAAATGAGTGTATGGCTAACGTACATTCTAGCTTAGTAGGTTATAATAAAGATTTAATTTTTTTTTTGTTTATGTTATTAAATTTCAATATATTTTTTTTCTTTAAGTAACTTACAAGATCAGGTCTATAATAATATTAGAATTTGATTTACGTCAAAAAAATATGTTTTTATAAGATGTTGAAATAATTAATTTTTCAAACTTAATTGTTCATACATAAAACATACTTTACAAATATTCAGTTGTTTTTTGTTATTTTTTTATTACATATTTCAGTAATTAAATATTATTAAATTACTTTCCAATTTTCATTTTAGTGATTTTTTATATGAAAAAAAATATTATTTCCAGGAATGAATTTTCTACAGAATCAAAACGTATAGAACTTAGTTTATATATATATATATATATATATATATATATCAAAATTTATATCTTTTAAATACTTGTTTCTTCAAAATAACATACCTTATTTTTACGAGACATAATATTAAAGTTTTGATATTTTATAAAAAATATTTATATTTAATACAAATTTTCTAGATAATTAAACAAATTTTAGTACCGAATTATTTTTCTCTTTATCGTTCATATAAATATTCATTCAAATTAATGTATATATATATATATATATATATATATATATATATATATATATACACCTCTTATTATATGCTTTTGTAATGAAATCAACAATCATTGAAAATACAATAGATTATTGAAGATATATTGCTGATAAATCATTAATAAAATCATGTTCGTATTCCGAAATCATACATTTTTAAATAACCGCCGCGCACCCCAAACAGTACAATAATTTATTACACAACTCGACAATTCGACGTCAAGTTCACCCCTGTCCGAATTGAGTACGTCCTCGTGCTATCGTGTCGCCGAAACATGGCACACAACACACGTTCACCAATGACGCTACATACATTGAATCGAATGTAATAAATTACCTATAGACGGGGATTAAATACGACGTCGTGTGGCAGAAATATTTATATTGCATTTACACTGGCTTCTGCTTTATCACCAAACAAAACTATTAGCGACACGGTTAATTAATCACACGAGAATCAATTTTAATTACATTCACATAGATTTATTAAATTCTCGTTTGGATAGAGAAAATTGTTTTTGATACCTGTAAATTTAACTGATATTGTATGAATTTCAACCTAATAATATATATATATATATATATATATATATATATATATATATATATATATGCAAATATAAAGAAGTATGTATTTTTGAAATGTAATATATTTAAATCATAAGTTGCTATTCTAATGTTATATAAATTGTCAAATATATAGTAATTTTCCAATTTCAATTCGATTTATCAAAATATCAATATATATATATATATATATATATATATATATATATATATATATATATATATAACTGTATTTTAATAAAATTGTATAAAAGTAAAGAATTCTAAATTTTGTTAACTTCTAAGTGTATCTAAATATTTACAACACTATCTGCAAAATCATATCTTAAATGGCATGTTTCATTAATTTTTGCGAATATTTCAATTTCAAAATAATAAAAAAATTAATAACTATTATGATAGAATAAGATATATAACACATGGTCTTATATATTTTTAAATTACGAGCAGACAGCTATAAAATATATTTATAGAAAATATAAATTTAGAACTTTCTGTATGGAAATTTGTTTGTCTTCATTTAGAGTATTCTTCGTCCAAGTCATTATAAAAAGAATACTTTTTTCCGGTTTTGACTTTTTTATATATAACTACTTATTTAGTTACTTAATTATATTTTTACTGTTTCATTACATTGATATGTATGATTCCAAAATATAATTTAAATCATATTACCGAATTAAATTTTGATAATATTCGTTAACTGAACACGATTAAAAAATAAATAATATGATTCATTTAAGATTACAATAAATTTAATTTTAATAATTATAATAATTCGTTTATTTCTACGATTGAAAATTCGAATAAATTTGTATAAAGAATTACTATTTAATCTTAATATCGTTTCAAATAAATCAATTTAAATTTAGTTCCAACAATATACGTGCTACGACTGTGAAATTTATAGAAAAGATATTACACAATTCGAAAATACATCAGCTAACTGTCATATAAAACTTCTCTTTTGAAGTGCACATTACATGTCAATATCAAATATTTCAATTTCAATATCAGAGCCTGATATACAAAAAAAAACCCGCCACGGCTGAACTGTCAAATTACAAACAGAGAAAAAAATGTAAAGAAAATCTCCTCAATATCGGCGGTTAAACCACGTAGCAAACCGTCACCTAAAAGATACGTATCGATATGAGATATCTAAACGTTAAAACCGACATATCTGGCGGCAGTTTAAAGCCGGAAGGGTGGATTTGGGTTCAGCGGTAAAGGAAGTGCGCACAGCACACAGCGCCCGTCCCTAAGTCTCCTCGATATCGTAGAGTTCACAGCTCATTAGCAAAGGTTTAAAGAGGATAGGCCGCTAGGTAAACCGAAATAGGGTGGTACTGTCGGGGAAGAAGAAGTTATAGTCAGGGAATGAGAGGGTGAATCGCAAGTCGCTAAGCTCTACGAACCGATCGATTGGTTCGTACAAAGACGCAGATCGGTATCGTCAGTTTGCATTTAGCTCAGGTGAACTGTATTTTGAACACATATACTCGTTTATACATACATATATATATATATATATATATATATATATATATATATATATATATACATATATGGATGTACATATATATACATATATGGATGTACATATATATACATATATATATATATATATATATATATATATATATATATATATATATACATATATAACAACAGTAAATGGAACAGAGCTGTGCCTATTACATCCGCCACCATACGACCCTTGTTCTTGAAAGTAACCATTTCCTTGTTGAAAAATACGAATAGTTTTTTTTCTTTCAATCATTTAGTTTATTCTCGAGTAAAAAATACGACAATTTATATAAAAGTCTAATTTATTTTGTTTTACTTATTTTGTTTCTGAAAGTTTTACACACAGGATTGAAATAATGAATTTGTTCGATCTTATGTTATGTACAATATAAACCCGCACACCTACTTATTGTATGTGTGTGTATACACACACACATATATATATATATATATATAATCAGCAGCAGTAGCAGCAGCCTCTGTCAATCTACTGCTAAATAAAGGCTTCTTCCATGATTTATATATATATATATATATATATATATATATTTAATAGTTTTATAAACAATAATATACTTTTGTTTTGATATAAATTGTCTAATATTAGATAATGGTTATTAATATAAAGTGTAATTATCAAAAATTTATTAAAAGTAATCTTTCAGTTTTCCTTTTCTAGGAATTTTTCTTCTTTAATGTTTTTTATTCAATAAGTTTTTTTTGTAATGACCATCAGGTTTTATTATGATTAGTCCTTTAATAATTTTTTATACTATTATTTACAAATAAATATTTTTTTACAAAAATAATGATTGTTTTAGAGGAAAAAATAGCCTTTTAATAATATTTTAACAATTTTCATTGTAAAATTATGTGTTTCAGTTAAAGATTTATCTACAATAATAATGTTAATTTTTTGTTATGGAATTATAAATATCTGCAATAATTAAAAAATAACTTAATTTTGATGCCAATATTGCAGAAAAACTGTATTTCTGCAATGTATTCGAATAAATCAAAACTTACAAAAACTTGTATAGTATTTCAATGATCATATGATCTTACTTTCTATTGTAGGAGTTGAAAAATCTCAATGGAATAAGATCGATTTATAATAAATATTTTAGTTCGGTCGTCGAGGGCGCTTGAAAAAGTAAAAAAGAAAACTTTTTCTCTGTGTAAAAATTTCTGCCGCATCAGAAAAGCTGTGAAGGAGGGCAAACGGCGGGTTGGTAAACGAAACGATTCTTCGGCCCGTACTCCACACTAAGCTTCGAAAGAGAAACTTATTCAATATATTTGCAAAATGCGTGTGTTAAGGTTCATTAAGTTTTTTTTTACCGTCGTCGTTCAGTTTTGTAAACACAATTTAGTCAGCATAAAAAGTTTAAGTTATGAGCCACGTTTTACGCCGTTCAGATATTGTTGTGTTTATACGTATTAAGTAAGCGTTGAAGTTCGAAAACGGAATATTGTTGTGTAACGAAGAAGAGTTAAATTGATTAATGAAGACTCGTGAGACCAATCCCTGCGTCAATTTACTGTGTCAGCCTGTCGGACTTTGTGACTGATACGCGCGTTGAGAACGATATCATATATGGAGCCATATGCGTTTTCAGTGTATGGGTTTTCGGTTATTGTAGTAATATTTTATCAATACGTACTAAATTTAGATTAAAATATATACGAGTATCAATCTGAATATTTTATAAATGTGCAGGATCAAAGCAATGAAAAATCTACCTCGACGATATTTTATTTCATTTTTAACTGGTCTGAAATAAAATATTTCTTTAATATAAACAACCATCTAAATTTCACTCAAAACTAAATAAATCAATAATCATTCTTATTTCAAAAATTAATATTAAAATATAATAAAATATTAAAACAATATTAAAATATAAACAATATTAAAATATAGTTTCACATTTAAATAAAGTATTCATTTATTTACTATAAAATGTTTGAAAAATATATCGAGAATTAAATTCGAGGTAGTTTTCATACATTTTTTAGTTTAAAGTTAAGTTTAAAATATCGGGCTACTAGAAAAATAATTACAGTTTTTGTTTTTTTAAATTCTAATCTTAATTTTTTTCAATGAAAATGTCATTTCATCGTGTTCATGTTAATATTATTTTAAAGTGCATTTTTGGTCTGTATTTTGGTAACATCGACTTTGGTGTTATTAATTTTGCTGCAAATTGAGATATTGAATTAAAGATGGAAAAAAGCAAATAAGACCAAAAAAATTGTGCTGTAAAGCAACAGAAACTGCTCATAAACTAAACGATGCTTGTGATGTGGGTACTGATAAGGAACGTACGGTGCAATGGTGGTTCCAAATGGATAGGGCTCTCGTCCTCAGCATTTCATGCTGGGGACGAGAGCCTTTAAGATGAAGAAGATCGCAGGCGGCCTTCTTCAGTTTATAACGATCAACTGAAAGCGTTAGGTGAATCAGAATAACGACAACAATTCGAGAGTTTGAACAAAAGTTAGGCCTTAGTCATTCAATAGTTCTGAACTACTTAAAACAGCTAGTAAAATAAAAAAAAAAATGTTTATGAATTTGAAGGTCACAAACCGCAATTATTTTTCTGCTAACCTAATATATATATATATATATATATATATATATATATATATATATATATATATATATATATATATATATATATCGATGTTCTATTACTATTTTAAAAAGCAATTTTAAATATAAAATAAAAATATTTACTATTGTATTATTAAAACCTCTAAATATTTTTACTTGTATTCATTGAAATAATATACATTTTTTATATCACTCGTTTATGGTAACTGAACTTCGCATGTAGACAACCGACAACCAGTGTTCCTGGTAATGAAATATAGAAGTTAATTAATTTCTCGCAATGAATTAATAACAAAATGTCATCATACACCGCATTGATGAAACTCAAATAATAACATCCGTGCTAAGAATACAAAACACGTTTAATATCGTTATTTTCCAACGCTGTCTACAAACTAATACCCGTAGTAAAGGCGACTCGACTCTGGCCGATAGCGCGTCGGTCAATTGCAAAACAAACCTTTACAAAGAGCATTCGTATAATGTAGTTGGTATTCAAAATAACCAGTTCGGACACAAAGACAAGGGAAATGGACACAAGGGCGGAGAGGAAGTCGACCGGGCAAAGAGGAATGAGATTGAAAGGGACGAAGAACCTGTGTGTTGTTCACCGGACATTGTATAATCCGGACTGAAACCCTTTCTTGTAGTTATTCGTTGTTACAATTGTAGGTCACTTTTACATATATCTATCAGCGTTTAATATCATAAAATTATTTTATTCGATTTTTTTTCATAACAAAAACTTTTAAATTAACTATTATCGTTATTATTATTATTATTAGTCCCGACAAAATTCAATTATACGTTTGAATAACAAAAACTTAAAAAAATATAATTATAGAAATATGCATATATATATATATATATATATATATATATATATATATATATACGAAAGTGTGCTTGTATGAATGTATATACTATCTATATAAAGTTATTTCTAGAAATAAATGTTATGTTTTAATATCTTTTAATTTGAAAAAAAATTAAGTATATTTTTATTATGACTCAAAACTCTACAATTTTGAATGAGATATAAGTTTTTTATTTACATGCTTAACTATTAAATGAAATATAATTCTTGTTTTCGTGATTAATAAATACCTAATAAATATTATGTAATTTTTCTACAATAGTAATATAAAATAACTAAAAACAATGATAATAAACTATTGAAAATTGACATATAATCAAACTTAACCTTATTTAAAAAGTATTTTTTTACATTTATAATACATTTGTAAGAAGTTGAATGATTTCTAGACAAATAGTAAAACGAATTGAAACTCTGACAATAGATGAGACAATGGTATCTGTGATTTATGAGAAAAACTCTTCTTTTCAGTCAAGTGATAAATCAGTATAACAACCATTACGACAATGCTATTAAAGTGAAAGCTGTATCGCAAATGTGTGTTTTTTAAACCTATATCGTTCACAATTGACAATTTGTAGACTTTACAATAGGAATGAATCAAACACTACCGCGTTCTGTTTCGTCACATGAATACAGTCAGTGAATCAGTACAATCAATTGTGATAGTCAATTTTCTTTAGGTAGACTCAGATTATTTTTGTATTAGATAGGATTATTTAGAATAAATTCTATATATGTCAGATATAAAATAATTAATGAATATTCTATTTATATATTATTTAAACAGTAGGACATAAATATTAAACAAATGTATTTTAATTGTACAACGTGATTATATATGCTCAGTATATATATATATATATATATATATATATATATATATATATATATATATATATATATAATACAAAGCAACAAAGTTGCAGTATAGGGATATGTGATAATCCTTGTAAGCGAAGCTTTATCGTATAATGTACGTGGACAGGCGAGAGTATATAAAACCTCGGATTCTGGAGGCGTGGGAAGCGACAAGACCGGGAACAGGAAGACTAGTCGTGTGGCATAGGACATCGGACGACACAACCTCACACCACCTCTACGTCCCACTCCTTGACATCCTGAAATATTTATCTCGCTCGGACCGTACCGAATAATACTGTATATTAGCCATCAGAGTTACCACCTCCGAAACGCCGTCGCCCCTTTATCGTCGAACTCACGGGTTGCCATAATACTACATTGGTTTCAAAGGTTTAATTCCATTTTAAAACTTTATTGCGGAAATGGATAATGGGAGTGTTTTATTTTATTTAGCGTGACCTTTCGCGAGGTTGTACTAAGGTCGAAACGGGGGGAGGGTGATTTAATGTATCGTTTTAGTGATTTAGTTTAATTTAAATCTCTGAATGGAGTGATATTTTCGGGTCACTGGTCAAAGGGCATTTTATTTGATAGAATCAAGTATCTTTTACGCATTTTGTATTATTTTTTTTTGAAAAAATTCCACGCGCACAACACTTTTCACACTATATGTTTTTAAACATTTTTATTTACACATTATATATGTATTTACTAGTGGAAATATTTTATATATACAAAAAATATTTTTAAATGGAAATTGAATATTGAACTCTATTAAGTTTTTTATTAAAGTACATTAATAAAATATAAATATAATTCAATATATGTATATATATATATATATATGTTTGAATGTATAGAAAATTCGATTATTCACACAACGGAACAGAAAAATCACATTACATTTTATTCTATACATCACTTTTCAAGAAACGAAATTTATCATTAAACCATTTTTAAAGTAAACGAAATACTCGAGTTGTGCGCAAATGATAAACATAATACGTATAAATATTGAAAAGAAGAACTTATTTCGTATAAAAACGATACAATTTCATCACTTACTTTTATCCAACTGCATCATGTTACTTCTGTAACAGTACACGTAAAGAAGGGAGCATTCCCTACGTTCTTGAAACTCATCAATCATGCCCAAGTGTAGGATGATGGCACCGACCTATCACGTGCCATTCAAGAAACCAGAAATATTAAAATGGAATCTTTAATCAGTTTTCTCATGATGTACAAGTGACAGTTGACAGCTGCCTCGTTTACATTCTTACATATTTCGCAAAGTAATGTATGCTTATAATTTTACATTTTCAATATTACGCCTTCTCATACATTTATTTTCTTTTCAATATCCTGATTATACCTTATATATACTTACATCAACGTACATATAATATATATATATATATATATATATATATATATATATATATATATATATATAATCAATGACACATTCATATATGAAATAGAAAAAGTAAACATTTACATAAGTAAATCGCGACAAAGAAATTCGTATCACTCAACGAAATATATAATAAATTATATAAATATCTAATGGATGTTCATTTATCCTTCTAATTGATATTTTTGTTTATAACTGTGATCCCGTTGATGTATTACCCTGGTAGTGTTAATCGTTTTGAATCATTTTTTTTTATCTTCTATGTTTAGTTTCAATACGTATATCATCTGAAGTAGGTGGAGATAATTCCTGCAGTTATACATAAGGACACTTACACCTACTGACGAGACACTATCTGACAAAAATTGTAGTAGAAGAAAAAAATCTTGCGCGATTCAAAAAAAAATCTTTAGGAAATCAATTTTATTTTATTTTTTGTTAATGTATGTATATAAATTATGAATTGTACTTCAGTATTAGTATTTATATACATTATAAATAAGATATTCTAAAAAAATATTAACAAATTCATATTCGGTTGAAAAACTGTAATAATAAATTTATTAAAAAAGTCAACATAATACAAAACATACTTTTTGAAACAAATTTAATATTTCAGAACTGTAACTATATATTTTATATTGTATGTGTATGTTATATATATATATATATATATATATATATATATATATATATATATATATATATATAGTACATAAATAATCATTTTATTACGAAAAACAAATAATATTTCCACAAATATCTACCACATTTCTCAGTATACTTTTTGTATATTGATGTAATTTTGTATTTTTGATATTTTCTTTCGCATAAAATATATACAAGGACACGTTCTAAATTAAACAGTTATAAAAATGTTGCACTATGAAAAATATAAAAACCAATGACATAGAAGTACTTTCATTTGAAACATTTATTACAAATTAGAAAACGTGACCACAAAAAATAAATAAGTGAAAATAATTGAACTGTATCAAAACTTCCTTCTTTCTTATTTTTTTTGGAATGTAACTGTATATATATATATATATATATACATGTATGTATGCATATATATATATATATACATATTCGTGATAAATTATTTTTAAATTCAAATGACAATAATGTAATATTAATTTCGTGTGAAAATATGAAAATAGTGTACCTAGCTCAGAACAAGTTTCTGTACCGATTTATCTAAATCTCACCTATATCAACACAAAATCAAAACTAATCACGACATTCTGTAAACTGTGCAACTATAATACTATCCCCTGACAAGAGTATGTAAGCATAACCCTTGGTGTCAGAGAACAGCGCAGAGGACAGCGGACAACGATGATGGTGGTCGGTAAAGAGACAAGCAAACAATCAGTGTTCGCCATGCGACTAACTAGTGTCAGTCTTCCGGATGTGTAGCAGGTGTGGGACTGGAGTTTTACTCTCCTGTGTTGATACTATTTCTCTTGCATGAATGGCTATGTACAGACCAATACAGACGGGTGGCATTGTCAACGTTTCTACACCTTTCCAAAGATCAACATTCCTCTACTCACGTAGTTTACCTAACATGGAGATATACTTGACATCCAAGCTTGTTTATGGATTTCGAATGGATCTGTTTCATGAATATACGAGTACAGAGCATATAGTGAATTTTATTTTAAAATTACTAGACGATTATTGTTTTTAAAGTTCATCAAAAAATAAGAAAGAAACAGACACATTTTTTTACGAAATTAAATAATTATTATGAAATAATATCTTATACAAATAATTTTAAAAAATATTAACTTAAAGTTTTTTACAAATTAATTCGATTCTTCTCCGAAAACAAATTCATATATAAAAATCATATTAATCCGTTTGAATAACACATTTTTATTTTTGTATATTTTTCCTTCTTTTTAGTAAAATATTTGTGTTTTCTATTTATTCTTGTCAATAATAAAAAATATATAATGGGTTTTAAATAGATCTTTAAGCCTAGATTATCCTCACATAAATATTTTGCTTACTCCAGATGTAAATAAATGATGTTTAACTACGAAAATTTCATTTGAAAATCTATTATTATTTCAAACCATTTACGGCTTCTTTCACTGTATTTTTTTTTGTTACTTCTGTATATCTATCTATCTATGTATCTATCTATCTATATATATATATATACATATATACACACATATATATATATATATATATATATTTATGTATGCATATATATATACATATATATATATATATATATATATATATATATATATATATATATATATATATATTATAGAAACTGAACTGAACTTTTCAAACTTGAATTCTAAAATTCAAATTTTTAAGATAGAAAAAAATAGAAATGTAATTAATTTTTAAATATAACAACAACTAATTGCAGTTTCTTATATATTTTTAATATATTTTTAAACTATAAACATTTGAAGAAAAAAAATACTATTTTGATTAAACGAATGATGGATCTTTTTTGTTAAATAAAGTTGCATCTATCATTTTCTTATACTATAGAATAACATTTCAGTAGTATTAATTATGTTCATCGTATTCAATGTATTTGTAAAATAAATATGTTATGTTTATTTAAATGATATTTTTTGTTTTAAGCGTAATATATTTTTAAACAACTTGTTTATGCATTTTGTTTACCATTGTCATTTATATTCTTCAATTTTTCAAGCTTATCATATTGGGTCTATTAATTGATTTTAGATTATATATATATATATATAAGATACAACATCATTAAATAGATTTACTAAATTGTTCACGTTATTACTAGATTTTTTTTAAAAAAATAGATTTCCAAGAAACTCATTATTAAACATATATTCTTCATTGCGAAACAATTGAATTAAAAGTTATTAAAATTGTTGCTTTTGCTCTGTAATAAACATGACCAGTAAATATTACTACATTTTAAGATTGAACTCCTTAATATATATTTTTTCAATCATCGTCGAAAGTCGCCAAAAATTTATGAACAAATCAAAAAAACACATATTATAGTGAATTATGAATAACATTTTACTACTCAAGTTGCACAAAATAAATGCAATTTTTGAAATAAGTACATTCGTTTTGAAAATTTCATATATCACATTTAATTAGTACATACTTTTTCAACGCCCTGATTATAGAAAATAAAGTGGCATTTATACTGTCTGAATTATTAAAATGGTCAAATTACTGAGTGGCCGGATTATCCATCGTTCATTATATACATACACATATACATACATAAATTTACATATATATATATATATATATATATATATATATATATATATATATATATATGTATAATACATATACATGTACGAGATATATGCATATGTACAAGTGGATAAATAATTTATAGAAAAGTCAATATTTTCATAGTAAAAGTAAATTTGGTTAACTGTAAGTATTTATTTCCACAATAAAAAATTCATGCACAAACATACATTTCCATATAAGAATATATATATATATATATATACTTCACTGATATATATTTATATATAGAACTGATTACGGCAATATTACAATGTGTACGTAAGTGTAGTTCCACAATATACCTTAATTCAAACAAATCCATTGTTGAAGTTACAACAGAAAAACTTTTCGAATAGTATCGACTCGAATAAGTATTTCCTTACTCCGTAGTTCAAATAGTTCCAAGTTTCAGTTTATCTTTGCACGACATTGTTAATATTCCTCAGTGAATCCTTCGAAACAGTAAAGAAGAGCAACAGAATTTCAAGAAAAGAACTGTTCGTACAGTGAATCGAGTGAAAGATAAACGAAACAGTCTTGTAGAGCATTAATCAATTGACCAACTTTACTGAAGATATATTTTTGGTCTTAGAAGACGGGATAATATAAAAGTAAAATAAATTAGTAGCGGAATATTTCTTGTTTTACCTAAGAACTTTGTTAATAGTATCATTTTTTTGTTTTATATATATACATATATATATATATATATATATATATATATATACATTTATGTGTGTGTGTATGTATGTGTTTGTGTATAGGTATTGAAAAATGCAGAGAGAAAAAACACGAACAAGAAAGAAAACTTCGTCGTTTGAAAAACTTTCAATCGTTTTTAAAATAAATTTACAATACATAAAAGAAATTGTTCTACTTCTCAATATCGTCTTTTTCGGAAAAGAATTTTATAGCATTTATGAGCGAATATACGTTTAACAAATTATACGTTGATAAATTCAGTTTAGTGTATTGATCGTTTCTTTTTTGTATGAAGAGAATAAAGTTATTTTATATTTATTGTAAAGAAAATAAATACATTAATACCAAATATGAAAAAATAAGAATTGTCCAATTTGATATGGTATTGTATTTTTCTTAAAAATATATCGAAAACATTAATTATTTATATTATGTGATATTGTATTATTGTAATATTATTTATTTTCTGTAAAATGAAATACATTATATGAAGATATTTTTTATAATTGTATATTAAATTTTCTTTCAATTTTTTAACTGTATTATTTAAAAAAATATTTTTCAAGTATAAGTTGTGAACAAGTAGCTAAGAAAATTTCTAATTTTTGTTGAAACACTAATTTATGATATATTTGATTCCCGTTATTTCCTTTCTTATTCTTTACGAATAATTTGTTGTAAAACATTAAGATTACAAATATATAATTTATAATTATCATATAAATGAACTATTTTTTCATCACTCAAACAGCAAAACTTGTTCTGATCAAAAATATTCAATAAATAATTAATTGATCATTTTTGATTGTTGATTACTTGCTTTCAATGGCTATAAAGACATCATCAGAGCATGGAAAGTACATAAAAATATGGCATGCTGCCAAAATTATATTTTGATATAATTTAGAAATTTGTTTTTTTCTAATAGGACATAATTTTAGTAGCATAAAATTGTGAAAGGTAAAATCTATAACATAAAACTTTCTTTTTGGTTTAAACATTCATACTTATTTTATAAAATTTATCAATAGTCACAAATTACTATTAAATATTTTGATAAAAAGAAATATTATAATGTTTATTGTATTAATTAGTTAGTATAAATGAATTCAGCTATAAAGTCCCACAATTATCCATTGAAATAATTTTCAAAAAAAATTAACGTTTTAAATTATAATGTAGTATACAAATTGAAGAAAATTTCAATGTTTTCATGAATATTAATTTGTCAAATTTGAAACATCTTAAGTCAATACTACTGAAAAGGATATATTTTTTGTTTATCACTGACTATAAATAATAACGAATGTCCATTTAAATAAATATACTGGATTCGATGCAATTAAAAATTTATATAAATAAATGGTTACAAAATAACCTAATAAATAGTGTATGTACCATTGTAAAAACACAAACACACACACACATATATATATATATATATATATATATATATACATATTATTATTATTTAATATTTTGATTTTATATAAAAAACATTTCAATTAATAAATATTTGATTTATATATAGAAACATAACATTATTATAATAAAATTATGCTATTTAAAATGATGAACTCTTAATATTTAATAATAAACTAACACTAAATCCGAGTTCTCTTTCTGTTCTCTTTTTTATATATTTTACAATGAGATATGTTACATGTTATGTATAGGAAAAGAATATATATATATATATATATATATATATATATATATATATATATATATAAATGTACGTTTTAAACTGTGGATTTTTCATTTACAAGCAGAATAATTTTTGGTTTATTGTTGATGATACGTAAATAAATTACAGTTTTATAATTACAGTTCTGCTTTTTATTTTATGTATTTAATTACGTTCATAAAACACAGATGAAAAGTACTAAATTCAAAATAAAACCGTTATTCATTTTAAGTTATAAAAAAATCATATAGAAAATTATTTATACTGACAATTCCACCCACAAAAAGTACAGTTTTATGTACATATACGTGTACATTTCCATTCTATTTTTGTTCTATTACAACTACAAAATATAATTTGGAATCTTGTAATCTAATTTTCCAAAGTTAATAATTCCACGATGATGATATTTGTGCCGTTTACGTATAAATGGAACAGTGGAATAATTAAGTAATAAAAAATAATTTCATTTAAAGACACACGCTGTGCTTAATTCTAAATAAGTGGCTATTGAGAATAAAATATGACAAGTTATGCAAATCTATACCATAAAGGAATTTTTTCGTGTAGAAAAAGAATAAAAAACAGTCTTCGTTCTTTCCAGGCAGGAATATAAACACATGGCCTAGTTATATACATCAGAAATCTTATTGCTTCGCAAGGGGTAGGTGAAACACAAAAGGCGTACAACAAGCGAGAACACTGGATGAAAAAAGACGAACGTCAAATAAGAAAACCGTATAACTGGATCGTAAAACAGAAGCATTGGGTGAGGTGAAACGACCAACCTTCAACCCTTTTACAATATATTGAACTTGACTCGTGTGCGATGACTGGCGTTTTTGATTTTGAAGGAAAAATGTGGAATAAAATATCGAATCCTTCTGTTGTTACTAAATATTGTCAATCAAATCAAATACAAAATAAAATATGATATATATATATATATATATATATATATATATATATATACAATGCGAAAAGAATATAAAATTTCAATAACTTGATTTTATACAGCCTTAGATTTTATTACAAAAATCTGATTGTATCTGAACACAATGCGATAAGCATTAATCTTTAATCAATTTTATATATATATATATATATATATATATATATATATATATATATATATATATATATATAATGAAACAATTTGGATTATGATAGAAATAGTTTTAAAAGATTTATTTCTATTTAAAAAATACATAACCAAATCATAATCAAAAGAAAAATATAATTAAATTGCTTCGAACAAGATATTTAGTTATTTAATTCGATACAAAACAAGATGAATAAACTAATGTTTCCTATAAAGAAATATTTCTGATCAAAATTCGACAAAAATATATCAAAGACTGTATTTTAAACCAATCATTTAGAGAGTAATAAAAAGAAATTATTTAAAATTAGACATACATTTACAATATTTATTATTTCCTTATCATCAAATCCGTAAAATAAATATTGTTAATATTTTTTGAGTTGTCAAACAATTCAAATGTAAATTATATAATACAATGTCATATAATTTATTTTAAATTAATTTGAAAAATAATACAAATAGAAGACTAGATATAAAAATGAAACGAAACTATGATCATAAGAAATACATAAATAAAAAATTATAGAATTTAATGATTTCCCCCTTCAAAGTCATCACCGTTAGTTTTACCGTTCTTGTTTATATGTCTCGAAACATTTTTGGTAGTTCTTTTAAATGATAGTTTTTAGATATTTCTTCGTTCGTCTATTTAATCGTTTCACGTTGTAAAAATAAATTCCGTTAAGAAACGTTTTTATTCTGGAAGCAGAAAAGTCATACTTGGTGAGTTTTGATAGATAGGGCATATGTATTACGGTTGTGATTTATTTTGGGATCAAAAATTGCTTCACTGACAACAAGAAATGATAAGTAGTTTATTAAAAACATAAAAAGCGTTGTTATGATGTATACTGTACGTTTGGGGCTATATTTATGGTCTTTTACAAAAGACTGTTTCTTTTAAGTACTTCAGAACACAATTACAGAAGTATTGATTAACCGTTTGCTTCGCTAATAAATATTCATAGTGCATATCTTTAGTGTCTGGGAACATAATCGACACTGTTTTCTTTTTGGGACATAAAATTCTTTTCTCTTTTGGTCGGATAGAATTGGTTGTTCATTGAAGAGTTTATTTATCAGTTTTAGTTCGAATAGGAATATACACATGACTCAGCATCTGCAGCAATAATGTTCAGAAAGCATAAATTTTAAATCATATTACATTTCTATAAATTTATATTGGATATTTTCCGGAAAGAGTGATAAAAAATATCTTGCAGAAAGGGTGTAACAAAAACGCTATTTACTCGACTCAAACGTATGGACACTTGTTAGAACCAGCAAAGACCATGTAAACAACTCGAAAATATATTTGGTGGTGAGTATACTATTGCGAAAACTAATTGTTCAAACTTTTTTTCTGCTACACCTTGTATACCAGAAAAAAAGAACCGAAATCGATAGCAAAAAAATATACTAATAAACTACATAATGGTAAATTTATAAATTAATATTTTTACATATATTTCTTTAAAAAATTATTTATGTTCAATGAAAAGCGAGTCTAAATTTACATTTATAATTAAACTATAATAAAGAAATTTTTCATAGAGATACTTTTGAAAATAAAGGACAAGAAATATATTTTTAAAATGAAATTTGAAAAAAAAATCAATAAGTATATACCGTATGCAAGAAAAGTTAGAAATTAATTTTATAAATTAAATAAACATTTTTTATTTATGAAGTACAATAAATAAAATTCTAGTGTACAATTATTTTCAAACGTTATTTAAGTACATGAAATAAATTATTCATAAGTAAAAACATTCTAAATTCATTTGTATAAATGATTAATTTGTAAGAAGTATCTCGGAATTATATAAATTTAAAAATGTCACGTTAATATAAATTTCGATTTAATACTGTATATATATATATATACAAACATATGGAATAAAAAATTAAATAAAAATAATTCTTTGTATGAAAATATCTCAGTTCTTTTAAATACTTTTTAAATATGATAATATTTTATGTATTTATTTTACATACTTAGGAGCGTTTGTGGCCACAGCTGTAATCCAATATACATATTACAAAATTTTTGTCAACGGTTATTTAAATATTATTTATTTTTATATTAGACTTGAAAAAAAATTAAGCACTTATGTTTTACTTTTTTAATATGATGAGAATTTCATTCAGTTTTGAATATACATTAAATTGAATTTTTTACTGTGTTTATTTTGATTGTTTATTTTTAATTATATTTATAAAAAAATGTAAATTTAATTTATACTAACTGAATATATGATGATCTATTTTTATATATTAATTATTATTATTTTCATTAATTAATATATTAATGAAGTACAGAAAAATTAAAAAACTACTAAATTTTTTTAGAAGGGTAATATTTTAAAATATGTATTTTTTAAGATAAGCAGTGTTACCGGCATTGAAATTATATCACCTGATATTTTATAATTGATTTTTTATGCTATTTTATGAGTATATATTAGGTTGGTAGAAAAATAATTACGGTTTTTGTTTTCTGAATTTTAACCTTATTTTTTTCAATAAAAGTGTCATTTCATCGTATTCATGTTAATAGCATTTTAAAATTCATTTTTCTGTTTGTATTTTGTAAACATCGACTTTGGTTTTAGTACTAATTTTGCTTCAAACTGGGCTATTAAATTAAAGATGGAAAAGAATCAAATAAGAGCAAATTGTTTGGATGAGTTCAAAACAGGTGGTAAAGCATCAAAAACTGCTCGTAAACCAAACGATGCTTTTGATGCGGGTACTGTTAAGGAACGTACGGTATAATGGTGCTTCCAAAAAGTTCGTGCTGGAAACGAAAGTCTTGAAGATGAAGAAGGTCACGAACATCCTTCTTCAGTTCATAAGGACCAACTGAAGGTGTTAGTTCAATCAGAACCACGCACAACAATTCGAGAGCTTGCACAAAATTTAGGCGTTAATAATCCATCAGTTCTGGACCACTTAAAACAGCTAGGAAAAAGGCTGAAGGAAAATGTATATGAATTTTGAAGATCACAAACCACACTTATTTTTCTACTAACTTAATAAAAATTGATATTTTTTAATAATATAAATAAATATTTCAAAAAATATTATTTTCTGTTAAAAATTATTTTTTAAATTTAAATCAATATTGTATAGGATTAAATACGCTGATTTTAAGTTTCAATTAAAAAAAAGTGTAAATACATACTTTTTTATTTGACTACATTTTTATGTATTTATCTAAAATATTAAATAGACTCTACGTTAAAAAAGTATATTAAATTTAATAAATATTTTAGATACTGTACAAAATTATTTACGTATATAATTCTAGACTATCAATAGATTATCAAAATAATAAATTTAATTTATTATATATATATATATATATATATAATAAAATTTAATTTCAAGTTAGTTCTCATTGTAAAATATTTTTCTTTTAAGCTGATTTGACAGGTGAAACTCGAAACTCTAGAATCGGTCATTCGAAAAATCAATTCGTGATTGAAACAAATTTGTTTACTTACAATAAAACAATCTGATTTTACTATGCTACTTTCATCAATAACCATATAACACAAGCTTTCGATTCGTTGCGTGATACCAAGTTTAATGAATATTCCGTAGATTTTGGTTTATATCTCAGCTTATTACACGCATAAATATTGCACGGCAACATGAAAAAATAACTTTGTGGGTTCAACTCATAATCAATATTCGACTCGTATATTTGTCTTTATTAACATCCTTGTAAATTTAACCATTTACGTGACGATCGAAAGATACCGGCATTAGAAAAAAATTATAAACTTAACTCAGTCTGACGAATTATTTGGAAACTTATGTTTTACTGATTAATTAATTTAATATATATATATATATATATATATATTTATTGGCATTTGAACACACACACATCCATACACACACACACACACACATATATATATATATATATATATATAAATGATATTTACAGTTAATAATAAGATTGATAAAAGGTTTAAATTATTAAGTCACGCAAAATATATTATAATTTTTTTATAAGTCGGTCACTTTAACAAAAGAAATATATACTAAGAATTTAATTATTGATTTTTCTAATAATTTGAATAACATATGCATAATATAGTATTAATATAAATTTCGATCAGATTGAAAACTGATACAAAAATATTGATTGAGTTTATTTCATGTACAGATAAAAAAAAATATGGAACCGTTTATATAAACAGAATTTAGCTATATTAGAAAATGTACGCGAACCGTTATCAAATTCTAGACGCACATATCAACTATGAATAAATTTGTGTATTAAATTATGTTAAGCAGAAATTACTTCAAACCGTGAACGTTTCTGGCAAACCAAACATTCTGCATAAGATCCCTCATGAAACGAGTATTTCTCTCCCTCCGTAGCAAATTCGCGGCGCTCATCATAAGGGTACACAATATACATACGAATCAAGACGTTGCGCGAGCCTATATTGCCAAACGAGCCATTCACCATTTCACGAGATATATAGGCAGATTGTAATGTAACTCACGGACCAAACGGGTATCTGCGTAACTTAAGCAATTAAGCAAAGATATCATAAATAGTTTCGGTTTCATTAGTGGTGTAAGTGAATTCCATAGACCCATATTTCATGTAGGAAACATTTAATCAGTCTGATCAAGAAAGCTTTTATTGTGTTTATCTTAAGTTATGCGATCTTCAAATAGATTTCATATTAAATAACATCGGTTAATATGCCCTTAAAATGTAACTAACGGATTAAACATTAACTACCTCTTCAGTCCGTTGTAGAATTTATACGAATACATTCGCATAAACACACAAATGTACATATAAGTACATGAGTACACGCAGACATAATACATATATATATATATATATATATATATATATATATATATATATATATATATATAATCTTACTGGATTTTTATATAACTATATACTTTCATAATATGCATTTTTAATTTTCTTTTTATTTCAAACCATTCTAATAAAATTAAGTATTGACAACAATACGTTTCTTGAGTAAGAAATGATCTCAAAAATATAAATACTTTCATTAATTTAAAATATATCACCAAAAAAATTGCTGTTACGGCATCTTTTTTTATTTACCAAAATAATATCTTATTGATTAATATTTTTTGTATTTTTGAATTGAATATAAGTATAGATTTCAATATTTCATAATACTTGTTGACATACGTTTTGTTTAAAAAATACATCTGTATTGAAAATATTTTGCTAATATTTACAATAAAATTGTAATATATTGCATATATATATATATATATATATATAATTAAATCTAAATATTTACACATATTTTTATTTAAAAATACAAATACTACATAACAGCAGAATCTAATGGTAAGACCTTTGGAAGCCGCAATTTGTGAGGAAATTTTAAACAGATCCACTTATATAATTTCGTAAAAAGAACGGAATCATTTTTTGTGGTTTGTAAAACGAAAAAAGAATTTATTTGTGAAAGCGAATTTAGCCTAAAGAATGTCAGTACTATATCGTATTTAATATATTTTTTAAATGTGTAATTCCGTCTATTATGAACAACTCAAAACAGATTTAAATTTATAGTAAAACATTATGAGTTTTTTTTATAAAATATTGCTTCATTTTACTTAAAATTTTTATTTATTACAGAACGATAGAAAAAATAAAAATGTACAGAAAATTATTTTTCAGAGAAAGAATAATTATTTTAATATAAAGTTATTTTCAATGTAAAATAATAAATTAAATGTATGTGGTAGAATTAAAATTACTGAATATAATTATAAAATACTAATAAATGATATGTTATTTTTGGATAGTATAAAAATATTAAAATTAAAATATTGTGATTATAAATCAATTTGGTTATCAAATTAGTAGAAAAATACAAGTACTTAAACTGAAACAAACAAAGGTTGCTAAAAAGTAATTTATAAAAATAGTGGATTTATATAGTTTTATTACAGACTATATTCATAAACTGATTTGTTATTATACAACTGTTTTAGTACACCTTATCAGATATTTATAGTGGTCTCTATTATACAAACTGTATTAAAATAAAGGTTTATAACATATATTATAATGTATCGATTTTCCTACATAGTATATAAACGTCCGGAGTCGTTTTATTTCAAGAAATGTTTATAGTTTATGACAGTCAAGAAGAACATTGTTTTGAGGAAACTTTTAATATGATATTCGAATGTTCTTATAACAGTCAGTGGGGAGTGACGACTTTCTTTGCCAGAAGCGGAAGCACAAACAATGTTCGACCAAAGTCGAACCGCTACCGTTCACTGCCGCTTTTTCTTTTGAACGGTTTCATAGTTCTATATTTTATTTACTGAATAAAAATGCAATAGATTTTATTGCTTTGTAATATCTTTTATGTTGCTTGTTTCGAAAAGTCAGTTAAATATTTTTTTATGATGATGTAAAAGTTTTTTCTGTGTTTCATTTAGTTTGCTATCAAATAGTATAATACATTAAGGAAAACGTTTGCAAATAGCATTGTTTATTAGTTTATTAATTTATAATCACTATGTTTCAATATGCATTGATTGCTTATATTACACAATAGAACTGTAACAATTATGAAAAAAATAAATTGTTAATTTATATCAAAATAAAAAAGAAACTTTACCTTTCAATTTGTTAACAGTTGACAGAGAAATATTTATAATTTTATTATAAAAAAAGTATAGCCAAAATATTTTAAAAAATATTCCCATTACGATACTTATTAAAATGATTTATTTTATAAATATTTTACATTATTTATTTTTAGACGTATAATTTTTATTTAAAAAATAATTAATTATTTTATATTCAATAAAAAATGTATAATTATTATATTGCGGCCTTAAAATATTGTCTTTAGTCTGAGAATCATATGAGTCATTATCTGGTAAAGTTTATTTCAGCTCTTGAGCCACTCACAGGCACCTGCAGATAACAGTGGATAGTTATTTGAAGATGACACAAGAACCGAAACTAGTGACAGACAAAGACTCGAGCAATTCATAAGGATTAAAATCATGAAAATGAGGTATAAAAATAAACAATCATAAAATTAGAGTCAAAGGTCTTAATGTTCATCTATTAAAAATGCAATTAACCTTAGCATAAAGTTCATAAAACATCTAATCGAAAATATTAAATTTAAAAAAAATATTAAAAGTTTAATTGAATTCTAAGCTGAATTTATTTGATAAGGAAATTATTTCAAATAAGAAGTCAGTTAAAAAGAAAGAGAAACAAATCCATAAACATACCGATCGTTAATAGCTTTAATATTTATTACAATTATCTTTTATAAAATAACAATTTTTCAAACTATTTACTTAATATTGCATGTATGTGAAAAATTGCTGATTTGTTTTCAAAAGTAGTTGTTTTATTATTAATTTCCAATTTATAAGAATAATAATAGAAATATCATATGATAAGAGAATTTATTATTTAATTAAATTAAATAGTTATTTTGAATCTCATATACAACAAAGAAAAGATAAAAAGTAGATTTAAAGAATTTATTTAAAAACTGATAAAAGCTAATATTCATGTAAAACTATAAAAGTGATAAAAAAAATTCACACGTAACTGTCATTTTACATTTACATATTTATTGTATTTAAATGCGTGTTTGGGCTGTTAATTGTAATAAAAATATAGCACATACACGTGACTAAGAGTTTTTTTAAAGAACTGAATAAGAATTAATATTTATTCTTTCATCAAAAACGATTTTATGAACTTATTTCTTTTTTTTGTTAAAAGAATAATTTTATATAAAATAGAAATGAAGCAATTTGTTTTAATAAATTCATGTATTTGTTTGTAAATATTAAAAGTAAATATTATATAAATCATATTTATCTAAATAAGGTGATAAAACTTACAAAAGGTTAGTAGTAGTAATAAATAATAAAAGTAGATAAAATCTTTTATAGGAGTTATTTTTTTAACATCTGACCTAATCTACATTTGTAACTGAAAAAAGTATAAATTTTATTTTATGTTCCTTTTTTGCTAAATAATACATTTGATATTTAATAATTGACTATAATCAATTAAAAAAATATAAACATAAAAGACCTAAATTTTAACATTTTTATTTTTCTGTGTAACATGTGAAGAATTTACATTCGTTGTTAATTATTTCTTTCTATTAATTCCCATAAATTAGTCTACTTTAATTATTCGACATTATTTAATAGTTTTAAAGGAATTAATCTGATAAATTTATAAATATCCAATAATTAGTTTAATCTTTATATTACATATTTTTTAATATTGTACGTAATAAGATATTTAATTCTTGTATAAAAAATAATTACACAAGAGTATTTTAAATTTAAAGAGACAACTTTTTAAATATAGAATTTTAAACTTATCAAAAAAAAACAATTCAGTTTTACAATGTAATACGTAAATGAGTTAAATGAGCAGTTAAACTGAATTTTCGATAATAAATGCATGCTTAAAATTAATCCACACGGAATCCTTGTATTCAATCGAATCTGGTTGAACAGCAGATTACTATTTAATGTGATTTTAATTTCAATCAGTACTTTTTTCAAATAATAAGTTAATTGCTCCTGGAAATTTCATTAATTATTATCACGAATTATACGAAATCAATATTCGAACAACAGTGTCTATTAAATAATTTATATAAAAATGATTATCGAACATTTATCAATTTTAATTTTTGTCGAAATTAATTTATAATCTGATAAAAAAACGTAAAAAGGGTAAAAAAATAATTAAATATATAAATGTTAAATAATATTCGTAAAAACAATTTAAGCTAAAAATAGTACTGAAAAATGTATAAACAAAATGAAACGTACTGAAAATAAAACCATTAAAAATTTACATACGGAAAAAAATAAGAGAGACCATTTGCCGTATTTATTAATACAATAAAAAATGTAACTTATATTAAAAAAATCAATAAATCCACAACGAAAAAATCGCAATTCGGAAAACATAAAAAATTTAACGAGAAAATTAAAACGGTCACATTCGAACCGATGGTAGTTAAAACAATATAACGAAAATGAAAAACGACAGAGCTTGCCTTGTACGTTTCATTGTTGACCATTTTCCTGCCGATTTCCTTAAATGGAAATCGACCGCAAATAATCTGCGCTTATGGCCCAGCAAATAAAGATTACGTGGTAAAATGTGTATGTGTGTGTGTTTGGAATTGTTTGATCGTATGTGCGTGTTTAGGGAGAAAACTGAACAATTCAGTTCACTTTTGAACAAATTTCATTATTATAAAAGTTCTATTATATTATTTAATATGTGTATTCTTTTACATAAGAATTTACAACAATTAAAGTAAATAAAATTCAAATTTATACATTATTCTTATGTGGATATGTGGCTCCAATGACAACTTTATATATATATATATATATATATACTTAAAATTTTAACTTAATAAAAATATTAATTAATACTGAAAACTCCTATTTTCGTTCAATATAATCTTTATCTATTTTATTGCGTAATCATTTTATTATGTTGGTATAAAAATAATTCCTGTTTATCACCATCAATTCATAAAAAAATGTCTCTTCTATCTGTCTTAAGTGATCCAGAACTGTTGGATGACTAACACCTAACTTTTGTGCAACTGTCGAATTGTGCGTGGTTCTGATTTAACTAACACCTTCAATTGGACGCTATGAACTAAAGAAGGACACCTGCGACCTTTTTATCTTCAAGACTTTCATCCCCAGCATGACATTTTTGGAATCACCATTGCTCCATACGTTTTTTAACAGTACCCACACCATCGTTTAGTTTACGAGCAGTTTCAGTTGCTTTACTGCCCATTTTGAATTCATACAAAAAAATGCACTTGTTTTCTTCTTTTCTATCTTTAATTCAATAGTTTAATTTAAATCAAAATTAATAATAAACCCAAAGTCAATGCTACCAAAATACAGAACGAAAAATTTACTTTAAACTGATATGAATACGACGAAATGACACTTTCATTGAAAAAATAAGGTTGGAATTTAGAAAATAAATCTGACTGATTTTTTTACTAACCTAATAGTAGCATATAACTACTCATAATTTATTATTTTATTACTTAATAAACTATTTATAAACATTATTGTTCTAAAACTTACATTAAGACAATGCTTTATATAGGAGGACCGATAAAAATAGTTATATCAAGAATATTGAAAAATAAATACACCATTTGAAAGGCTATATTCGAAATTTGATTTCTTTTTTCATCCAAAGATCTCAGGCTCTTTATTTATTATGTTCTCGTGTACAAAAATGTTTACTGTTCCCTCGAATCAAATAATTATCTACTTTTTATTTTTTCTATAATAGAAGCAATTCTTATGCAAAGAAACATACACAAATTACAATATCTATAATTTCAGAATATAAAACAGATTAACTTATTTATGAAAAATTATACATATCGTACGTTTACATCAAACTCACAATAAATTGATGGATGAAAGTAATTATACGATGTAAGTATATGTGATTTATGTATTTACATACACCTGAAGAAAAGCCTATGTTATTCGACAACACTTTTTGTTTTCAGGGAATTTTGAATTATATTTGAATTGAATTCTACTTAGAAATTATCTTAAATTTGGTATTTCATTTTAATACAGGATATTCAATCTGTATTTTAGTAATTTTTATTAAGTAGTTAATATATATATATATTATATTGTGAATTTATATTTTTCGATTTACTTTTTAAAAAAAGTAATTTATTGCTGATTTTTTAAATTTTCATATGCACGACACTTATATAGATTAATTACACAATATAGATTTAATTACTTTATTTAAAATTTTTATCATATTCGTGTTTATTAACCAGTTAGCTGTGTCGCCCTATTTTAAAAGTGTGTATCTACATTATGAAGGGATGACGAGTATACTCGTCAAACACAAAGTATATGCCGCAGCTGTAAAATGAAATAAATTATAACGAAATGGCAATTATTTTTGGTTTATAAATGAATGAAGAATTTCAAACATTATTTCAAATAAAGTATAAACTTTCTTGCTTCTAAAAATTTTTCAAGAAAGTAAATTGATTCATAAAAATATATCCATTGAATTTTTATTTTCAAATGATTTCATTTAGTATATTAGAAACAGTAGATATTATATAATTTCTGTTCTTGGAAATTTCTTTGTAGATATATTAAGTATTTATGGCATGTGACTGAATGTAACGTATATCATATATATATATATATATATATATATATATATATATATATATATATATATATATATATATATATATATATATATACACATTTGATGAGACTGAGGGGAAATTCGATTATTTTCACAAGTATTGTTTCACTGTCATATTATTGTCTCAAACAAGTGTGTATTGATCGCGTCACTGAATAATTTCCGGTCCATGAATATATCGACCTCGCCGCAGGCGCACTAAAAACCATTACTTTCTTATATAACTAATAAACCAATCCATCAAGCGGAACGGCTATAAATCCGTATGCCACAACGTCGAACAGCGCAGCCTGTGCTGACGTTGACAGGAGGACACACTTATACACACACATAACACATGTGTTCACATACATAAATGTATTTGAAATATACTAAATTCATACAAATTTATATATATATATATATACTCAAAAATAATACCGTTTAATTTAGGCTTTTATGCTTAATAATATATCACTCGTTCCAATAATATGCCATCAATCGTATAAATTATTAAAGAATTTATTTTTGTACTATACATTTTATTTACAGCAGTATATTTGGTTATACTGACGTATTTTTTCGAAATTGGGAAGCTTTAGTATTTTCAATAAGCATAAATTATATACATTTGTATAAAATAAACATTTCTATTTTATTTGACTAATAAATTTCATAAATTATAACTCTTGTAGGTATGAAAAACTATTAGATGCTTGTCTTGAAAATTTTTTGCTTTGAAATTGAGAAAAAAAAACTATTTAGTCTTCTAGCATTATATATTTATATAGAATTTTATTTATATTTAATAAATGAGTTGAAACTGAAAGGGCAAGTTGAAATGAATATTATTTTTTAAGAAATTAGTTTTTGTGATTTTTTAAGAAATAAGTAGAAATGTATATATAAATATCTGCACGTATATAATAATATAGTTTTAGTATAATGAAAATAATGAAATATTAGAGAATAACCTCCTAAATTTTATTTTTTGATTAAATTATTTAAATAGAGATAAATTTGAAATAATTCTAGTTTTATCTGAATATAACACATCAATAATTATTTAATATTTTACAGAATTCAATAAGTATTTTTATCATTAATTGAAATTCTTTTATAGTCAAATTCTAATCAAAATATATTAAATAATGGTAATTTAATTTATGTGCCTCTTCAAAAGTTTTGAATAAATAATTTTAGAAATAGTAAATGTTATTCAGCAGACTCTTTCAGATAAATATGATTTTTTAAATATTTACATAAAACCTAAGATAAACTTAATGAGAACTTCATGTTCTGAATTATCATGTATTTAATTTTGGACTTACATTTTAATTTTTATTATATAAAAAAGTACTAAATTTAAAAAAAATAAAATAAAATGTGTCTATGGTATATGACCTATCATTTTAAATAATAGATCTTATTATTTTGATAATCATTAAAATAATGGGATTATTGAGATATAGCATCTCTCATAGATAAATTATGAAGTTGTGATGTTACCGTACCGCGTATTTTTTATTAAATTTGAAATTTAGTACTTATACCCCTTTTCTTTTGGAGGTGCGATATGATTTATAGAGTAGTATAATACCCGTCGTTACATAAATCAGTTCTAAGTGAAATGCAATAGTGAATATAAAGGGATATCAGAGGAATTACTACTCCCTTAGATTTTTTACGATGTTTAAGTTATAAAAAAAATTTTTTTTTAATCATTTAAATACTGTTTTATAAATACCAATATATTAAAAAAATGCTCAAACAATTTAAATACCTACTGTATATTTTACAAATTAGGTACTTATTAAAATATGTACGTATGTATTTTTTAAATCTTTTCCCCATTCTCTCTCCAACTAATAGACTACAAGAATATTTAATAATTCAAGCACAATTTTTACTATTAAAAAAATCAAATCATGATGAAACGATAATCAAAATGTCAAGAATAAATAAAAAGTAATTTCAAAAAAAAAAAACGTTCTAGCAGTTAAAAAATTACTATAGAGACTGTTATATTTTTTAGAACAATTTTACGCTTTCTAATAATTCTTGTTTGAATGATAAAATCAAAAATAAAAAATATTTATGATTGTATATTTTAAAATAAAAATATCAAAAGGATTAAATCAAATTAATGTTTAACCTTTAATTATTAAAACTCACTATTTGGACACTGGGATATTTTAATTGTGCTTGATGAACCAACATAACATCTGCGAATAAAAATAAAACCTTTTTAACAGAAATAATTTTATATTTTACATGAAACAATTCCTTTGATGAATATAAAAACCAATTAAAAATGTAAAAGTAAACTATTTGAATTCTGTTAAATTCAAAATGTCACATATTTGATATACAAAAAACAATGTAATCAAATTTATATTTCAATCGGTACAGATTTTTTCAATTAAATTTGTATATATATATAAACATGTATATATATATATATATATATATATATGTACGTAATTAAATACGAAAATATTTTATATATTCATTAAAATTAATATTCTAATTTCCTTATTTCTACTAATTACATAAATATATGTACTTGTAACACATTTAATATAATTAAACGAAAATTCTTGGTTTTCAGTAGACGTACTCAAAACAGAGGGATACCTATAAATAATTCATAAGAATAAAAAAAAATTATATATAAAATTGTCATTATATACGATACGTGTATAACATACAGAAAGAAGGCTGTAGACTTATTTAAAATGTTCACGAATATTCTATTACCTTCCGTCATTTTTATGGCCATAAAAATAACGTAACATGTATTTGACTTTGGAAAGTCCATTATTTCTTTTAAAACCTATATTTTTTATTTTTATAGGAAAGGGAGGAACGTTTTTTTTACAATAGCAAATGGATTCAATATACAATATATATATATATATATATATATATATATATATATATATATATATATATATACATATATTCAGATTTATTTATAAAAAATATTTTGTGTCCACTTCGTTATAAAATATTTTTACTGGAATATTTATGGGTTTGTATATAAAGATATTTCATTTAAAATTTAATATGGATACTGCTATATAAAAAATAAATGTATTTCTGTTTTAAGGAAATGTATATTAATTTTTAGCTCGCACTTTTCAAACCTTTGCTTGAATAGAAAAATCTAGAATAACACAAATAACCTTTTTTTAACAGTTTAATATATTTTGTTTGAATTTTTTGTGTTTAAACTAAAGATTAATAACCATTTTCAATATTTTATCTTAGTGAAATCATTACTGGTTAATATTTAAAGATACTGATTTATCCAAATTTAATGACCTTCTGCTATATCGCTATATTTAAATAACAGCATAACAAACAAGGAAAAGAATCTTTTCTTCAGTTTCTTTCCAACGTGTTTTGTTTTTATTCTACATGTAAATATTGAATTTACAT
The DNA here is from genome assembly GCA_034766995.1 of Acanthacorydalis orientalis. NCBI lineage: Eukaryota > Metazoa > Arthropoda > Insecta > Megaloptera > Corydalidae > Acanthacorydalis > Acanthacorydalis orientalis. The sequence continues at coordinate 18,179,262 of CM068314.1, forward strand.
TATCAAGTAAAACTAGGAATATTTTTATTTCAAGATAAATTATTTTTTAATATCTCTTAGTGTTATAACAAAAAATCTAGAAATTTCAAAAACAAATATTTTACTCTTCCCTATTGCTTGTTTAATTCATCTATTATTCAATATATTATTGTATTTAATATTTAAAACCTTCATTCATTTCAGTTTAATAGAAAGTTACATTTTTTTCTTGAATTAGTAAATTAAATAAGTCTATTAAATCTAGCTTTATATGTTAAAGTATTTATTTTTTATTATAATTGACTGATGTACGCTTTATATAAAAATATACACCAAAACAATAATTTTCTTACGAAGTCGAAATTTTTGAAAACAGTAAATATTTTGAGCAAAAAATTAAAAAAGTTTAAATATGTAATTTACAATTTTGGATAAAGTGGAAATGAATATTATGAACAAATTCAATGAATAAAAAATGCATACAAAATGCTATAAACACTTTCTTCCTCTTCGATCCTTTTAAGTCTGTGTCACCATAGTTACAGCCCTACAACCCTGTGTGTGCAGGGCTCTTGTATATTATATTGCGTGCTACGCAAATACTTCTACTACATGAAATTGTAAAAACAAAAATGTTATTAACATCAATGTCAAAAGCAACATTAAATGCGCACACATGTAGATTAAACATTTAATTTTAGTAATAAAGCAATATGATAAACGGAAATTATGATTGGGGGTAAACATAACGACGAAATTGTAGTCGAAATTAGAACTGTATTTCAAACTCGATTATTTATAATGTCGTTAGTATTCAATTTGAAGATAATTTTGTTAAATATATTTAATATGCGATCATATTGATTATAATATGCTATTATGTTACTGAAATTTGACTATTTAAATAGCCGATGTTTATTAACTAGTGATATATATATATATATACATAGAATTTATAGATGCCTTTTTATAAAATTTAACTGACCCAATTTTTAAAAATGAATAAATATATAAAAAAATTGTTCACAAAGCTTAAAATGTATTACCGAAAAAAATATAAGAAGAAAATAACTAAAGAACATATATTAAACATATACTACTGAACATGTAATAAAATTAATAAGAAGAAAATGATTTTATTTGTTATTTTCTCAAAGTTTTCGAAAAAAGTTTGTAGATAAAACTACAAATGATTATCGCAACAGTTTGAATAAGTCTTCAAAACTCCTAGATATTTTTATTAAATCTAAGTATGAAACCAGATTGAGTATTTTTAATCTAAAAATGCTGATATGGCTTTTGATTCAGTGAACTTAATGAGTATTTTTCCATTACAACAATTTCTGTGATATCTCTATATTTATGTATAGATATACTATATTGAATTGTTTTTATCAATTAAGTTTTTTTTTTAATATATGATATACTTTATTATTCTTTTTTATTATATTCTTGATCCTTTTACACTTTTTCAAGATTATATAGTATTAAATCAATATCTAAATTTAGAATCTGTATAAAATATCACAGCATTAAAACACTTTAACGACAAGTCTGTTTCCATTTTTGTAATCACGATAGTGGAAAGTGAAAGAGGTTAATCATAAAAAAAATACGATTCAAGATAAACACAGTATAATGTCAATAATGATATTGCTAATATCAGGCGAAATATTCAGTTATAAAAAGTAGAGGACATATAAATAATGCATGAGATATATTTTAGTTGTGTTTTATATTATTAGTGGCATGAAGTTTACTTTTCGTTGTCTGATTGGACACATTATACTCTCATGGTACGGTAACAGTTTTATGTTCTGTAAAGGTCGTAACTAAATATACTGCTTGTGTAGAATGAGTGAGTAATGACTTCGGTTCATAGTGAAACGTGTAAAAGGTATTATACCAGTGCACTGGCTACAAGTTGTACAACTTCCTTGGCACGATCGATAAAATGGGGAATTGAAATACGTTCAAATAGTCTGTGGTAAATTTCGAAGAGTACGTTTCGCTGCTGTGTGCGAATATTTGCTTTATTCTGCCAGATATTTCTCTTACCTACACACATAAATCAATTTCAAAAGAGTTCAATTGTATATTCGCTAATGTATATTGAATATTTGTCAGAACTACAAAACAGTTGTAAATATGTTGTTAGAACGTGTCTATACTTATCTATAAAGAATGATAGATATTTGATAAAAAAGAAGGGTTTTCAGTACTCTGTCTAGAAGAATTACTTTTGTTTTTTTTAAAGAAAAACATAATTTGATAAAGTACTTTGTTCTAAAATTTTTATTTGCATGAAGAAAATTATATGTATGTATATATATATATATATATAATAAACTTATTAAATAGATATTTTATATTTTGTATAATTATACTTACTTAATTCTTTCACAGAATATTATAAGATTAAACCGTAAATTATACTTCGCATGTTCTGTTTAGGACTTAATTATAACAGATAAATTAAACTTTGCGAACTTACAAGATATTATTTCTGATATACTAATCGGAACTTATTAAATATTCTCAATTATTTATTCTTAATGAATTTATGTATATATATATATATATATATATATATATATATATATATATATTATATAACAGAAACCAATTAAATATTTAAAAAAAACCCATTGTAGTAATATTCTACTTTATTTAGTCTCTTTTCTTATAAACAACATTTTTAAATTTATTCATACCAAGTAATTTTTTATTAATTTATATATATATATATATATATATATATATATATCAAAATTGATTAATTGATTAGTTAGAGATTTGTGAAGTATTTATATTTTGGGTATGGATGATATTTAAATTGGGTTAAATGTTATTATAAATAACAATTACCTGAATGTATCTGTCGCTGTAAGTCATTCAAAATAACTTATTTTATCATCTGTTATGATATAAAAATGAAAATAAACTAATTGAATACATTTGCTTTTGAACAAGTCATGTACTGTATTTTAAGATTTAAATGTTTTCATAGGACTACAAATAGATGAAAATGAGATGTTATCATAAATATGTTGGCAACAAATTAGCTTTTATGTTTCAAAAAAAGCATGTATTATAATTAATTAGCGTTTATCTTTCATCGAGCTGATTGATATAATCAGATGTGCGCATTTAAATGAATTTTCTTACGTGGAGTTACGTTACAACCGTATTTTAAAAATAAATTGTATACTATAGTATAAACAGTGCCTAATAATTTTGTATTATTAAATATTTAATAATAGAACTTTCGTTCTTGGAAACAAAATACGTTTTATGAAAAAGATTACAACAAATTAAAATTAACTTGTAAGTAATTTACTTCATTATTGTAAATAAACGTGATGTCTCGAAATTGATAAACATTTTTATACAGGTGAGTCTGTTTAACAATTAGTTAACACTTCACAACAGTGTGCAATAAAACGAATAGAATCTTACAAAGAATATAAAAATCACAATATCTTTAAATAAATTTTAAAACTATTAAAATTATATTTATAATTAGATTATACACGCATACTGAAATAAACGTTTTTAATAACATGCAATCTCATCGAAATAGAAAAGTAGCATAATCGATATATCCACAAATATTAGAAAAAAAATATATTTTCTAATACGAAAAATATATTTGAAGCCCAACAGTAAAATCGATATCTTACATTTAGAACGTTCTGTTTCGCGAATATGATTTATGTTCTACAGATGTCACACTTATATGGTATACATTTAATATAATGTTCATAAAACGATTCAGAAAATGATTCTATCATCAATATACATCATATTATTATTCGAACGAATGCAACATTCTAGCGCACATATATATATATATATATATATATATATATATATATATGTTGTAACGATTTTATTATTTCAATTATTTTTAAACGTTTTACTAATTAACAGAGCAAATGAATTATCTTACCTTAGAAAGCCGTATTTCGCTTTTTAAAACAAATTCAATAGAATAAAAAAGTTAATTTACAAAAATTTTTTGAAATTTAATTATTTTATTAATGCATTGAAACTTGAAAACAAAACGGATTAAATTCTCATTAAAACTCAAACTGTGTGACCTTATTTAAATTTACGAATGTTTGTGATTTATTTATTTACAAAGTTGTTTATTAAAGTTACAGAGATTTTATTTTTTTTACCATTAATTGCAATTTAGAAATTAATTTTACTTTAAATTAAATTTATAAATTTATATTATATATATATATATATATATATATATATATATATGTATATATATATATATATGTATATATTCACATTTACAGATTTAATTAAGAATGTGAATAATATAAATTGAAATATTGCAATTCCACCTTAATAGAAGAATATAAAAATGTATGAAGTCATAACGCGAACAAATTTACTCGTGCTCCCCTTTTCATTTAAAATAACGCCCACATTGAAAAGGTTCGATTTTCTAATCCCTCTCTCACATATAAAGTATAATACTTTCACTGAAACGTCCTATATAAGACGTTATATTTCAATTGAATATATAAAAAACGTATTTACACATGTTTTTTTGTAATTTATAGCAGAGTTAGTATGAAATGTTTTGCTATTTTTTCCATAAATCTGTGATATTTGAATATTATCATTTTTTTAATTTTGAAAATTTGCTATTGAATTAAATTGGTATTCGTCAGTGTCATTTATTAATTGTAAATTAGGATAATATGCACTGCATGTAATAGTTGTTTGATTCGGATTAGTAAATATATAAAAATAGGTTGTATACGTTTGTAACAGAAGTTATAAATGTTTTCTAATTAAAATGTATTAAAATAAAAATAAATTAATTAATTTCTAAAAGTACATTATAAATAATCGTTATTTAGTGTAGAAATATACAACTAAAGGTCTAAGAGAGGAAAGTACGTCTAAAAATATCACAAAAAAATAGTAAATAAACGAACAGAAAGAAATAAAAAGAAAACTTAACGATTCCAATGTTTACCTTACAACAACTAAATTTGTTTAAACTGAGTTAAGTCTTTCCGTTACGCTGACAGAACGTCAAGCGAGCGATTCGTTATAAATGATTTCAACGGTCGATTCGTCGAGAACACGAGAAAACTTGGTGGTAGCGAGATGCGGCGACGGTTTACAGAACAATTCACGAACAACAAACACTTCGAAACTAATTATATTTGCACACGATTATGGATAACATAAACGCAAGGCGTCTGCGATAGCAACCGGGGTGGTGCGGAGTTGGTAAGCGGCAGGACTCACTATAACCGGCGGAAACTTAAACAAATAACACTTAAGAGCAAGCGCACATGTATTATGCACACAACATTCGCGGAGCGGCAAGAAGAGGGTGATCGTGATGGCAGTGTGGTACGTTGCGTGATCGCACAGCGAGGCACCGTGCGTGACTGCATATGATAATCACAATCAACAAACTGATAACAGCAGAAGAAGAAGAAGGCTTTGCCGTGCCACTTGACAGATAAACACAATAAACACACATGAAGAGAGCGGACTTACCGCGATGACTTGGATGTCGGGTATTGTTGCCGGATATGAGTCGGACCAATCGGTGGTCCGTACAACGAGCGCACAAAAAAAAGTTACAAGATATTTCAGCAGAAACTATTCAACTTATTTTATTTGTATTATTCTAGTAGCTATAGGACGAATAATTGTAGCAGATAGAGCAAAGCAGCGACGTCCGTATCGATGTAGCTACGGCAGCACTATATACAAGACTCGCCGGGCCCGGCTCGCAATCCGTGTTCGGAGGTCCCCGTCGCTCGTGCGGCACCCCCTTACGTCACGTCACCCCGCGCGCACGCGGCCACGAGCGCGAGCGAGACGAGGCGACCGGTGCGCCTGCGTGGAAACGGGATGAAGACAGGCGTTCTGCGGCCACGGCCGTTGTCGTACGTTAACGTGGTGTGGGAGAAGGTTGATGGTGAAAGCGAATTCGAAGGAGCGCGGGGGATGTAGAGCGCCGCACGCGCGCCGACGCTTTTCCACGTGACTTGCCCAGTGGCGCGATTCGTGCGTCGCTTGACGTCGGCGGCGTCTCTAGCACCGTCGTCGCACGGTGTGAGCTCCTGCGGGCGGGTAGTTGACGATTACGAGAACGATACAGAAACCATGACGTGGATGCCGGAGCAACCTTGAAACGTTACGTATCGTTCCGGCAACAGGATACGCACTTTACGAAACGAGAGTGGAACCTGTCCAATTTTCAAGAGGCACACTTATAAACCGAGATTGATTTTCAGTGTCCGAGGAATTCGGTGTAGCGAATTTGCACTATTGATAAATAATACGAAGTCAACTGGCATGATGACGACCGCAGAGTCAGTAAAAATACAAATAAAAAACAAATACATGTTGTATTAACCAATGTGCGCAGAAAATGCATTACTTACTAAAAGAAGCAGAAAAATGTTCAAAAATATTGAGCTCAAATAATTAGTTCAGTTTAAGAGATGCATTTAAAAACAGAGATGATTCATTATCGATGGCCGAAAAATGGTTTCGTCAAGCGAAGTTACAATATTGATCGACTGTGAATTATTATATATGATCGATTTCGTTGAATGTGGCATGGGGAAATAGCAGAGGCACAATTAAAAAACAAATACAAATTGTGTTGTCAAAAGCAGACACAAAATGCATAATTCATCGAAAAAATAATAAATTTTAGAACTTAAACTGAAAATTAGTCTACTGATATCAAGTAATCAATAAATGAAATTTGATAAATAACGAATGTAGAAAAAACTGTTCATAAAATATGAAATACTTTTGAAATATTTTTATATTTTTAATTTTATAAAAGTTTTTACACAAAAAAATATTTGTTTCAAAAAAAAAATGTATAATAGTTTCAATATGATAAAAATAATACAAAATACAGAAATATATTCTTTAGGGAACATAATTTCACCTATTTGTATATCAATGAGAGTATTGTTTGTTCTGAGTAACAAGTTTATTTCTGAACGCTTCATAACTAATATAAACAATTTAATTATTATTCGCTTCTATTTAAATCTCTATTATCAAAAAATGTTAATGTAAAAGCATTGTTAATTTTAGATTTAACTGATTCGTATTAAATACGGCTTCTTTCAGGAAATTTGTATTAGTGTAGATTTAAATTATGACAATTTTTACTTTTATCAAGATTAAGTTAATTATCAATTAAACCTTTTTGAATTTAATTATCATAAAATGATTAAATTAATAATTAACTCGAAATAAAAGGCAAACATTTGGATTTTTACTCTTCAGATTTTTGACCTTAATAACATATATATATATATAAATTGTGCGTGTATATATATATATATATATATATAACATAAATACAAATATACCCTGTATATTTTTCTATAAAGAAACCTTCCTAATTAAAATATATTCTTTGCATATTTTTTTCTAAGTATAGTTTTTGTAAATGAATATATTTATTATGTGATTTGTGTTTTTAGAATAAAATATTAAAATTACTTTTTAAAATCATCTACTTATCGGATAAAATTGTTTAGCCTCATGTAATGAAACATAAGAACAATATAAAATATAATTATTGGGTATTATATATACTGTTAGAAAATAGCGCCTAAATATAACAATTGTTTCATATCGAATGAAAAAAAAAGTAATTTTCTTTACAAGAACAAGTAATGTAAAGTAGATAAAGCTAAATTTCTTAATCGAGACGTATAAAATCAATTTACATTTGATATATATATATATATATATATATATATATATATATATATATATATATAAGTTCTGATTCATTTTGGAAACGTTGATAAAATAAATTAAATTGTGAAGTAATAATGAAATAGGATCGAGAAAGCATTTGAAAACGTAATGAATATAGGAGTCTAAAGTGTATTGAAGAATATTTGATTTATTTGACACAACTGTTTAAATCTCCATCAAAACAAATCTCATACAAACTCTTTTTCAGTGATACATGCGTTTCGAAGACGAAAACGTATAGTAGAAAAGACGAGTTCATTATGAAGATTACGTTGAAACTTATCTCGCCCGGTGTGTCGCAGCCACTGTCGTCACCGCGTGCCCTACATCCGTAGGGGAATGTAAGGCAAGCAAGGACACATACCTACATATAATACCGAAAAGATAAGTTTTCTCCGCGGCAAATCCTTCCGCTTTCGCCGCGGTTACCACGGCAACGAAACGCACACCGTCGACGACGGACGGATGGACGCCGCGGCGGCGGTTGGCGCCGGACCGGGATCGACCTGGCTCAGGCCCGGCCCGGTGGTTGAACACCCGCGGGACACGGTGACACTGAAACTCTGCTTGCTTGCTTGCCTGCTTGCCTGCTTGCCTGCTGATGCCGTCATTCGTATACGAACCACCACTACTATAGTATAGGCACCTCCATTTTGTCACACCATGAGACAACGAAGGCATGGGGATTCACAAGAATCAGATATTTGGTTGAAAAAAAAGGAAGGAAAGAAAGAAATAACACGAGAGTGTCGTCTCGTCTCTTTATTCGCTGTCAGTGTAAGAAAAATTCCATTTCAGGTTTCGAATGTTTGTCTTAAGATTTTATTTTTAAAATAAAATAATATATGTGATGTAAACATGTCACACACTTATGCAGATATTCCTAGACGGATATCTTATATATTCAATACGAAAAGGGGATAATTTTTTCCATATATCTATGTCGAATTCATAAATTCACACAAAGAAAATCGTAGAAGAAAAAACATATATTTAAATGGATTGAACATTTTCAAATAAATTATATAAATTTACTGTAGAAAAGAAAAACGAAAAGCATATTTTTCTATGACATGGTGTAAATAATCACAATAATTGTCAAACAGATATACTAAACCACAAAAATAGTTTAGTTAAATCAAAACAAATTATAATAAAACTTCAAGAAACTTTAAAAGCATTTTTTAATTAATAATCATACTTTCAACTTAAACGTAAAGAAATAATAAAAATATTAAAATTCTTATTCGTAAATATTTATAATTCTTTCATAAAAGAAATATTTCTTAATATTACATTACAAGTATATATATACATTATATATATATATATATATATATATATATATATATATATATATATATATATCAATAAAATAATTATATAAACCTATATAGCTTACAAAATGTAGTATGAAGTAGAAAAAAAATAATATTTTTCTTTCTTAAAAAAGCTCAAAAGAGGATAATAAGAAATTTCATAAAGGAAAGTTATTTCTTGGAATTTAGAAATAGCAAGAATGAGAACAAAGAAATTTTTATTGATGTTCACTCAATGAAAAACGACTTTTTTGACGAATCATTAAAAGTGCTTACAATTAACTGAGATGTAAAGCGCACAAATACAAAATACACATTTTAATATATTTGTTACTTTTGCTTTTCATGTAAATTATATATATATATATATATATACATACATATAATATTGATTTCTAATAATAATGACATATTTTTTTAACTAAACGAAAATAATTTTTAATACTTTTCCAAAGAGAATAAATATTAATGTTACGGATATTTTATTATTTTATAAAATCATAACAATTAATATTTATCTTACATTATATTATACAACAAATTTAAAGAATTATTTTTAATAAATTAATGAAATACTTTATATAAATTAAATCAACATAAGCATTACTTAAATAACTTTAATTGTGACATATTTCAATATTATAAACTTTACAAAATTTTTTTGTAAAAACCAAATACATCCCAAGTCAATAATAGAAAGAATCGAGAAACCAATTAAAATCTCTCATTGTAACAGTTACTTTTCATGTTAATCACAAATAGTTGAACTCTAAATATTACCTATTTCTATATAAATACTTAAAATATTTTAGTAAATTATGTTCGAAAGTGTAATAATATATATTTTTAATAGTAAATAAATGAGAAATATTAATAAAAAGCACACATCCTTAGAAAGAATACCTATTCATTATCTTATTTAACATGAAAACATTTTTAAGCATTAATTAACACAGTGCTTTAATTAAAATAACAATTATATAGACAGACATATAAAAAATTTTGTATTTGACGATACATAAGGCATCTTCTATATGTTCTACAAATGGGGTTTAACTGTCTCCCCAATTAGGAATTGAATATAATTCTTAGAGAAGATCAAATTTTCTCGGTAAATCAATGAAATGAATTTGTCATAAAGCTGAAATATGTTTGAAGTAAAATCCATGTTAACATTTGGTCGCTATAGTTGTAAATTCGTTATATCTGTTTTCACTATATTCGAGTTTGAATCAATTATTTATTTTCGAAACTACAGTTTGTAAATAACAAAGGAGACTTAATTATTTTATAATTAAATCAGATTAATTATTAAGTAATTTAAACAAATTAATAGATACGAATTATAAAAATTGTTAATATAAACAATATGAAATTTATTTGAGAACGATTTATTTGAAAAAAATAATATTCTGTTGTGATCAGTTTATCGACTTTTTGTTAAGATGAAACAAAAATAATTACGTTTTTTTTTCTGAATTCTAATCTTAATTTTTTTAATGAAAATGCTATTTCCTCGAATTCATGTTGATATCATTTTAAAGTGAATTTTCGGTCTGTATTTTCGTAAAATCGACTTTAGTTTTATTATTAATTTTTCTTCAAATTAGACTACTGAATTAAAGATGGAAAAGTAGCACATAAGAGCAATTTTATGTAGGAGTTTAAAAAGGATGGGTGGGTAAAGTAGCAGAAACTGCTTGTTAATTAAACGAAGATTTTTATGTGGGTACTGTTAAGAAAAGTACAGTGCAATGATGGTTCTAAAAATTTCGTACTGGGGTCAAGAAGCTTGAAAATGAAGAAGGTCGCAGGCGTCCTTCTTAAGATCATAACAACAAACTGAAGGTGTTAGTTGAATCAGAACTAAGCACAACAATTCTAGAGCATGCACAAAGGATAGGCGTTAGTCATCTATTAGTTCTGGACCACTTAAAATAGCTAGGAATAAAGATGAAGAAAAATGTATGAGTTTTGAAGGTCATAAATCGCAATTATTTTTCTACCAGCCTAATAGAAACTTAATATTTATAAAAATAAAAAAGGTCTTCATAAAATTTAAGGGTGAGAATAAATTTATGTAAGTAATACATGCGATATTTCTGAGAGTATACACATATTTTTCTAAATAAACAACAACATTTTTCAAAACTACTTTACAAAATAATATTTAAGTTTAAACTAATACAATAAATGTTTTTTTATGAATGTATAGAGAAGATTTAAATGTACACAATTTTCCTGTTTATATTCCATGTGTCTTTAAAAAGATGTTGAATATTATATTCGAAAACATTCTTTGGATGGCTTTTTTTAAAGATGATAAAAATATTTCTATGATGTAAGATATAAGAAAGTATATATGTATTATAAAAAAAGAATAGGAGTTAAGCTATGTATGTTATTGTTTTTCGAATAAATAAATTTATAAAATGAATACTATTGAATATATACACCTTAGATTTCATTATATAATTTAAAAAAATACATATCCACTGAATGAAACGAATGAAAAATATTAAAGACTTGGAAAAATGCTGTTCCAATTCAATAAGCATGTAAAAACACAAATTGAAAAAGATATTTTTATACTTTTTTTTATTGAAAATAATGTTTGTGTACAAGTTTGTTGATTATACACAAATCAATACGAAAAAAATGGTCTCCCGATAAACATTTTTTTTTCTGTGAACACGGGCGATGTGGCCTGGAATAGACGTCTTTTCATTCCATCCCTTCACCGAAAGACGAATACTGATCCCTTCCGGATTTTACAATTCACCACACCGAGAAGCATAATTTTAGGTTTATGGTCGCAACCGAAGCGTGCGTTGGCCACCGCTCGCTTTCACGAATTCCGATGGAAACTTTTTGAAATACAAATTTTGTTACACAAATTGTGTTTTGCGTAAAAATAATGTCAAGCGAGGCTCACTTGACAACGGTATGACATGGCCGTTGAATTCGTTGAGGATTTTGTTATAAAAGTAACGTTGATATGGAAATTTCTGTTATGTTTGTTGAAAATACTTACGCTATTTTTGTTTCAGTTTTAACGACAGTTTGTATGTCAATCTCGTAAGAATTTCTTCGATTCCATTCAATGGTATGATTTTTACAAAAACTATATATATATATATATAAAGATCAACTTTTCAAAAAATTTACAAATCAATATCCACTATAATTATAAAAATAAAAAGAAATTTTGAATTTCAGATAAATGGATTAGGATTTTTTCAGTATATATATATATAGTTGATCACATATGTAGTCATTGAAAAAAAATTTTTTATAAGTTTTTTTAAAATGATAAAAAAGTCAATTTCAGTAACTTCTAATTTAGTAAATAATTCACAAAACAATAAATTACGAAACAAAAAGAAATATATTAGTGAACGTGTGAAAAGCACATTTATTTAATACAGCAATCTGATACTTAAGAATATTCTTACCATTTGTTACAAAACAGAATGAAGTGAAAATCTTACCTGAAACAAAGAAAATGACAATTATTTACTGTGTTATTTAAACAATTATATATATATATATATATAAATAAATAAATGATTTTTGAGTCAAAATTTGTAAATAGGGTACCTACTTTTTTCATTTCATAATAATTGGTTAATTCATTAATTATATATATATATATATATATATATATATATATATATATATATATATGTATGGTTCAAAAGTCAATCAGCATAAATCATCTATTGATAAAATTTACTTCTTCTATAAAAAATTTGAATTATAAAAAATTCGCAGATCAAAATGAAGAAATTCATATCGGTTAATTAATAAATTCACAATAGATGACAGATATTTTATTGTAAGTACTTACGTTGCCTGTTTACAGAGACTTACATATTAATTTATATATACATATATATACACACATATATATATATATATATATATATATATATATATATATATATATATATATATATATATAAATTAGAGACAAAAAATGTTTTTTTTTATTTATTTATTATTTAAAATTGAACAATTATAATATCCCTATAAATATTTCCAGTATATAAAATTTAAAATATTTCAAAACTATATACCTAACATTGTTTAAATTCCCAACAAATGAAATCTATTTTGAGAACAAACTCTGTACGTAATTTGTATTCAGTTCTAAAAATAAACACGACGAAAAATAAAGTTCGAAAATAATGTACTTATTCGTTGAACAAAATTTCCGTGTAAACAAATAGTGCGTACCACAAACCTGTACAGTAGAAACAAAGTAATAGAACCACTCATAGGTTACGTTGGACGCCTAGAAACATTTGTGTCCCATAGGACATTTGTGACATCGTTGATGCAACAAACTTGTACCACTGTCCTCTTCATTCTGTGTTGTTTTCTTTTTTTACTCTTGGTTTACAGAGCGGAAAAAAATACGACAACAGAATATTCACAACTGTGTATTAGTCGATAAATATGTCTGTAGTATACTTCAACGACATTTATTTCTATAGTATATATGAACAATATGAAAAAAATGTATGATTTTCAATATTCAATCAAGGAGTATATACAGAAATACAACGAAAACATTATAAATATCCATACTAAGTCCATACTTTAAAAAAAAACTAATTGAAACGAAATAATGTTCAATTATTAGAACATTTGACTGGATTTAAACCTCACTTTTATAAAGTAATGAAAAAGATTTATCACAAAAATGTAAACATCAATTTAATAACAAAAATTTATCCTAAATTGCAGACAATTTTGAAATAAAATCTGTTAAATATATCTTTAATTCTACATTTTGAAATTAAACTTTTGATATACATAAACCGTTATTATATTTTAGATTTGCTCAAATTAATAAGGACATCTGGATTGTTTGTAGATTATTGTTGATTTTGTGATTTTTAAACTACATTCGAAACGTTTAAATCTATTCAACGAAAATGTTTTAATATAAGAAAACACATAATGTTCTTATCAGCTATTAATAATATTAAATTGAATTATAGATATACAAAAAATATAAAATTAATTCTATGAATATAAATTGTAATTTAATTTTGTATTTTTCATTTGACTGATTATTTGGAGCTGAAGGAAGCGTTGACACTTAAGGTTATTAGCGTCCTAATTTTACTTTAAATGGGGACTTATTTTCTCAATAACAAAATTAATATTATGTCTGTCAATTGCAGAAATTAATAAACGTTTATTATGTTTTGAATATTAATTTTGTAATCATTTTTAAATGATAATTTATGAAGTTATTCGTGTATAAAGTTAAAATATTTATATCAGAAAATCACTCGAAAAATTTAAATCGCTAACAGATTTTTGTATTACATACATATCAAATGTTGATATTCGGCAGGAACGATATCTATTTTATAGACAATGATCATATAAAAAAGTATACATATATTTTCCTGTATGATACAAAAAGACAATTTTTTTCTTCTACGTACACTATAAAAAAAGTTTATAAAAAGAATATAATAAAAATCATCTCAAATAAATTCACCCGACGCGGAAAAAAAGTTGTAAGTTATTGAAAAATGTATCCGCAACTTTTCAACATGACGAATGTCCTGAATCCACGATGATTTCGTTGGGTGACGTACGGGGTAACATTTGGGGCCCCTTCACAAAATAACTCCGCACAAAGGACTGATATATTTCACTCCGGGGAGATTTTGTGGCATTATTATTTCAAATAGACGAGACTGGCGCCCGCGCCTCACGTTTATACACACACACATACGAAAACATATCTATGTGCAGGGATACAATTTCTACTGAAACGGAGCTACGCACACATTCGTAGCCACGCAAATTCATACAAACACACGGTGCACACCTTGACTGGTCTCATTTTGCAGCCGGTGCCATTTCGAACAAAAGTAAACTAACCACGTTATAGTAATATCAGATACAAAATAACGATAAATGTGAGAGCAAATCAGACTGAATCGTTTTTTTTTTGAAAAAAATATGCCATTAGTAAAATATTTAAATTACAGCATTTATATATATATATATATATATATATGTATATATATATATATATACATACATATCTATGTACTTAAATATATGTATGCATATATATATATATATATATATATATATATATATATATATATATATATATACTTATTAAAATGTAAATATATTTGATTTATAAACAATTCTACGCCAATGTTTGTAACACAAATACAGAAACAAATAGAATAAATGAAAAATCAATATTTGTCTCCAAATTTGCCTTTTATAACATTAAAAATTTTATAAGCATATTTCATTTCTGTTTATATAAACAGATTAACTGGCTTCAAATTCAAATTATATTATTTTTTATAATTTTCTTTATATATATATATATATATATATATATATAATTTTGAATTTAATTCACTTTTCAAAAAATATATAATGTTATCAATATTGTTTCGAATATTTTATCTTAAAATTATAAATATTGATAATATTTTCATTTAATAATTAACATGTAATGAACTGTCAGGTTGTCATAACATTGACAAATTCCTGGTTTTATAATTAGACTCTGTTTATTAAAACGAATGTTTAATCTAAGAATAAATTATTTAAATAATAAAAAATATTTAATAAAAATGGATATTTCTGACTATAATCATGTATAAAACGTACATCTAAGGAATATTATCTTTACAACATATCATTTAATTGTCTAGTTATTTTTCGTTAATGTTATTTTTACATAACCTATATGGAACTGTCCCTGCGACTACATTGATGTAAGTATTATAAAATATATGCCGTGTTCCGTACAATTTCACACAGGTGTATGTACACATGCATGTCATATATGTAGGGACGTAGAATGTTTTCCATCAAATACGCGTACATTTCACGGTGAAAATGTCAACTAAATGCGGCCAGCTGAGACTTTCTGCACCACCGTCATCACGTGGTATGTGTGGGTTTTGTGTGAAACATCAGTGACGTCAAATACAATTATTTTACGTGATACCGTTCGCTGCTCGCAATATGGCATTTACTTTTTTTTTCCAAAAATTAATAAATGGGACGTTTTAATCATGAATAAATCTCATTTAAATTATTGACGGGATTTTTTAAACAATGGTAACCATACAACGATATTTCAAAAATGTTTAATATGAATTAGTTCCAATAATTAACTTCGTACATTTTCGATTATTTTTTGAAAAAGATTAAAATTTATATAGAATAAAATAATTTTCAATACTAACACAATACAATAAAAAAATAATCTTTCTGAAAATATATACAAATATCTCATACACAGTAAATAAAATAAAATTCAATATTACCTACACATTAAGTGGCTCTTTTTAAATATTTACCAAATGTAATTTATCTCATTATTTATTTACACATTTTTGTTACATTAAATTCATATTCAAAGCTGAACATTTCAAAAGGTATATTTTATATTATATAGGAATAATAGTACACGTTTATATTAATTAAATATAATTTCAAATTAATTACGTAGTTCTGTTATGTATTTAAGTTGAGCGTTTACTTTTAATTGCCTTGTTTCAGTTTGCCAAATATTTATTTCATCAAAACAAGTGTAGTTTATTAAAAATATACCATAGATTTTATCATCCAATAAAGACATTAATATAATATTTTCTCTTCCAATTTACATTTTATCGGCTCTATTTTCATGTATCAAATAATTGTTAAAAATATACTGATTTAATATCAACAAATTACTATATTTCATCTTAATTTAACATTTAATAAAAAAATATATTTTTCTTTAAGAAATGCTTTCAAAAAATATATTACTTTACTTATATATATATATATATATATATATATATATATATATATATATTTACATAATATTATTGAACCTAAGTGATACTGTCTACTGCAGGCAAGTAGTAACTGAGATTAATAATGGTGCGATTTTTATCGACATAACGTACTTATAGTGAATATTTTGACGTTTCTCTGACATTTCAAATATATCAGAATTTTGACATATATCAATATAATATTAACATTATGCTGTGCCTTACCAAAATAAGTAAAATGTCATTTGACAATACACGTTCATAATAATATTATATGAACATACTCGTATATTATATATTTACATACAAACACACGTACACACACACACACACACATATATATATATATATATATATATATAGATGTATATATGCATATACATACATATATATTAGGGTTACCAGACGTCCTGTATAACGGAACTGTCCCATACTTTGTCGAATTTTGCTGACCCGTATTATATTTGTAGGGACAGCCTCATGTCCCGTATTTTATTGAAAAGATAAAATTATAAATATTATATAAATTAATTATAATTTTAAATATTGTTTTCGCACAATCTAACAGATTGATTTGTAAACCATAAAAACTAACAATTCGAAGAAATTAATTGTTTACAGTTTGCGGGTGCAGCATGGCGTCGACGGTCCTTTTCATCGGTCACTTTTCATAATATTTAGTATAAGCATTTTATTTCCAATTCAGTACAGATATACCGTATTTGCCTATTTTCAAACAATTACTATTTGAACTTGGTGCGGTAAAAGTAGTGCTAAATATAAGGCTTCAACTGCACCTAATTATTATAATGTTCCTAAATTATGTACTCTAATAAAATTGTTTTAAGGATCGGTGTTGGCTTTTTTTAATATCCATGTCCTGTATTTGGTTTTCCAAAATCTGGTAACTCTAATATATATATATATATATATTAGAGTTATATTACATAACAAACAGATAAAATTTCTATTATGCATTAAAATTAATCACAATAAAAATTGTTTAATATTATAAATTAAACCATTGGTTTGTATACTTTTTTAAACATTAAGTACTATTTAAACATGAGACAGATTTTTTTTAAATCAAAAGGAAGCATAATTGTATCAGCATACATAAGAAGTAATATAAAATTTAGATATCTATTAATAGATCGACATCAATTGAAAAATTTTATGACTATAAGTAATAAACACACGCAAAATTACTAAAAAAAGTCTGAATTTATGGACATTTTCTACTATATTCGTTAAAATTTAAATAGATGTTTAAAACTTTACAGCACAGTTTCGACACATTTCTGTATTCTCTTTGGGAACCGATGGATTAAACAAATTTAACAACAAAAATAGATATAGTTCATGAATTATTCTGAAAGTATAACAATTTTCACCGTTAGTGTTTTCGTTTAGTAAAAAAAATAAAATTTCGTAAAAGTTAATAAATTCTGTTTACTAAAACAGATAAATATAAGTTTAATAAATTTTCATTTTGTAAAATTGAACCATTTTATTCTAATTATGTAAAAAGCCTATAAAATCGTAAATAAACATAATACTTAATAAAAAATTCATATATCCTTTTTTAAATGGAAGTAAGGTGTCGAATTAAAATTCATAATTTATAAGAATTATAAATCGAGTTTTAATGAATTATTTATGAATAAAAACATTTTTTTTAATGAAACATTCAGATTCTTTCTTTTTTACTTGTATTTAAAACTTTAAGACAAGTAAATATATAGATATTAGAAAAACATAAATACTTTATTTTTTCTGCATTATAACAATTCTCCACTAAACAAATACTTTGTTTATTTAATAAAATATTTGTTTATATTTTAAGATCGATTTTTGTTACAGTGTCAGTTATAAATGATATTCATATTTAATTTAAATAGATAGATTACATATTATTTACCTATAAGTGGTGTTTATCTCAATCAAACAGAATGAAAATAAAGAAAAAAACAATGTGATAAATGAAGTTGTTCTAAAAACATTAATAAGTACACGAAACATTTTAAGTATCTTAAATCGTATGCTTAATTTCGTTGTTTGACATGTTGAAAATCTATTGACTTTTTTGTATATGTACAGAATGCCCGTGGGCGGTTAAGATCAGATAGATCCACAGTAGCACATTCCATCGCGTGGACCACATCTGGTCGTTCGACCGGTGTTGAATATAGGAAAAAAAAGTAGGGGCAAAATGCATGGTGTTGCGTACGACAGACTAACAGGTGTCACGTTTTATAAAATATATAAATAATAATGTGATCTACAAAGTTCCGAACTATTTGTGCTCACAATACGAGGGTTTCTTTACACACACATATATATATATATATATATATATATATATATATATATATATATATATATATATATATATATATATAATGAAAAGCGCGCTTTGTTTCAATTCTGTGCTTGCTTTTATGTTTATTTTTATTTTTGGAATTCATTCAAAAATGTGCCAACAGATTTTATATTTTGATGCGTTGAATAATTAAAACTCAAGATACATGTAAGAGATAGTTTTAATTTATGGAAAAGTAATTAAATTTATCAGACATTGATTGTATTTGATTTATATTACAATTGATCTTAAATATATATGTAAATTAAGCACTTACATTCTTACGAACTATGAATGAATATCGAAAACACTGTTGTATTTTTTATACAGATAGTTAAGAATTATTAACTAAAATATACAAACATAATTGAGGTCGTTGTTTTTCATTCATTAAAACCATTTTTATCCTGTAAATTTGCACTGGTAATATTTTTTCTACTTATGATCTATTAAGTGTAAACAAAGATAATTTGAGTAAAATCTACAAAATAAATATAACAATTCTTCAATCAAATAGATAATGTAACATTAAGAGAGTATAATAAAAAGGGTTAAAGTAACTACAGTGTCAATAATAAGAATGCTATTAATAAAAACATGTCCCCACATTCATTATTTACATAAATGTAATGTAAATATGAAAGTGAACAATCGATTATTAACTTGTCGATTTCGTTGGTGTACGTTAATGATAAAAATAGCTTATGTTGTACCAAAAAATTTTTCTCGTCATGAAAAAAATAAACAGAGACAAAGTGAAAACATACGTAGGATATCAGTCAAGGTCAGAAGAGGAATTCCCTATAAGCCGAAATTCGATTCAGGTCACGTACGAGATCCAGAAAGCGTGTCAGCCGCATGTCTTCGTCACACTGATCACAAATGCGTACGTTATCTCACTTCATCGAGAAGTGGAATCATCTTCATTTCAAAACAGTGTTTTTATACTATTCTGTAAAGCCAGCGGGGTTGTCATGTGTGTTATGAGTGGAGATTTGTTATGTCGTATTATGATTTATCAAACTTGTACCTATTACAAATTTGTTTTGTAATAATGTTTACGCGTTCTCCCTTTACAGCATCCACAGATTTTCGAGATAAACAACTTGATATTTTCATATTCATAGATTTTATGTTATTGTAGAATTTTCTATTCTGTTAAGATTTATGCGCTGTTTTCAACATTGAAGAGGTTAATTGTGATGTTATTGTTAGAAAACAGGATTACAGATTTTCTTAAGCATTCTGAAAACTTTTCGAATTTTAAGATGGAGAGTAACTCAATTGTGACGAAAGTGCAAACATTAAACTTTCTATCAAAACATATAAAATATCATTTAGTCATCTGCTTGTGAGAAATTCTAGATTTTGTTTTTCTGCACGTGTTGATCTTAACTTAATTTGTTTCTATTTTTCAGAACACATTCTCAGTTTATATACTTTCATTCTTATATAATATTACAAGTTATAACAGCGAAACTTTGATAAAATTTAATAAAATGCTCGTTTATAAAATATTATAGTTAAGTAACTTATTCCATTATTCGCTGCTTTTTAAAATGATCGTTGTTTTTCCAAATTACTAAAAGAATAAAACTTGAGATGAACATATATTTATTGATTTAATAAAATTAGAATTTTTAATTATCATTTCTCGGATTTATTGGTATTAATTTTCATTTTAACTAAATTGTTCAAATTCAAACATTACTATTCTTTACTGCTCCATTTATGCGAAAGCATATATTTAAATTCGCAATAATTACAAAAAATATTAACTTATATATATATATATATAATTTCCATTGAATTTTACTACAAATTCAAAATAAGAAAAAATATAAAATAAATAAAACCCATCCTTTTAATAGATGAATTTCGTCAGTACTTATAGCATACAATTTTATTATAAAATCACAATTTCATTTACTTTGTATTATTGAAAACTTAATCTAAAAATTATTCTCAATATGAATGTCTTGAATTAAAGTATTTTTATTTTATTTATAAATATATTTCAACATCTTAATTATGAAAAATATACACATTTTCAAATTTAATGTTAAACATTGTATTCAAAAATAGCGTCAAATAAAACAATATTCAAAATTTATGCATTTAAAAAAATTAAAATTAAATATAATGTTAAACTTTTTTCATTATAACTTTTGAAATAAAAATATTTATATAAAATACTTTTGTGCAAAAAGTATACATTAGAATACAAGTAAAAAAGAAATATGTAACAAATATATCACAAATTACTATCATTTCGATATATATATATATATATATATATATATATATATATATATATATATAAATTGACTATAAGATTTCTATAATAAAAGTGAAATGAACAAAGTATTTCTAAAATAAAAAATATTTATTTGATTCAATTTGAATATTATTAGATTTTAATTTTAAAATTTAGTATTTAATAATATAAATAACTTATTCAGAAAGTTTAAAAAACCTACAATATTTTTTAATGAATAAAACATAACAATATATTTTTAAAAATTTATTAAAATAAGACAGTTATTTTTATTGTCCAAACGAATTCTAAGAATCATATATTTTATGCACGAGAACGTTAAAACAAAATCTGTTGTATTCAAATGTTGAGGGATTGTATTAAATCATAAATATGTATTTAAGTAAATTCGAAACCAAAAGTATTTCAAGAGAGAAAATAATGATCATCGTTGTTCGTCCAACCCCAACGATTATGCAGTGAGTCGTTAGGGTCAACTTATTTTACTCCTAAATTACTTCAGTTCTGTCTGCAATGTGAAAATAATAACTGTTGATGGTAGACCGCCTGGCGTGAAAGGACTACTGCGCCATCTTAAAGCCGTGCAGTTCGCTTCTTTCTAAGTTTCTCTAGTTTGTGCGGTTTTGCACTGCTGCAGCACTAAACTACAAGCTCTTCGAGTTTAAGGCGCATTTAGCAACTATAACTTGGCACGAATTCTCTGTTTTCTTCAACTTTGAATTGTCTAGCGCATTATTGCACAGACTTGCAAAATATTCGAGTTTTACAATCCTTTAATGATCGCAGATACTGAATTGTTGTATTGTAGTACAATTTAAAATGGTAAATTGCACGAATGTAGTTCAATGGAAGATCATTAAGACAAAACTATGAGTCACGATAACCACAAATAGTTTATATATATATATATATATATATATATATATATATATATATAATTAAACCAAGAGATTAACATTAAATCCAATCCTAAGAACATATTCACATTTTAGATGTTAAGCAGTTCTTGATATATAAACACTTTAAACCATTTTTATTGGAAATTTCGGCAATAATTTCATAATATTCCACACAAAACATATATGCATATATTTTACACAGACAAGTTCGTATTTAAGTGGGGAAAAAATAGCATACTGCTTGAAGCATTTTACCGCGACAGTAAAATTTTCAACGATCTCTTAAATTCCGCATCTGACCTCACATTAATTACAGCGCACGGCCCATCACGAAACGAGATTTTCCAACAGATAAAACATTTTAATAGAATTTTCTAAAATAACGTTTTTAATGAAGATAATGTTCTTTTGTAGCTGCCGCGCCCAAAAATATGATATCTAAATACGGCGATGCGTAAGTGAATCTCGTCCCATTAGGTACAGTCAGCTGACGCGTGAGACGCCGGTAATGAGATTAAAAGAAAAAAAATAAGATAGACGTTATCAGTGGACGGGAAGGGCTCTAAAAACTTGTGATTAATTATGGTAATAAGCGATTTAACTACGAGTCTAACGTGACACGGTGTTGCCACAACGTCTTTGCAATGCAGAACTGACGAACAAAACCAACTGTTTTCAGGTCTTAAAATATCTCAAACTAAAATGCATTGTTTTCTTTATAAACACACTGTGTATCTTATTAATTTCAGTTGCTGACGGTGTCTCTGCAGGATATAAAAACATAAGTTATTTAATTAGTCTGGTAAAACTTATTTACAACAGGACTTTTTATAGTTTTACTATTTCTAGCAATGAAAATAATATTTCATTAAATATAAACCATTATTAATTTATAATGTGATGTAAAAAATTTATATACGGTATATTTTCAGTAATATATTAACATTTTAGAAAGATTAAAATTCTTAAGACAACATTTCTTCTTTATAAGATACTCTTAAAAAAATATTTTTAGAATTAGATCTTAGCTGTGTTGTAAAATAATTTAATAACAAAAGTAATTTTTTGTTTCAATAAATCTAATATAATTTAATATTTTTCTATTAATTCAATAATTTAAAAATAATAGATGAACTACTTAACTCAACTTTATAAAAATGACGAAAATAGGAGCATTGAAGATGAATAAGGTCATGAGAGTCTTTCGTCAGTTCATAACGACCAACTGAAGGGGTTAGTTGAATTAGAACCACGCACAACAATTCGAGAACGTACACAAAAGATAGCTGTTAGTCATGAAACAGTTTTGGAGCAGTTAAAACAGGAAAATCAAAAAAGAGAAAAATGTATACGAATTTGAAGGTCATAAACCGCAATTACTTTTCTACCAACCAAATTTAATCAGCACGTACCAAAATACTAACTATTCGACACACCCGATTCTAATATGAATTGTCGTTATATATATATATATTATATATATATATATATATATATATATATATATATATATATATAAGAATGTATGCATAGAGAGAAAAATATAATTTACAGACATGCATAATGACATGTAAACATTTATATTGAATTAAGTAGTGTTATATATGTTTATATATAACTTCAGTAAGTAAAAAAAATTGACAGCAAAACTACATAAGTTACTTTCATCACCAAATGATATTATGACAAAAATATTTATCGACCTATTGCACATTCTAAAATATAATTAAAACAAATTAATAACGTGATTATTAAAATTCCAGAGACGATAATATATTAGCGACAACATTCCAAATGTAATTTAAGGCATGTTTTTAATTAAGAGCAAGTAGTGTTTTAACAAGTGTGTATAGAAGGCTATACGCACAGCCCACTATGCCACTACCGTAAAATAATTAAACAACTCCTTACGTGTGACGAGTGACACTAAAGTTGGCAGTTCGTTGCTTGGTTAAGCAACTTGGCGGCACACATACGCCTCCGTTTTGATGGACAGGGTTGCGAAATTTATGTTCGAAATGAGTGAATTTGCTCGGAACGTATAACCTTTTATCATCATAAAAGTGATTTCGCTGTCGTAAAAAACATTTTAAATATATTTAATTAAATGTGTACTTTTCATACTCGGAATTAAAAATAACTGGTTATGGAGAAAATGCTAATTAGATGATGAATGTAAATGTTTCATATTAGAGTATATTTATAATTTATTTAACTACTTTAATGATTATTATAAAATAAAAATACATTCATACTCCAGATAAAGATTAACATTAAATTTGATAAATAAATGTGTTTAAAAAATTAACGAGCGAGAAAAGTTTAAGCACAAAATTAGAATTTTATTAAAAATAAAATTATATATGTATTCACTTACGTAAATTTAAAATTTATACATTTATGATACTAAAAGATACTATGTAAATATAAATTAAAAAGAAATAAAATACATATAACGAGAAAAACGAAATAAAAATGTATATGATTTACGAAAAATAAACGTTATTAATAAAAAAAAATATTAAAATAAAATAATAAAAACTTTGTTACAAGTTACCTCAACGTGAATTGGATATAAATATTTTATACGAAAAGAAAATTATTTTCGGAGAATTATTTACAATCGAGTATCTAACTTTTTAAACGTACATATTTAAATGAAATGGTTTTGGAAAATTACTTATGTTGTTTTTCGAGAGAAATTTAATTATAAGGTTTTTATACAAGTACGATTTTTTTAATTACATGTTTAATAATTTACAATGAAAACTATACAATTATCTTGATATCCCAAATTGAAAAAATATAATCTGTTTATGAAAACCTTATTAGATTTCAAAGAAAAAAATAAATACTTGATAAATATTTAAAAATTGGTTCAAGAAATTGCTTTAATATAATTTGATTAATAATTCTATACATAGAAAAAATATCCTAGAAGAATTATTCAAATGTTATTTTTGATGTACATTTTTTTCGTTTCAGAAATGCCATATTATTTTCATCGTTTTCAACTTTCTTGCATACTATTTTATTGTATATATTTTCTTAACTATTTTTATATGTATATAATATCTATTTTTAAATATATATATATATATATATATATATATATATATATATCTCAGGGGTGACCACAGCAAAGTTCTTTTAATGTTCTCAAAAATAATGTATTTTATAACTGTTAATTAACAATCAAGACACGATGTATATAATTAAACAATTGCTTTCTGGAATACGTTCTTGTCAATGGATTTAAAGTCAAATTACAACCTGGAATTTGTATAATAAAATCCCTATTGTGTCTAACCCAATATTTGTTATTTCTACCAAAACTTTCTCTATTATTCAATTTTTGTTTTAAAATTCAATAATTTTTTTCCAAATAACTATTCTTAGTGATAAACTATCATAAGCTAACACCGATGGCATATATCTGATTTCTTTTCAATTCGAGGAATTACATTTTATTTTATGATATATTCTATGGACTTCGTATTTCAATACCTGAAAGTACTTTTTTTACATTCAAGGAACTATTGTTACTTCTTAGAAAATATATTAAAATTAAACTTTACCTTTTGTATTACCTTTAAACCTCTTTTATAAGTTATATATATATATATATATATATATATATATATATATATATATATATATATCTTAAACATTTAATGTAGTATATAAGTAACAAAAAAAATACCAAATATACTTGAACAAAAAAGTACCGAACTTATGATTAATAAGTGTATATATATATATATATATATATATGTTACATATAGTTTGAAATATAAAACAGTCGACGTTACAGAAAACCATTACTTTCAAAGTAAGACCAAACAAAAATCTTATTCTAGAAATCTTATTCTCTTCTCTTAAGTTGACAGAATTGGGTTTTTTTGAATACTAGAGTGCTCCGACCCATGCTCGTTGCTCTAGTCTACACCCCCCTCCCTTCCCCAGTGGCGAAGTCTTTGCCATTCGTTTTACCATAACAAATAACAGAAATTAACAAATTATACGTCCAAATAATCCGTGTAAAATGTAAGTTGTAAAATTTTTATTGGAAAAGTATATAAAAATTAACAATAAAATACAATGTTAAAATGTGTAACAATTTTTTACTCTAAAGCTTCAGTGAATACAATATTTTGAATAAATTTCTTATGAATTTTACTTTGAAATCGTATATCATCTTTCATTTTACACCGGGAGTGAGCTACATACATGTGACTGATCTCCACCAATCAGAAGAGAGACCACGAAATCCTATCAATCAATCAAAACACGAATAAAAATCATTTGATGAGAACGACAACAATAGGACTGATTTTTAGTTATAAAAAGATAAAGAAACATTTATTTAGCAATAAAAGTAATTAGAACACACAAAACGAAATAAAAATGTACGATGTTTGTTTTTTACTATTTGTATTGGAAATGTGTACAACTTATTAATATTTTTTCTAAATGTTTTCTCCCACAGGCCGTCTAGTTGGCCTCCATTGATTATGTTAATAACATTAAAACAACTTAGTTATAAACAAACTTACATACATACATACATACATACATACATACATACATACTAGTATATATATATATATATATATATATACACACACAGGTATGTAGGATTTTGATATAAAAGAATATAATTGAGGGTTAATAAGTAACTTTTCAATTTTACTATGTGGATAAAAATACTTGATTTTTTTAGAAGTGAAAATATGTATAAATACTTAAAATATATATATATATATATATATATATATATATATATATATATATATATATATATATATAATGTGTGTGTGAGTGTGCGTGTAAGCGAACATCTCAAGTTTCACAAACAAAATTTCACAGAAACATAAGACTTAATACAAATATTTGAATTATATCACAAAGTTTTGAAAACGTATAACATATACATATAATTTTCAAAATTGTTAAAGTTAAATTAATCACACAGCATAGCGAATTATTTATGACAGTAATATAATTGTTATATGAATAATTAGAAAATTTAACATTGAAGCTAGAGTAAACAACTTTAATTTAATAATCTAATGAAAACTTTGTTTATCAATCGGCGGAAAGGTGTAACCTATTTATATCAATAAACAGTAAATATGTTTTATATGAATTGTGAACATTTATTTAAATATTTAGCCTTGAGTAAGCGTTGATTACTCGTAGAAGTTCCTTCATTTATATATATATATATATATATATATATATATATATATATATATATACAAACAAAGAACTAGGTTTATCATTTATTAAACAGAATACAGATGGAAATATCTGATTATTTTCATATGATATCGGTAAAGTACTTCAATCGCTTATAATTAAAATATTGTCTTGCAATAGTTTAATCATTACATTTTGATTGTAATTCAATTTTTAAAAACAATTAAAAGTTTTGGTAGAATCTTTATCTATTTTGAATTAGGATTAACATTACAAGAATACTTTAATTAATTATTACAATTACAAAGGATCAAATAATAAATTACAAAAATCACTCCTTAAGTTATTATTTTCATTTAATTGTTAATCATTATTAGATAATAGTACCTCAATATGAAATTAAAACATATGTTCAATTTCAATTGATCTCTCATTTTATAGTATCTTAAAATATTATGACACTCAAAAATAATACTAAAAAGGGATTTTATCATATTTTTTTTTCATTTTTTGAACAGAATTTTTTTTAGCATATATATATATATATATTTGTAATTATAATAAGTTTTTCATTTCCAGTTAAACACTGAAGACAAAAAAATCAAAATATTTTAAATGTCTATATTATTAAAGTTTTGCTCTGGAGGTAAATTAATTATAATCTGAATATTGTATATGATATACTAAACGTTCCATTCAACACGATGATATATATACGAAACTTGTAATACATGTTTAAAAGTTTGAATTATTACGTCTCAATTGCATTTATTATGACAGATAAATATTTAAATGAAATATGATACTGGAATTCAGTTTATCTTACGAATTGTTCGCCAGCCCTGTTCTAAACATTTCAGTATATCTCATACATTTCATCATCGTGTTGCTCTAACGCTACTAGAACTAAATCAAGCACACGCTAAGTTTCAATTAAGGGCAATGTCCAAATAAGCTAGCAGGTTCCAACATTGCCTTACAGTCACCATCACATCAGTTGAACAAACATATGGGTCTATAAATTAACGATGAATTGTTTTCCGAGTAATATACTGTGATAATTGTTCATAGTGTGTATTCATTTCCGTGTTTTAATTTACTGCTATATATCTAAAAGAAAATATTTATTTGAATTAACCAATACACTAAACGGGGTTAAAAACAAAAAAAAATGAATTAGTATCTACTTTCAATTAAAGTACTTTTCAAATATGAATATTTTTTATTTTTAAACTTTAAACAAGTGCAAATCAACCAGTTTCCTTTTTTTTAAAAAAAAGTGTCATAATAAAGTATATAAATATACTAGTAAAATATCTAAACATTGAAATTTGTTACATATAAATACATGTACTTCGTGCAATTAAATATGTAAATGTCATTAATATATATGCAAATCAATGATTAAACTACTGTTGCTTCAATTTTGTAAAAGAAAAAATAAGAGTGATGTTTAAAAATAACGCAAACGAAAATGTTAAAGGATGTTTATGTATAAATAGCTTGTAATACGACAATTAACATCCTAAAATAGTTTTTCAAGACAGACCGCACGAGCGATGAAGATTATGTAACACGCGTTTAATTGCACCGCTGAAGAAAAAACAGCTTCCGGTTAAAAAGATAAGCAAACATTCATTACACCTCCCTAAGTAAACTGTGCAGGCGAAGGTAAAAAAAAGTGAAATAAAACTTATGTTCTTTTATCAGTAGCCAGCTAAAGAGCCAAGCCTGTCCTTTGCTGATAACAGACACAAATAAATTCTTATGAAGTGGCTTTATATAAAACTTCATAAGTTCTTAGACGAGCACATCCACAGTTTGAAGATTGCACAACGAGAAAAGGTAGAAATTGTAAAAGGGGATTAAATACTATCACAATGAGAAAATTAAATTATGAAAATGACAATGGATGAAATATTATATAATTACATATTTGCTGTTTCGTCGAGCTATACGAAGTAAGGATAATTCCTAGTACAGTACAGAGTTTCATGATTTACAAAAAGCGCTGGTGTGGCTGCCCTGCTTGTGCTTAGAGAATTCTATGTATACGATATTGAGCTATTGTGGGAATAATTACGTGTTGCTCTCTTATGAGATATATTTATAAAAGCATCAGCAATTAAATACAATTTTACATAAAATATATTTTATATTTCTTTATGCATGTTCGCTTTAATAAATCGTTCATCTATTTATCTATTTTAAAAAATTTTATTAATGTATTATAAAATTATTCATCTACTAATCTAATAATTTTAATTACGTATTAAGATTCAACTTAGAATGTTTACCTTATGAAAGATGATTTCATTTCAAAATTGTTCAATATATGTTTTTGTTAATGAACTAGATGATTTTATAAAAAAGAATTAACATCAACAATGAAAATATAATTTCACCAGAAAAGAACTATTATTACAATTATAAGACTCTAAAACAACTCGTTGTATTTCATAATTTCATCAAAATTTAATTATTACTTGCAATAATTACTAGTCAGTGAAATATATTTCAATTTAATAAAGTCTATGAAAGTTCTTAATAATATCTATGAAATTTTATTTTGTTTAATAACATATACATTCTGTATTTAAGTACATCTTTTTCAATTATAACATTACAGAATTTGTAATTTTATTACAAGAAAGTTTGATTTTAATATAAAATTCTAGTAATTTTAAGGATTTAAATATTAGAACTTTTTTAATATTGAAATATTTTGTTTTGATTTTCAAGCTACTTTATCTTATTAGTAATTTTTTTAATAGATACTTTAATAATTTCAATAGCCTGTAAATACATTTACATCAATTTAAAACAAACATTATTATTAAACAATTTTAGAAGAAATAAAAAAGACAAATATATTTTATATTTCGAATAAACAAATTTCGAAAATAAATAAAAACAATATAATGCGAATATTTGAAAATCAAATAAAGTTTATTAACTACTAATGTTTATTTTTTTAAGAAAAAAAAAAACAAAACAGGAAATAAAAATATAAATTCTGGAAAA
This sequence comes from Acanthacorydalis orientalis, assembly GCA_034766995.1. NCBI lineage: Eukaryota > Metazoa > Arthropoda > Insecta > Megaloptera > Corydalidae > Acanthacorydalis > Acanthacorydalis orientalis. The sequence goes on from CM068314.1 coordinate 18,209,945, forward strand.
TAAAAAAATATTAAAGTCAAAAATGTACCTAATTGAAATACTGAAGATTTTTTTATAAAAATACATAAGTTTTAATATTTAATATCAAAAGATTAAATTAACTATTGAAATAATAGAGAGAAAAATCAATTGAATTATTTTAATACATTATTTTTATATAGAATATGTATTATTAATTTAATACCATAGCTCTGAAATAAAGTTTTGCATGTGGAAACCGAATATAATTTAATATTTGCATATTTGAATAATATAATATACTAATATGGACTTTGAAATATTTAAATAATATTATTACGTAAAACTTTAATTAATAATATGTGTTTTTAAAACGATATTTAATAATCTTGAAGAACTTAAACTCTTACATAACTTTCGTTATCTACAAAATTTTAATCATAAGAATTACTTAAAAAAGAAAAAGAACAAAATTTAATCCACAGCGTGACTTCTTTCGCAATAGTAAGTTTTCTTGTTATATCATCAAACGGTAGGGTGTTTTACACACAAATGCCATGGATTAGAGTAGCGAAAATTACCAAACAAGAAGTAACAAACTTGCAAGACTTCGTCACGATAATAAAAATCTTTTTTGAAAATTTTAACACTACAGTAATTTCTGTTAATGTAAAAAATAGAACATGTACGTTTGTTTAATAACTATAATACAAAGTAATTATATTGTGTTATTAAACATTACTCTTGCAGAATGTAAACATTATTTTTTTCGTAAAATCAATATGAAAATATTTTAACTTGTTTTTGAAAATAATTAGATTTGAAATATAGATGCGTGTAGTTAAAGAAATTTAGTGTTTGAAATATTTAGATTTTATTTTCCAGCAATATTCTTATCTGTTTTACATTGAAAAATAAAAAAATAATGTTTTTCACGTTTTTTTAAAAATAATTTTGTTTATACAGTAAATATTATTTATTAAATAAAAAAATTAAAATATAATCTAGGAGTAATAATAATATATATTTAAACTATATGTATGTATGTATGTGTATATATATATATATATATATATATATATATATATATATACATTAATAAGTTATAAACATGAATTATAAGTTATATAAATTATACTAATTTCAGCAAAATTGAATATAATATTTAGTTAATAAATATTTTTAAAATATTACCTATTTATTCAAGTAATAGTATATGTTCTACACATGAAATTGGCTACATTTTTTTAAAATTCATATCTGCAGAAAACGAGCTACAGAATATACGTACGAGCAACACCTATTCAATTCTCACCGTTGTGCAAGAGGTAATTCCATCTGCATACGAGGAAGACTGTGGGTTCTTACAACGATATAGCTTTCGTAAGTACGAAGATGTGACGTTTCTTAAGCAGAAACCTTATAGAGCAGACAAATTACGACAACTTCAACATGACAAATTTTCTCTAGAAATTAAATTGCACTTTTAAATTCAAGTTTGTAAAAAACTGAGTATCCATTTTCAAGTATATTTTTTTTTGTACACGTAAAATGTTCAAGTGTAGAGTACATACACGTTTTATTCAAATTTGTTGAGTTAATTTAAAATTTTATTCAAATGAAAAACAATCATTTATAATAGATTACTATTTGTAAAATAATATTTATTTTAAATTGGTTTATTTAAAATTTAAAAATACTTATTAAAGTAATAAATTCAACCCGAATTTAGAATAATCGTTTTCTTTCTAATAAATAAATGTTGAAGAGTATTTATATAAATATTAAAAATATTTTACATTTATGAATATGTATAATAATTTAAAACTTATATGATTTCTCTTCAGTAATAAATTTTAAAAAAATATCCTTTTATTAATATTGTATTTGATGTACGATCAAATATTTTTTAACAGTTTTTAGATGATAAATATAAAATACCGGAGATTTAAAATTGAAAATAATATTACATTTAAGTAAATATTTTAATATATCTGATCAGATTCGTTCGAATGACGTCTTCTATGCGTCGTTTAATGTTTAAACTAATTAAATAGTAGGTAATAAGGAAATAACTTAATTAAAGAAGTGTATTAATAAAAACTATCTACAAAAGCGAACGAAATTGTATTTAAATATATTTCTATGATTAAAAATATATGTAAACATAATTTATTTTTCAGGTATTCTTATTGATTCGGTGGATATAATTTAATATATTATTTAAGATTTGGATAATTCTAAATAAATATCTGAGTGAAATATGAGAAAATTAAATACAAGTTTGTGGAAACACAAAATCCTCATATATAATACAAATCTTTAATTAAAAAAAGATATTTAGGTACTGTGAATATATGAATAAAAAATAACGTAAACAAAATACGGGAACTATATTTTGAAAAAAAAATTCAACTCCAGCATGTGTATTGATGTTCTGTCGTAAGAATGTACTCCAACTGTCTCAATAGAGATGGAAGAAAACTCAAGATTAGGAAGACAGTAGAGCAAGCATACGAGTATGAAACGTGCAGCTGCACGACGAGACACGGGGTGATGTTGGGTGGCTTTCGGTCGGACGGACGATGGTTTGAGGGCCGCTGCTATTGAAATGAGAGCTCACGCTCGCGGTTCGTGCCTCTTGAAGGAAGTCGACCGGGTCTCTCGAAGGGATAGCCGCTCCACACTAGACACGTGAATAAATTGCGTGCGCATGCATATGTATTAGTTCGTGAGTGATGTCTAGGAACTAGTGGTGTACGTTACGTTGCGGAGCAAGATTATTTTGGCGGTCTTTCATGAAACAAGATTGTTAAAACAGTCGGAGGTAGCACGATTTCTATATAAATATTTACATGGTGTTTTAAGTTCACTAATGACGAGTATATTTTATAAAAGTAATTTTGAATAACTATTTGTTACAGTGAAATTATATTAAATGCACTTTCATAACAATTACCATTTTGAGTTGTATGAATAAGGTATTTGAGTCTTAGAATGAACATTACACTCTGATACATTTAAATAACGAATTTACACGAAGTCAACAGTTTTATAATTGATTTATAGAAATTAAAAACAAACAATTATTTTAAATACACTATAAATACAATGTATGTTTACTTTGATCAATTATCATCTATCTTCAAATTATTAAAGTTTTATATATAATAGAAAACAACTATGTTTTTTAATAAACAGTATCGTGGATAAATGAAAGATGTTTCTTTCAATTTTCTAACAGAAAATTAAAAAAATACCAAACACTGCCTAAATGTAAATTCATTAAATTTAACTATATTCTTCAAATCGTTGCCTAGGTAAAATAATATTAATAATGTATAGTTTTTTAAATCACAAATACAAATAATAGCCGCAATATAAGAAAGAAAAATTATTTTTTAAGACAGCTTTTTAAAATAGAATATGTAATCGTTGCTCATTTAAAACTTTTTATGTTTAAGAAATTATTCTTTTGTTAAAAAATTCAATAACATCCCTACTCAACTGGAGCTCTATCTCACCAATTACACTTCGGTTTTCATTGTATAGGCCGAATACTATTTTAGGATTATTGGAGTACACCTATCCTTTAACGTGACTCCAAAGAAAGTAGCCAGAGTTCAAAATGAGCCTTGTCATTAAAAATTTTTCAAAAAAATCGTGTTGTTTCAGTATTCAATTAACAAATCTCCGACGCAGTGAATGGTGCGCTGGCTTCAATTCTTATGTTAATTAAACCTTATAAGCCTTTAGTAATAAATTATTATGTAAAATAAGGTATGTAGTAGTCTGGGAACAAAATACGGGAACTATATTTTGAAAAATAATTATATTTTGCTGTGAATGTCGTAGAATCGTCATCCTGACTCATCCAATAAACTTTCATGAAACAAGTCAATATTTTCTTCGGAACGAGCGCTAAAAATATGTGTTGGTGTTTTTTTTATCTTTAACTGATCCAGTATCTTCAAATTTACTCACTAATCGAAGAATTGTTTATCCAAATAGACGAACATTTTGACATTAAATATCGCATAATGTACAAAACGTATTTTTTATAGAAATACTATTTCATAAAATAATTTTATTATTTCAATGCGCTATTTTGTTGTATGTAAAACCATAACTAAAAATGGCAATGTTAAGACATAACAAATGTCAAAAAAAAATGAAACTGTCTGTTTGACATCTGTGAAATATAACCTCTTATAAAATTGTGCCCCTCTTGGAAATCCTTTATATTGATGTAGGGTTACATATATATATATATATATATATATATATATATATATATATGAATATATTATATGTATGTATATTTTTATGTATCCAAAGAGAAAAGAAATTTAATATTTCTTTGAAAATCTAAAAATATGACTGATATATGCAATAATATAAATTCAAATGTAAAACAGTGGTCTTCACTTTGATATCTTGATATATCTATTCAATACAAAGTCACAATTCTCAATCCTTTTATACAAACAGGGAGACCATAAAAAAGTATTAACGAAAATAAAACGCACCGGACCGAAAAAAACACACGCATCTCCGTTTCCAATTTACTGCAAACAGAGTACTGGATTAACCCGAAAAAAATTCACGCAATAAAAATGGCACATCTTAAACCCGAGATTACTGCTCAACGCTGGCGGAGAGACGACGGCGGCACCACAATCGCGACGATCATGATAACATCAACATGCGCGGCGGTCTACGCTGTATTTCCTCCAACAAGCAGGCATCCGACGAATAGTAGCAGCAGAAACCAGCAACCAGGCTCTAGTCAACCAGGCCATTGTTTTCGCGGGTGGTACTCGCACAATAAAAACCCTTCCGCAGTGATACCTCGAGATACCGCCACGCGGCGGCAAACACTAAATTATGCTTTTATTTATTACCCGGGCTCACGCGCCGTGTTTTCATACAGTAACATCCTTCCTCCACTGCCGCTAAGCCCGCCACTATACTCTCTTCATCGTTGACCCCACCTTTGAAACCTTCCTCAAACGTATACACGAATTTCCATATAACACACAACACGCACACATATGTAACGTACATAAAAGCATATCAGGGACGGATTTAGAACACGGCCATTGGCCAATTGGCTGCGACTGTTTTTCTGATCAACGAATTACATGAACCAAGCGTAAATAATTAAACAGGGACTTTAAAGTTTTTCATTTCATCATTTCAGTTTACTCATAAAAAGATTTACATTTTTAATGGCTACTCGTTCTGAATAAGATTAAATCCTTTATCGTTGAATTGAAAGGAGTTGACATCGTAATTTTTAAATAAAAATCTAAATACTAGCTATTTGCTTACGGTTTTTATACTTTTTTTACAAAATGAAAATATTTTTAAGATAATAGTATTATGTGACAGAAGTAGTTATTAGTTTATTAATTCTTCAGCAGTCAAATCATTTCAAAGATACAAAAGACATGGTTGGCGTCTAAAAAACCATATTAAAAATATTCCTCAGAGAAAAAGTGGTTGTGATAGTTTTAATGAGTTTTCTTCTATAAAAATTATATTTATCTAGTTATTTGTAAAAACATATTTGTATTAACAACATTTCCCTGTTCAATATTTAAATCAAACTCAAAAAAGCTTTAAATTCTATATTGATTCACAGACTTCATCTACATTAATGCTTAATAAATTATTGAAGAAATAAATCAATTTAATATTTTATATTTAAAAAGTTCATTATTATGCAATTTAGATAATTAAAGAGAGAATGCAAGGCACGCTTCTATTTCTAATTTCTATACAATACCATTTAAATAATATATATTATTATTTATTTAAAATATTAGAGTAAAAATAGAATTTTTTATTCTGACGTTTATAAGTGAAAGGAATTTGAACTGATAATTTATTTAATATTTCAATTTAGAACAATCCATAAATACTTTTATTATTACCAACATTATTTTGTTTCGAGGCTAATGGATCCTTAATTTATTCACCCTTCCTTTTCATAAATGACATTCTTTAACATCGTGATAATTGAGAATAATAGTAAATAAACCTATTTAGGTTTATTACTTTAATTATTTGATTGTGAGAATACTTTTAAATACTGAATATTTATATGATTCTATCGTGTGTTTGAAATATTTTTAGAAAACAGTAGAAATCATTTTAGATAAAATGTAATAAAAAAAAAACAAATAAACAGTTAAAAACTAGTATTATTAACAAAATAAAATATATAAAAAATACATTTATCTTAATTCCGTACACTAATTAATAAACCTTGGACATTTTTTAAATGGAAAATTAACTAGATGAATAGATATTTAAAAATGGATGTTGAAAAAAATTATTACAGAATTAATTTCAACTTTTACATAGAAATATCCTCAAAATTTTATATTATTTTTAAACAGTATAAAAATATATTTATTTCAATACAGAGTGTTTTTAGATACACTTCATTATCTGATTATAATAAATATTAAATATTTTATATTAAATATATACAATATTTTGAGCAAAGAAATTTATCTTTGAAGAATATATTAATAAATAAATGGAAAATCCAATAGCAAACAAATGTAATAAAAACAATATGGCAATAAAATCGAATATTTTTATAAAACTGATTTCTCTATGAATAAAAATGACACGTTTATATATACATATATATGAACAAAAAATTACTTTATTATCAAAAAAAACCCTGGATCCAATACTGACACGAGTCCACTACATAGGATATAAAATAGAAGGAGAAATAGTATGTATATATGTTTTACTCAAAACGTCCATATCAACATCCTGAACCTTAATTTATATTATAAGGAAGGACATGATAACAACTGCGGCCAATAGTCAACCACAAGAGTTGTCCATATATTGTATATATTTTTATTCGCATGAATTCACAGATTTGCTATTTTTTGTTAAATTCTTGTATAACGTACGTAAATTCTCTATATGTGTATCAGATTTATGCGATTCAGTTGAAATTTTACGTAAGATTTATTTTATTCGTACTTCTTGGAAATATATTTTCGTATTTATGACTGTTCTAGGCGGTATTGATTTTAAAATGTTTATATAAAAAACAAAATATACCTTTGTTTATTAAAGTAAATTATGGATTACGTATTATAATATATTCTTTTTGAAAAATAACACAAAAAGCATATTTTTTCACTGGAATGAAACAAATCTTTGAAGAAAATTGTGTTTATTTGAAATTTGAATTATTTGATATTAAATCATTTTAGATTCACGAAAAATGATACTAAGTTAGAGTTCCACACGGCACTCTTAATACCACCTACAATTTTTTTTTAAATTTATAATGTAAAATAATTACTACGATTATTTAACAATTTTCAATAATTTTACTCACGAATGATAATTTAAATTCATAAAATCATAAGAAAATGTTAAAATAAATTTGAGATTTAGGAATCCAATATACAATTTATATCTGAAGCTATCATCTCTAATTACCTTTCATTAAATAAGGAATTTTGTTGTAATGGATCGTTGCATATATATATATATATATATATATATATATATATATATATATATATATATATATATATACTATTGTCAAATTATGCTGTCACTGAATTATGTTATAGTTTATATAAAAGAGTGTGCTATTATTTCGTCAATAGATATTATTCGCATATTATTATAATTAAAATACCTCGAATTCTAAACAATAGCGCATTGTATTTTGCGAGTCATATAACAGGACAAGCAAAACCATCTTTACTGTTTCTACCATCGGACTAGAAGATAACTGAATCAACCAAATGGTCCCATTCATCTTTTTAAATACGGGCTTGTGGCACAGCGTAGAGAGACGTTGCCCAAAAGCGGACGACACAATAGCTCTGTAAACTATACGAGTAACCGACCACCAGCAGCAGCAGGCAAGCAAGCAAGTAAGTAGGCAGGATAGCAGACACGAGCACATTTTGCAGCAGTGGCCGTGTTTCAGACTCGGATTTTTCAGTAACGGTGTCAGAACTAAGGCCACGGGCTCTGAACGAACACATACACACACACATCCATCCTCACCGGCCTACCTACTTCTCCATACTTCAATCTACCCACTTTCTGTGTGCGTCGCAAGAGAATATTTATTTCGCTCCCAAGATGTGGTCTGTTAGCGCCTTGTTATCCGCAAACCGCTTGCTTGCCGAGATATCTGCAGACATAGTACCTAACGTATACGTGTGTGCGGTGTACAAGTAGTTTTGGTTGAAGGGGAAAGGTGATGCGTTTATATGGGTCCTGTACTTAAATACCAGTTTATGTGCTCTATATACGCACATATGCTTTTCTCTACTTATTTCTCAATCTGTTATATACATACAAAACATACACACACACATCTATATCTATCTTTATATATATATATATATATATATATATATATATATATATATATATATACATACATATATTGCTAGTATTGTTAATAAAGTAAAACATCAGTAAAATCAACCTTTTCGAAATTTTCATTTTAAATTATAGAGTTTTTACATATGCATATACTAGATAATACTGTTGTATGTATTAGTATACTTAAAGAATTATTTTAATTTTTATTTCGATGGAAACATTAAATTAAAAAAGCTTATACAGTAATTCAATAATAAGAAATGGTTAATAAAAAAAACGCTTATATTTATGATAAAAATCCGGTAGAAGTGATTATTTTAAATAATGAAAACAGTTATTATCACACTTTATTCATTTTAATAGATAGGTAAATTATTTCGATAAAAAAATCAATGAATCTGAAGTGTAAATCTGTCATTATTCCAATTATTTCTTAAATACTTATTAAAATTGTAATAAAGATTTTTTTAAATAATAGAGTAATAATTACTTCATCGATTATTCACACTACTTACTATTCATTACAGACTAACAATTATTTTTTGTCATAGAAATTACTAGTAATTGTCTTTTTATCTATATCACTAACATACCAATCACAAGGTCCCCAAAAATGTTTGAGATGTAACTATATAAATTATTCTCTTATATAATTGATTGTTTAGTATAAAAGAGTTACTACCTTCATTTTACTACCTAACGAATTTTAAAATCAAATTTAGTACATACTTGTTATAACTATTTTATTTTTTTAACAAAATTTATTCAAAATTCTATAACAAAAATACAAAAAAATAATGAACTAAACTCGAAATCATTTCTTATTTTTATAAAAACATTTATGTGATTTATTTTAATGAGTATTTTTTTGCAGTAGCATATATTCAATCAACTATTTGTAATATATAAGTTAAATTTATATATTAATTTCACTATTTTTAAAAATAATGTTTTTAAAATACTGTCCTAAATATTTTCGATTTTATTTTTTTAAGAATTATTAGAAATTATTTACAGATATTTTGTTTCATGAAAATTATAATTTTTAATTTTATCAGTAAAAATAATGTTATTTCAGAAATGATGAAAAATATATTTTAATGAAATATGAAGGGAGTCAATATATTATTGAAATTAATATGCACTTCTAGTTTTTTACCTCATTCGATGTGTATTTTAGAAATAAAAAAGTAAATTATTTAAACTTAATTTTATTCACTTTTATATTTACGTATGTTAAATAGAAAACAGTAAAACATTGAAAATTTCCATCATATAGCCAGATTCAGCGCGAAGCCAACAACGTGAGTAGTAAATGTACTATAAAATATATTGAATTCATGTGTAAACCGCGGCGAAAGTTTTAATCTCATGTATCTCACACACAGATTACAACTAGTTTGGTTTGAACTAATTCATATTTGCTTTCAAATTTCATTGTTTTCAACCAAAACCTGAATTCATACAAAATTCAGTGAGAGGAAGGCCGAATACCACATCTGTTACCACATAAGCATTCCCGGCAACAACAACAATTTCAAACATTAAAACACACACCTACCATTGGATAAACTTGAACAGGCCACAGATAAATGTAACGTCCAACATAACCCTTAATCTAAATTACAAAGTCTGTACAAGATACATCATAACAACATTGGGTAAATTTCAACACCAAAGTGCAGCAACAATTTCAACTAAGTGCACATAAAATTCGTACTAAAGTTAACAGCCATTACTAAGTACTAAGATACACAGAAACCAGTGTAGAATTAATACGAGCAATATATAATTTTAATATCGGCATGAAACACACATAAAATTTTATCGTCTAATCCAAACTTCACAAGATGTTTGATACTCTGTATTCGGGCCAGAAACTCGACACCTTTAGTAAATGCACAATGGTATTCTGATGCTACTACCGGTTACGATAAGTGCTCGTGCCTCTTACTTTATTGTCTGAACTCTGTTCTCTATATGCATCTGTTCACAAAGCGTGTGTGTATCGCGTTTTGTTGGTACAGAAATATCCATAATTCACACATTAAAGAAAAAAAAGCACGCATAGAAGAACTCTCTCAATCATCATGTATATATATATTTATTTCATATAGTATAGACAATTAAAAGATTAGAGTATTGACATGAATATGTTTATAAAGTAAGCTTTTATAAATGTCATATATATATATATATATATATATATATATATATATATACGAGTATATGCATACATTATGATTAAAAAATAAAAATGTAGATTTTTAATAATTAAAAAATACTGCACGACCAATTGTTAACACAATTTTGATAATATAATAATGAGCGCGTGTAAACATAAAAAATATTATCCATAAACTATAAAATATTTTACTATACTGCAATAAAATATAAATATTCAGTTAAATTTTCATTTCATAGTTGTAGTTTATGGTGTATACAAACAGAAATATTTTTTAGTAACACGCAAAGAAAAATCTCTCTAAATTTTCTATATTGTGTAAATATTACATTTTCATATCAATTTCGAAAACTGACAGATCCCTGAAACGATTTCCTCGGTTAATAAGAAAACTGTTACGTGAACTATTCGCACCTTCGCATTTTCTTACTCATTCTTACATGTTCTATAGAGTAATTTGCTTACCATCATTGATTCAACTGCTGTTCTACCTACTATCCTAATATTAAATGAGTTGTAACAGCAATGTTTTAAACCCCAACGAGAATTTGTGGATCTATATGGTTTTCATGCATAGTTTAGTCCAGCTTGTTATGTTTTATCATTATGATCCACCTCATCGTAATATTCGCAGATTGTTATGGACGCTAGTTACGTCGTTTTATGTTTCAAGCGTAATGATTGCAATATGAATATTTGATGACCTACACCGCGTGGGTTGTATGCAAGAGATACTTTTTTTTGAAATGGGTAATAAGCAGTTTGCGGATTTGGAATAAGTTACGCAAGTATAAAAACATCATTAAAATGAAGTCATAAAAAAGAAGTGCTTTATATTACTTCAACTTTGTGTTATGGCAATATAATACACATATACCTATATATATATATATATATATATATATATATATATATATATATATATATAATATTTTATACTTTTGGGCATTTCTATTATAAAAATATACAATCAAATTATTAAAAAAAAACCCAACTACATTTAATACTATGAAATAAATTACTTTTATTCTCATCTACGATAATATATAAGTATTGTTTCTTTACTAATTAAATTAAAATGTTTAATTCAAAAAAAATAATGTAAAATATAAAGAATAATAAGTAAAAAGAAAATGTTGAAATGAAACATTAGTTTAATTCCACATCAGTCCAAAATAAATAACTATAAACGTTTTGCTAAAGTATGAGTAAAGTTAATTAATAAAAATCATACAATATATGAGCAGTCTATTTAACATACATAATTTAAAATTAATTAACTCGTTTAATTAAATATAAAAATCTTCAAAAGGATAAATCCCTTTTTACTGTCAGTAATTTAAGAATGAAAAAATAGTCTAGCTAAAATGTTGAATAAGTAAAAATATCTGTTAGAGTTGTTTTTAATTTTTAAGAAAGTTTTTTTCTCAAATTATTCAAATAAAACATATTTTTCTAAATTACGAGAACGTTTATAAAAAATTACAGAATAACATTGTTAAATATAAAATTGTACAAATAAAATATATTTAAGAATAATGTATCTTGTTGACGGGTATAAATAAAATAAGATATATTTTTAATATTATTTATATTATTATATAACTTTAATAGTGTATATTTATATTATCTAATGGCATTTAAATATATGCTATACTTTTTATGATATATAACAGGAGTGGTCAACTTCTTCAATACAAAGAGCCACGTATAATACTTTTCAGACTTTTTTAAATGTTCAAGCGCAACAGAAAATATTATTTTAAAATTGTTTTGATTAGGTTGATAGAAAAATAATTGCGGTTTATGACTTGCAAATTTATATATAAAACCGTAACTATTTTCCTAATGGCGTAATATAAATAATAAAAAATACAACTATATGGTAGTTCTACTCACCAAAGCAGAATGTTTATTTCTACTCGCTGAAGACTTTGATTTAATCTTCATTTTTGCAGTTAAAAGTTACCGAGACCGTGTTAAAAGTTGCATTTTTAAAGACATTTTTCTTAAAAATTTACATAGTAATCCATTCCGATTTTGATTTCATTGCATTCAGTAAGTCTTAATTAATCAAATTATTTAGTTTCATATCTCTTTTAAGGATTGTACATAACCTTAAACAACAGTTTGGACACAATGCATATGGATGTTTGAAAAAATAATATGAATTATCCGTTTATATATATATATATATAACATATTTTAATATTGGTCCATGCTATACTACTATAGATAATTAACATGAAAGTGAGGAAAAATGACAATGAAACCTAATATTTTCTCGGGAGCTACACAGAGTAGTTTTGAGAGCCATAGTTTGCACATCCTCGATATATAATAATTTGTTTATAAAAACTAACGTTTTATATTTTTTAACAGAATAACATTTCATTTAAAGATATATAATGTGGTATTTGAGAAATATATGATTTTTGAAAATTGAGAAATATATGATATACACATGCGCTATACGAGTCGTATAATTAAATTATTTTTAATATTGCTGTTAAGACTGTATAAAATAAATATATAAATATTAGTATGATTTTTGTAATAATTTACTATGGAATTGTTGCTTATTCCGACAAACTATTTAATGTTCTATTTTTTTTTAATCATCACAAAGATCAAATTTTCAAAATTATTTGATGAAAACAATATTTTGCTACACAATAAAATGTATACAATGTAGTAAATGTACGTGTCAAGAAAAATGAAATTAAAGGATAACAAGTTTATTCAATAACAACACAAAATAAAAAAAAATTAAATATTGAACACGAAACATTCTCAAGAACTAGACGATTCGCTTCGGAGACATCTTTTTCAGACAATCAATGTTTGAATGACTACCGTCTCACTCTTCCACGCTCACGACTTACAGGGAATGGCAAGTGAAGCAAATCGGACGTGTAAATTGACAGGACAATGCCAACATCAGCAGTGTCACTCTGAACAGTCACGTTGCTAGCGACAAAATTCGTGGCAAAGTGCAAAGAGAAACGTTATTGTGATGAATTGAAGAGAACAGAAACGAAATTAGCTTTTACGCTATATAATTATCTTACATAGAAATCGAAAGTAATACTATATATATATATATATATATATATATATACACATTTGAAATTGAATAAAATACAATCAAAACAAAATGAGATATAAATATTTAATTATACGAAGCATCACTGCTTTAGTGTTTAAATATTTTAAAATATTGAAACTTTTTAATAAACCTATACTGAAAAAATGTTTTTGTTTTGATTAAATAAATATATATATATATATATATATATATATATATATATATATATATATATATATATATATATATATATAACGATATTATGTTGAAAATAAAAGTGAAATCACACTAAACACTTTATTATTTAGGTGTCTGAAATCTTCGAAGTAAATCTTCTTATCACAGTTTTATTTTAACAAGTTCCTCATTATTGACTTTCTCAAGAGATTCTTATTCATTTGAAGGACAGAAAAACTCATGGAGTAGTCACTCACGCAATTATTTTTTTATTGATTGGCATCAAACAGTGAAGTGAAGTCACGCTCGACATGCTTTATCATGTAAAATGAACAGTAATCAAGACTTTTGCAACCATCTCTATCGATAGCTTGTTAAAACACGACGATCAATGTAATATAAATTTGAAATATTATATATATATAAATCTGCAATGAAAACATAATTTTCTGTTAGTATTAATAGATACGTTTTTCTATACCTTTTAATGAAAAATACAATTATTTTAAATTTTTACGAGTTCTTAATTATTCTTAATAAAATTATTTATATTATTTTTTTAGTCATATTATTTTTCATGTCTTTATTAAATAATTAAATATTATAGTTCAGTTAGTAAATGTATTAAAGTGAAAACAGAATTTAATAAAAAAAGATCACTTTCATCACTAATATATTTTTAATTAAAACTCATCCTTGACGACAATCAAAATTTCATTTCTGTACACTTTTATGTTAAAAAAATTATTAGAAATATTTGTTTATGTTTAAATGAAATGATCAGACTGAAAATCAATTCCTAATGGATTAAATATTTCAAATATTGTAAGAATGTACAACACAACTTTAATTTCTAAATGTTTATTCTTATTTCCATTAAATTTTTATTTTAATATTCATAATCTATGCATGTATTTTACTAATATATATATATATATATATATATATATATATATATATATATATATATATATATATATATATGCGAACACATAACCGTATATTAATTTGAAAGATAAGTACAAACATATTTAGAAGTTCTAAAAAAGAATCTAAATTTAAAATGTAATAAATGTTTAGTTGTTATTACTTTAGAGCATTAAAAATATTGCTATGTTAAATTATATTATCAAGTATATAAGAGTCTTATAATGTAATTTTATTTATGCAAGATAAGGTGCGATTTAAAACCATAAAAAGTAATTTATAGTTCGTAGTCTACTGTAGTTTTCGTATTAAAGTATATTTAGAAGCTTAATTTTTAGTATTTAACTTTAAAATGCATATATTAAAAGATAGTTCATGTTTTTCCATGTCGAGAACATACATTGAAATCATTTATACTTATATAATTATATTAACAAATGAAATTTAATGATTGTTGACCCTTTGGAGCCGGAGAGAGAAATGGTGCTAAATTTTTTTAACAAATATTTTTCGATTAATTGGAAATTCTTTTATCGTAAAAAAATAAGAATTGCAAATTTGTCTGTTACAAGAAAAATTAATTATTTCAGATTAGTCATTAGAAATTTCACATTTTATTATTTATTTCTGATATATTGTGAAAAAGTATTGATAATATTCAGGGGAACACAAATTTCTTGTTTAGAAACATATAATTGGAAATGAAATTTGATTTCAATTGAAAATTTGCAGAAATAGCATTATTGTTGAGTGTGAAAAATTTTGAAACAATCAAGTGTGCACAAAACGGTTTCACATCGGTCACATCTTGTACCTGGATGTAGATGTCTTGAAATTTTTTATACGATTTCTTCCAATGAACTTTTGGAAAAAATATTTTTCAACCCAATTAACAAAAGTTCATAATTTTTATATGTTTTCAAATAAAAAAGTGATTTTTTTGATTTTGGGTTACAGTAATTTTTTTTAATGAAAGAATTATAAATTTAGTCTTATTCGAAACAGATTAGTGACCTTTAAATATATCATCAAAAAGGTAGCGCTCTGAGACCATAATTTCTTTGGAAAATATCAATGGATTTCTAGATCCACGCCCGACTTCAAAGAGTTAAAGTAGATTAATTCAAATGAATTAACATCTGTAAATATGTGTGCTGTCTGTTTCATATGAGATTTATGTATAGACAAGTTATAAATAAACATTGTTTCATCGATTCCTTTGACAAATGTATTTATGCATATTTTTTACGCAAATGTATGATTATTGACCCAGACTGAACTGATATGTGTTATACGAGTAAAATAAGACAAAATCGAATCAGGTTGTTCATCCCATTGCCGTGTCTAATCAGTCATGAGCCAAACCTGCAGAAAGCAAGATAAGCGAATATTCCACCATACCATACAAGCGTCGTCTTTACAACAAACACATGCCGCGCCCCTTAAGTCCCCTGAATCGTTAAACAACAATGAATTCGGCGGGGATATTGGAAAAGGGCTACATGGTGGGAGTGAAGAGTATACAGCTATGCGACTAGCGGGCACAATTGAACGGAACTAAGCTTATAGAGACATCCATCCGCACCAATGACGTTGAAATAATTGAATAGAGCTGCTGTAGAGTCGATGAGATGATTCGATACATACTATATGAATTGATGTGATATGAAAGCCGGTAGAGATTGCCTATGAGAAACTATTCATGGGTGAGTTTTGTCGGTATATCATATTGTAATTTGATGATTTTGAATAGTTTGTGTAGTTTGTTTTTTGTGACAGTTGCCAACACAAAATCTATCTATATATCCACGTCTTTATTCATTCAGGTAACATATATCTATATGTTTGTCTGTATCTATTTGTTTACCTATCCATACAAAATAAAGTGGTGGCATAATGAATAAACATGTTTTTTTTTTTTTGATTGACAAAAAACACTGAACTATTTCAATTAGTTTTTCATAGTTTATATACACAGTTTCAGAATCCTAAAATTTCATTATAATTTAAAACCAGACAAACATTCACATACAATTTATTAATTATTTATGTGTAAATATTCACAGCTCGTATTTATGTCTCCCTTATATTATTATTAGAGATAATAATGTTAAAATAAAAAAAGACTATATTTTGAAGAAAATTAATGTATCGTATGAAATATATCACCCAACAGCAATTATCACTAATTTAAAAAAAAATATATAATTGCCTGCTTTTGTATCTATGATATTATTGGATATTAGTCTGGTGGTCTCGAGCCTAGTGGATCTGTTGAATAATCTATTTGATATGAATAGTTTCCATTCTTAACCTTCCTCAGATAGCTTGCAGATTGAAAAGAGTTTATTTACAAATTATATGAGGATGACTTAAGGGTCGAAACTAGTTGTGGCTGATAAATAATTGAGTAATTCGCCTAAACTAGTAGGCAAAAATGAACATTGATCTTTAAAATTTAATATAACATTCCGACTAATACAATAGTACGGATAATTTGTTTCATTAAGAAATGAGAAAATAAAAATTATATTTTTATAACATGTATAAAAAAGAGTATTTTAATATTACTTCAAACGATTCATATCTTTCTATATATATAAAATCAAAATTATCCACAAAAAACTTTCGATGACGTCAACTTATTTATTTATGACGTCTGAATTTCATGGTACTCAAATATGTTTATCTAATATATAAAACAGCAACGTTGCAATCTGTCTGCGATAATGATTATATAGATTTAAAAATTCTATATATTGTTTCATTTGGTTACATGTAGAGGCTTATAACTGACAAGTGGGCGAGTACCGCAACCCCAGGGGTTGTTGAGAGCAGCGAGCAAGGAACGAAGCCCCCTAGTTTATATCTATAAAAAAATATACTAGACTGTAATTTGTTTAGGTTTATGCAAAATTTTTCACTGAAGAATAGAATATTAAAATTTATTAAAAAATACGACAATTAATTTTTTTCAAATATATAATTTATCAAGATCAACATTGTGTAATTATTATAAAAATATACAACTCTAGTAATATTAAACATTTTATATGGTATTCAAAAATGATTCCATATTTAATTGAATGACAAATAAATCATGAGTTATGTGAACAAAACTAATCATTTTCATTTCATACACAAGTACACTTTATTGAAAAAGTATCCAAAAAGATATTTACTTAATAATTATTTTTTAATTTAATACTTCAATTAGTGTATAATAAACATCTCGGATTTTTTGTCGATTAGAAGTTTTTAGCTGATAATTTACTTAGAAATTAATTTAATTAAGGAAATGTAAAATAATTACAAAAATACAAAATAAATGCTATATCTATATAAGAAACCTTAAAAATAAATAATATATAATACCGTAATCAAGAAGCTCTATCAAATATCAATTACACATTAATAATATCATGTCAAAAATAACATAAATAAATTGTTTATATTGAAAACGTTTATAGTTAAAAAATATTTTATTGAAATTTAACATATTAATAAAATTTATTTTATTAAAATAAATAAATATATGTAATAGTGATAGATTTTAATTTTTTCAGGCATATAATACTTAAAACATACTTAGCAGCTATGAAATAAACTTTTTTTTAAAATAAATATTATTGATTACAATTAATATACAATTCTTGAAACAAAATTTATCTGAATGTGTCACAAAATGTACATAAACTCTTCTGAAAAGATTTCAATTTCTGTTACGAAATTCAATTTTCACAAACAATAAACGCAATTTATTATAAAAATATATTTTCTCTCAAAACAGTCCATTCGTAACCATTTAGCGTAATACTGATAATATATAAAGAAATACCTCAGAAGGTAAAATATTTAATGTGAAACATTGGTTATGTCGTTGCGTCGTATTTTTTTTTTGTTCTTAAGAAAAATAATTCATTTATAGCAACTGAATATTTATATAAAATTTTTCATTAGACACTTGTTATAAATCCCTAAAATAATTTTTTGAAAATATTAAAATATGATCAAATAAATATTCAGAAAATACAATCATTTATTATTATATAAATGGAAAAATATTCGGAGTTTAGAAAAAAATTTTAACCAAAAAATAATTTGGTTAAATATTTTATATGGACCCGAATTAAAATTTCAATTATTTTTGTTTTAAATCACGTAGTGTACATACTTAAACGCAAACAAGATGATTTTTTTTATTAAATTATTATAGTAATAAATATATTTTGATTAATATAAGTAAATAGAATAACTTGAAAAAGATAAATGTTTCTGTTCGAGCTATGAAATCTATTGTAATAAAAAGATCTAAATTGATTTTATTATCTACAAAAGCCAAATTCTCTCTTTATTTTCCTAATAGTTTAAAAAAAGGATAATAACGTTGCGAAAACTGGTCTTCTGCCAAATCCTACGTTTAAAGAAATACTTCTTTTGCCTCATTCTGAAACGCAGTGGTTAAATAACAGGAAAATCGATTCATTAGTACGCCGTTTTGAAGAAAAGATTAAAAGTAGTTTCACAAATAATTCATTTTAAATCGTTCGTTTTCTTCGATTATCCAGATGATTATATGAAAAAAATGTATCAAACTGTGTCTAGAGGAAATGTGTATCATGTTATTTATATAAGTGTTCGATTTTTCAATACAATTTTACAGAACATTATGTGAGAAATTTATGTGACAACTTTTTTATAAACTGTTCATGGAAATTAAAGAACGTGATCGAATTTGAACGAATATTAAATATTTTTTAAAATATTTATTTTTCAATATTATATATGGATGTTGCGTGTAAAACTTGAAAGAAGAACATTAGTTTTCGTGTATATATTTTCGTTTTATATTCTAATTTTATTGTTTATATGAACCGTTTTAGCTGTCAACAAATAATTTATTTCTTTTATCTATATAATTTTATTTTATATTAAAGACATTATTTATAGTTTCAACAAATATTTTTCAAAATATATACAATATTAAATACTATTTTTAAAATGAAATGTTAACTCGTAAGAATAATCCATTATATTAAATTAATTGCTGATAATTTACGAATATTTAGTCAGCACTTATGTATAAATTTTTAAATCAAATATTTTATAATATTCTTCTTTCAAAGAAATAATTATTTATAAAGATATATATATATATATATATATATATATATATATATATATATATATATATATATATATATATATATATATATATATGTATTAGATTATATGTTAATTTTTACTTACACAGAAGTATAAATTTTAAGATTGTTTATAGTTTTTAAATTTCCAACTGTAATACCTTTAAATAAAAAGATAAAATCTAATAATTTAAAATATAGACAAGTATTGAATAATATTTATGTATTTCTAGAAAGAAATACACACACACACACACATATATATATATATATATATATATATAAAGAGAGAGAGAAAGGTCTGATAAAATAAGTCACCTATTATTTTCCAACTTATAGAATTTATTCATCCTTTCACAAAAAAGAGCAAAAAATAACCTTTTCACAAGCTTGTGGTACAAAAAATACTTTTTTATCTCACATCTACTAACAGTAGTTATCAATCGATAAAAAAAAACAGATTTCGGATGTGAGAAATAATTCTTCAGTGTTTTTTCAAGTGTTAGAAACAATACTTTACAGAATAACAATATGGAAATGGATATACTATAGTCAGTCTACACGATGTGTAGAATAATTGGAAGCATGTTTTTTTGTTTGAAAATTCATGTTTTTTGAAAATTTGATAAAAATAAAGAATAAAAGTGATTTTTTCTTTTTGAAAAAAATCAAAAGAAATGGAATAATGGTAATATTAATCAATATTACCAGTTATTGGTAGCCCATATCAAAACTCATAAATTTTTAGAGATTCCAGACTAAATATTTTTTCAAATAAAATTGACAAAAAATACTATTGAATTCTTTTATAGAATTCTTAAGTGAAGTGAAAACTTAAATTCACACTTCTATTGGCTGAATAGTTTATTTTCAATTGTAAAATAAAAAATGGGTAGCCCACCATACTGGACGTTATTCTACATTAAATGTTAACAATTTAAATATAAAATATAACTTCAAGAATTTAATCGGATATAACAGATTATTTTCTTAATAAAATTACGGAAATAATTAATCTTACAAATCAATAAAAATGAATGTAAATATTTAAAAAATTTGTTAAAAAACATATAAAATGTGGATAGGTACATAAAGTTTGAAACATAAAATTATTAGACGAAACAACATGTAACAGAACATGATATTTTACAATCATGATTATATAGAAACATTATAAATTATACAGAAGGCCAATTAATAATGAATTATTAAAAATAGCATGACAACACGGTAAAAAAACGTATATAAAACTTCCAATTCCTTTATAAATTATTGATTATGATTTGTGATCAAAATAGTAAGTCAAAATTCTCCAACAAAATGATCAATATCACATCTAACATTAAAACGATTTCATAAACTAAATACATATTATGATAATTTATGAAAACCCTGCACGAATCTCGTGCTTTCACAAACTACGTCACAAAGTAAACGACGAATGAGAGTGGAAACTAATTCAACATGCACAACAATTCCTGTACGCCACGAAACAAGAACTTACAGGAATATATTTTCAACGAGACCGTAACCGGCGAGCTGTGGCGATGTGCAACGTTCGAAGTTGAAGAAGTGCTCCATCATCAGAGCAAGAATGTCATCAACAGTAACTTCTTAAATAATATATTAAATATGAACACTCGTTACTCGTCTGTCACTTGACGTTTGTGCGTGGTCGTAAATCGTTTAGATTTTTGTAAAAATAATATAAATGTCTTCGTTTTGGTTCAAGCTATGGAAGAATGAATAAAAAAAACTTTACTTTTTTTGTTTGAAACTCGAAGACTCTTTATAACCGCGAAGCATAACGTCGAATGTTATTGCGATTTCAGGACTCGCTGTAATATATTATAAATGCTATACTGAAAATATGTACTTTTCGATATGCATGTATGTATGTACATGAACATGAACATAAACATATATATATATATATATATATATATATATATATATATATAATGTACAAGTTATTTTTAAATGAAAAATTGTGAATCTTTTATTTCTTTTTTTTCTAAACATGTTGTTTGGATAGACCGAAATAAATTTATTAAAATTTTTATTTAATTTCAATCAGTATATAAATATTTCTCAATAATAATTCATTTTTAATATGTCTAATTTCTTCGTATAAAAATTTAAATAACTTCAAATTCATGGTTTTGCTGTTTTTAAACGAATCATTGGTAAAGAAAGCCAGGTATTGAAACAAATAATCTTAAAAATTTTGAAAAACTTTCTGATCATTGGCTTATATTTGAGTTTTTTTATTAAATAAATACAGGAGTATATGCATTGAAGGATATTTGTATCATGAGAAAATAAACTTATACGGCTATATTACAAGAGCTGTTTGATAATTATCACATTTGATTTCATATGCTGTAAAGATTTAATTATTAACATATTTTCATTATTTATTTTTACACAAGTTTGCCATCAAAAAGAAAATTTATTGAAATGTTAAGGATTGTTATCAATTTTTATAGTTTGCATTGCTTTATACAGTCATATTTTTTAATCGTTATATGTATAGATATATACATACATACATGTGTGCGTGTATTTGTGTTTGTAATATATATGACACGTTGAATATTTATAATAATATGGATTGTAAAAATTAACTACCGGAACGAACATTTTATTCTGACATTCAATAAAGTACTTACATACTCTTGTACACATGAATCGAGCACACATTTGTATAAATTTAAATGTATATAATTAGCGGGCGACTATGAATTATACTAGTGTAACATAATTTCCGGAACGACGAAATGAGAGTGCATATTACCCGGATGCCTGTCGCGAAGTTTATGTGATGTGCGGCCATTAAAAAAGCAGGGCACACCCTGCTGCATGCAAAGCCTTCCGTCTTTCACCGACGAGAAACGGGAAGAAGTAAGAATTTAATAGGACAGACGCGCGACGTTGGAGACCTACGTCACCCCTACAGCTTAGCATGACATATTAAAAGAACGCTTCAAAATTTCAACTCTGAAATGTTACGTTGCGAATATAAACTTACATCAATCAAGTTAATTGGATGCGGCAATGTTATGATTTTTTTATGCAACAATATTATATCTTACTATAAAAGTTGATTCAAGTTCAACGGATACGCTCAAGTAATGAGGTTATATAATTTCATGTAGTTAACAGTTAAGGCACAGTAGAATAAATTTCCACATGAAAGCGCTTTTATACACAAATTTCAAACATATATTATAATATACCACGAGCTTTCTTTAAGTGGTGTTACTCTTTCTCAATCTTTTCCTAATACATATATACATGCACACACACACATATATATATATATATATATATATATATATATTTATTATATGTGTGTGTGTGCAATGTATGTATGTGTGTCACCTCATCAGAATTAGTTCTATTAATGCATTACATATAAGTATTACATACATAAATATCAAACTGTATTATTAAGCTTGACGATATATTCAAATAGAATTCTCTTTTCTATTTGAAATTAAAGAAAAATTACAATAAAAAAAGCAAAAACTTAAGTGTTTATCGATAATCTTTATTCAAGAAAAAAATGATTTCTATTTTTATTAAGAATAAGGTATGATTATAGAAAAAATAGATGCTTTATTAAAACCTATTATTTTTTAAAATCAATTTCATATTAAACTTTTGATCAAAGTTTACTCACGAGAACATTAATATTTTAAAAGTAAAAATGTAAGAATCATACGAACAATTATAATTTGACACTATTACTAAATTCACGTTCAGAAATGAAACACTTCCGAGACACTAACAAACGTTTTATTATCAAATTTATTTTTCTTATCAGATTTTCTGTGCATCTACGATAAAATATCCCACTTGAAATGCGTCAAATAAAATAATCAGCAATTGTTAAACAATCTCTAAGTCAGTAACAGGGTGTATCTTCGTATGTATTTTAGAGCTTCACTGGTTGAACTGAAAAAAGTAGGCCTGTCAAGGTGTTATGGAAAAAATAATCCCTTATTTAACGCAAATTTCCAATCCGAGATACGATTAGTAATTTCTCAAAAGGCGAAAATTGAGCCTAAGAGATTGATATTTGTAATGTGTAAAAGAAGAAGCTCAATGTTTATCGAATGCACAAATATTGAACATTTTGATACGGAAGAATTATATGTTGTTTGAAGAGTAAATTATTCATAAAAGTGAAAACGATACATTCATAAATATTTTGGTGGTAATTTTAAATAATCCTGAATTTATTAAGTATTAAGCAACAATATATTCTCGGAGTTATTATAAGGATGTATATATATATTAGGTGTATACATTAATTCGGTACCTTTTTATATGAAATGAATGTGTGTGAAAAAATGAAACACATTTCAATCCTCCATCTATCGAGTAACAGACTAATTCCATGTCGAAAAAAAGTGACTGATTTGAATCGATAAATTTATAATATATTTTCGAACTTATTCCACTGTCTTAGCATTTTTGCATATTTTATACGTTACAACACCTTCTTCCAAAGTTGAATAAATCATTCTGACGACTTCTGAAGTATTTTTTCAATTGGAATGAGAAAAGTATATAATATCTACTATGCTGCTTTTCGGACGCCATCGTGTTCACTACTGTTTTGTGAGGTTATACCAACTACTTGGTCAAGATATATAGTATTTTTAAACGTTAAATTGGCACTTTAAAATCCTAAAACAACGAGAAAATAGTTTTATTTAAAACATAGTTATGACTGATTCAAATTAAAGCCACAGAATTAAATTTTACACCAAACATTATATATATATATATATATATATATATATATATATATATATATATATAAACTACTATTAGTACTTAAATTTTTATACAGAACGGTATGTTAACCATTTAATTACAAAAACGATACGCGATATAGTAATTACAAAAAAAATCCATATGCTATAGAATTCAATTTCTAACTCTTGATATGTCGCTCAACAATACTATTGGATTTTGTGTTTAATAAAAGATGGGTAAGGGAATATTTTAAAAATTGGTATCTTCTGTCATTTTTCCTATCATTGGATGTATTTACAAAACTGTTTGAAAATGTTTTGTTTTTCTTGAATATGTAATTATTGTTTTATTAAATCCATCTTTTTCTGTTCTAAATTGATTCAAAAATGACAAAATAGAGAATAAAAATTATTACTCTAAACAATACTCTTTATACAGTAGTAATATTTATTGATTATACAACCTATTTACTAAATAGATTGAATATAAATGAATACAATTATTTATACTGAATGAAAATTACATGCTTCGTTTCCTTAAATCAACATAAAAATATATTCAACTTCATGTTCAAAATGCATATAGTCACATACAAAGAGGAAAACTTAAAACGCAAAATGCAGACATATATTTATGCTTCCACAATATAAACGAATTGAAAAACAGTAACATATCATTACAGCGAACGAATAAAATAAAATAAAGTAACAGAAAAATAAAAACGAATACGGATTTCAGCAGTGCATGTAAGAAATATGACATTTACGAATCATTTACTTAATCGAAAACGATTATGTATTTAAACCGATATGGAAAAAAAGAAAAAGAATTCCGTAAATTGCTACCGGCATAGTTGATTGAAAAATAAAATAAAAATAATAAAGGCAATTAAAATAGTCCAAAGGATAAATGAAAAAAACTGTACCATTGAAGTTTCACCGGTAACTGAGACGCAGTATTGTTCTAACTGCAACAAAAAAAACAAACGTAAATTTTAATACTGATATTCAAATTTTTTCTTTCAAATAAACCAATTATTAAGAAAAATCTTATATTATATAGAGCCACATTTTTAATGTGTATATTTTCTCAATAATATTATTGATTGATATATTTTTATGTTCATTTATACAGTAACTTAAGTCTTTCCAGTTACAAATAAAATTTCTTATTTAATTCATATTAATGTTGTACCATGTATATTTCTCTTTAGGAAAAATTTACCTCAAGGATTAAATATTTACGTACTTAAACTCCAAACCATTCGTACTTATTTTTTATCTGTAATTTCTATCTATCTTAATTAAATAATAATAATTTATTTACGACTAATGCAGAAACGTTTAAAAATAAATATGCATAAATGTTCAATAGTAGAACCATTGCGTATTCATGATGAAAACCAATGAAATTAAGAAGTAGTTTATAAGATTTCATAAACCATGAATGACAGGTAAGATCTGTTAATTAATGCACGAAGATTTGAACGTCAAAGTGCCTTTCAGCATATTGTAAATACAGTATAAAATATGATCAAGGAAGAATCATACTTGTTATGTCATATCCAATCTATAATATTAAATACTTCTACTAAACTGTATACAACAATATAATACTACATTTTCATAAGAAAACTTATCTTACTTAGGTTTTACATGATTTATTCGAAGAATTTCTAAGCCAAAGGATGAGTGTGTTGATCTCTGAGAATAGATTTGGAATCAGAATATTAAAGAAAAACATATTTTCAGTAATTAAGAATTTTTTTATGCATGTAGAAATATTAAGTGCTATAATTTTCGTATAGAGGCTAGTCGAATGATTTATAGATTTGACTATTTAGAAATGCAAAGGAAATCTGAGGTATGCAGAGTAATTGATCGTTTACATGCAGAATTTTACATTATTCACTAAGTTTATACACTTTATTGTTGTTTTTTTCTTATTTATCCATTAGTTCAATAAAAAAAATTCATACGATATAAGACCTTGTATATTAAATATATTATTAATGTTCAATCCTACTAAAATAATAAAAAAATTATAAGAATTAATTCTATTTTTATTATCATACTAGTTAATTTGAAAATGTCTTCAGTCTAAAACAATAAATGCGTATAAAATTGATGAAAATTACAAACTTAAAACATTTTTAATTCTACTTTTATTTGAGTGCATAAACCTATAACTGCCATTGAATTAATTTTAATAGTTTATTAGAAAGTTGTTAATAAGAAAATAAACGAAATCTGGAAACATTCATTGCGATTTACAAAAACATATCACTGTTTAAATATTTAAAATTTTCTGCTCATTAATACAAATAATATGTAGGTTTTGGAATAACTCCAGCGTTTAAATATAAAAATATAAAAGGATCGTCGCTTTCAGAATCGAAAGATAGTTAAAACATGTTTTAAACAATTCTGCGCCACAGCGATCGGGTTTGTAATATCATTAGACGTTTTCTTTGGAGATGTTGATGAACGTAGATCTGCCACATTTCTCTATTCATGGATACCGTTCATTGCGCACATTTACTTTGCTTGCTTGAATAAAGAGGTAATAAAATAAAACGGTGTCCTAGGACGCGTGATAACCCCCTCATCTCCATACACGTCTAATGCGCCAATTTACGTAAAAGGTTTATATAACACTGGATACTCTGTTTTGCAGGATATAATACGGTACTGACACAGCTCAGGGATGTCGAGCGGCGTACAGAATGTGGCGCGATAAAAAATTTGCAGCATGGGAATTGTGCGAGTTAATAGTTTTTGTTTGGTATGTGAAATGTATGTTTTTATGTTAAGTTTTTTTAATGTTATGGTTATAGTCAAATATTACGCACCGGACTATATTTCAAATGATAGAATATTTTATAATTCCATGGAAAAAAAAACAGTATTATCGCAGGAAAATCGTTTAAAGAAAAATTATGAAAAGAAGAAAAAAATGTATAAAATTGTAAGAGTTTTTGTGCGAGCATTTAATTTATTTTCATTGCGATCCTTTGTTCGTTGAACAGTAAATCACAAATATGATATTGAATTATCGACATCAAACGCAATTTGAATCTCATTTAGCAGATATTAAGGACGTTATAACTTTACCCACTTTACATTTTATTACTTTTATGTACATTACATACCCTTATATATAAACTTATATTTCAATAATTTATTCAGAGATAAATGAATATTTAACAGCAAATAAAAATATATTTTCATAAATTATTTTTATTCATTTTATTCGTATTCATTTTTTTATTTATTCTCATTATATATATATATATATATATATATATATATATATATAATTATTAATCATGCACAACAATAAAAATAAATAAAGACAACTTTTTAGAAAGTTAACTTATTAAATTAATTTTTTAAATGTTAAGAAATATTATTGATTATATTTTCTTGTTCAATTTATTATACTGTAACTATAATTGACTAGAACTTAACTATAATGGATGGAAAATATTTAAAAAAATTATTAAACGATAAATAGTAGACTTTTTTCAAAAAACTATTACGTTTCGACCTTATAGACAATCAACTGTCACTGAAGAAGATTATTTTTTGTTCTAGACAATCGATTCAATAATAAATAGTGAGTTTATAAGCCCGGATTTAATTTTTGACACATCTAATCGGAAGCCCATTGTACGAATCATTCATCATGTATATATATATATATATATATATATATATATATATATATATATCGTTAAATTTCTAATTTTAAATCCTTTTATTTTTAAATGGAATTTTCTCTGCCTGCTGCAACTTTCAGATTTTATGTACCTATAATCGTAAGTTTCAACTCCAAAAAAAATTCCTTTTATATTTTATTGTTTTCCGATGTCCTGCACTCTTTATTTTCAAAATATTTTCTTATACTACTCATTAAAAATTACTGAAGTTGTTATGACGATTTACATACACAACATCAGACATGCCTTATATACTCAGAATAAGTATAGCGAAATTCTAGGGAATGTAGTAACTTTTGATTATTTTAATGAATGCCTTATTAAGTATATTTTAAGAATATCGACGAGATATATGAATCAATTAGTTCTCAAATAACGAATACGGAGCAATAAAAATTAATTTAAAGTTTTTACAATTTCATATAATTTAATTGATAAATGTTAATCAATATTTTTTACTAAACATTTTACAGATATACATGATAACGTAAACGAACAACTATGAAATAATTAAAATTCATTTATTGAAGTTATTGACTTAAATAGCTGACAGGGAAGAAAAAGAAAAACTATTTAGTCGAAAATGAAATAGAAAACGAATAATTTTCATTTATGTAATGTAAGAGTTGAATTAAAACATATATTTTAAATTAATTGTGTCACGATTATATATATATATATATATATATATATATATATATATATATATATATATATATTAATATTAATTTATACAATATTTGTAAATAAAATATTAGAAAAAAAACTCATCACGGCGACAAAAATAATTAACTAATCGCTCTTAATGCCTGTATTTTATACGCCTACCTTGTTGGTCAAAGATTTATTGCGTGATAAAAACATAATAAGCAGTTTGGAGGTGTCAGATTAAATTATAACTTTGCAATCGATCTTACATAAAATTCAGTCTTCGAGGTACGCAAAACCAACTTTAAATAATACATAAATGAAACATTTTTTTATCATATCGTCATCTCTGTCTATGTTTAAAGATAGTAGAGCCAGTGTAAGATAAGAAGTTATTTTAGAGAGAAACGAACATAATATAATATAAATGAAAGATAGAATTAATGTGACACTATAAATTCTATACATCAGATGTGAACCAGTTTACACAAACCAGATACGGTTAATAAAGTAAGTAATCATTTGGTAATTATGTCTTCTTTGCTGTGGCAGCGTTTCGTAACAACTAATGTATGCAATATAACCACATTCAAGGCAGGATTTTTTGTTATGCCAAATGCATGAAGACAGTGTGTTAACATTTTGCCGAGCGGCTCGCATCAGATCTCGCCAAACCACGCCTTTTACATGTACCGAGACAGGCTTCTAAATACATTTACATTTTATTACAAGGCAATCAGTGATGCGAATGCCATCTTCAGTTATTGTTTCATAAATGCGAGTGTCAATCTAAAAGATATACGAGACGTTTGATTCTCATTTTATATACGCACATATAAACACACACACAATATATATATATATATATAAACTGTTTTCAAGATTGAAAATTTGAAGCAAACACTGTATAAACAAAAGCATTTATGTGTTCGGTATAGGAATGATACCATTTTTATTTGATAGAATTATTTGTTAAAATGGGAACCTTATATACAAGAGAAATAGTTTTTTTATGTTAAAAATATTTTTTTCGGTTTACAAATATGATGTTTTCAGTATAAAATAAACAAAAATATTATAACGTTAGAAATATATTCACCCAAAATATAATATAATCATTAAAAATTGTCAAGATAAAATCTGATACGTAAAGTAAATTAGTGTCAAAAAAAACAAACAACACTTAGCATGTTAACAGTAGTTTTGAAACTCCAGTTTTAGAATAGTTGGTTTACAGATTATGTTTCTATAAATTGATATAAATATAAACTATGAATGATGAAAAATTATAAAATCACATAATTCGTATAAAAGAAAATATTGATGTTTAGTTCTAGTAGATTTTTGAAAATTATATAGTTCAACATTTAATGAAGAATGTGTGTGTTACCAAAAACTAATTGTTTAATCAAAGATGTATCAAAATATTTTAAAAAAAACATTAAGACCTATATATTTCAAACGAAATTAGTTTGAAGGAAATAAAATATATACAATATATATATATATACAATATCTTCATAATTTCACTGTAAAGAAATAAATTATACTTAAACGATTTATTTATGAATTTTGATAGAACAATAATAATTATAATATATATATAGAGAAAGTAATATTTATGTGAATGTTATTAAAGTGAACTACAATTTAGATGATTAAAAACTAAATAAATAAAGTTATATTATTAAAAATTAAATGTCAAAAATGTGAAAATAAACAACTAATATTTCAAGGCTATAATAAAATAAACAAATACGACTATATTAGAAGCTGACATTTAATAAAATAATTTAAGAAAAATATTTTTATAATTGATCTTTAAAAAAAATTTAGCAATTGAAACAATAATCGTCAAAAGAATTAATATATTGTCTTTTTTTTAGTATCCAATAAAGATAATTCTGAACAGTTATATATAAATATATATATATATATACACATATATGTAAAGTTTTTAATTTCATTCCCATCCTTTTCACCCTATTCAATTGGAAGTACGGAACAGTTTTATTTATTTTAACATAATAAATATAAATACATGACCTTTTAAATAATATCAAAATAATTACCCAAACTCAAATCGTGACAAAATTATAATTAAAAGGAATCAAAACAACTGTGTTGGTATTTATTTTCACTGTCAAAAAGGTGTTTTATTTACTTAATATAAAGAATTACATTTTGTATTTTACCATTCTCTTTTGCTCATAATAATTTATATACAACAAAAAGCATTGTATTTATATAATATTTCTTATATACAAATATATATATATATATATAAATTAACTTAACATTGAATTGAATTTTGAATAAAAGTATTTATTACTCCATATTATTTATTATTATTATATATATATATATTATTAAGACAATAAACGTGGTCGAGGAAGAAATAAATTCAGAATATACACAACAGCAAATAATAAAAAAAGAACTATCTATATGAATGTAGAGTATAATATAATTTATAAAATAGACCTATCAGTTCGGAAAATTGTGAAACGCGAAGCTTTACTTAATCTGACACAAACTATCATCCGGTCATACATTAAACTATGTGGCTCGGCTACGTGATTCGGCATGTACAAACACAATAGCGATCCCGCGACCTCCCGTACGGACACGCACTAACTGCCAAGCTTGGAGGGATTATGCCGGCGTTCGTATATGACTTCTGGACATGCCATCCGCCAATTCCGGCCGCATACAAACAACATAGCCAACACAACACCACCTTCAAGTCAGCTCAGACTGTCGGTTCGTATCCCGTATAGCCCCACCCCCATCACTAAATTTGCTCACTGTTTATAAATACGATATTAAATCGGTAATCCCTGACGAGCTATCTGCATGAACCAACCACTAACGCTGGTACAAAACGGTACACTCGTGTTTGCCATGTCGGATACACTTGGAAGACAAATTTATTATCATTGAGATTAAAAAATATCACACGAGATGATAATATTTTCATTCATATTATTTTTTTCCGTTTCGTACTGTTTCGCATTTAATTTAATTATGTGATACATTTTAACATTCAATGCGATAAATTAATCTGTCATTTTTAACAATTTCACTTTATACCTCAGAATATTATATTAATAAATATATATATATATATATATATATATATATATATATATATATATATATACATACACATACACCAAATTATGAAATATTCTATTTAAAAAAAATAACTAAACTCATATATCATTAATTCATACTTTGCAGAATATACAATATGAATATAGCAAAAGTTTTCTAAGTATCGTTGAACTGATCTTGAAAGATGTTTGTCGCGCTTGGTTTTCATGTTCTACGAGAAGTTTGTATCGCGTGATCTTATGTTACGAAGCAGAGATTTCAGATGTCCCCAAATGACTGCTTCGAAATCAGTGCAAGAGAACTGAAATATTCATTCGTTTACGTGTAACAATTTATATATGTTTTAGAAGTTGGAATTGAGTCGTTTGAACAATTGAGAAAATAAATTGAAACGAATGAATACTGTTCGCATTTACATTTTCCTTTCTTACACACACACACATACACATATATATATATATATATATATATATATATATATACATATATATGCATGTATAGTGTATATAATTAAGCATTCACTGTATATTTTTGAAGTTAAAATAAATATCATATGCAAAAAATAACTTAATTGTGTGATATAGCACATAATTGTGTTACAATATAATTCAATGCTAACAGTAAAAACTAAATTTAGGAAATCCTCATACGCTAATGTTTCATGATTTTATTTGTATATATATATATATATATACATACAACTTTTTCATTAATCATTTCAAAATATCAAAGAATAATTTTTAAGCCGTCAGTATTCAACACGAAATAATCTTTAATTCAGTATTATGAATGTTATTTTTCCTAGAATATTTAAAATGAGAACATATAATACATACATGCGTACTATATATATATATATACACACACACATATATATATATATACATTTATATATATGTATATATATATATATACATATATATATATACATTTATATATATATATATATATATTTGTATATATTATATATATGTGTGTGTGTGTACGTTTTGTGTAAACGCACGCATAGCAAGAGACTCAATTACGAAATGATTTATTATTAGAATATTGCAAAAACCAAAAATTTACAGAGAATTTAGCATAAAACTCTAAAAATTGTATAGTATTTTTTCATTATTTGTTGATAAATATATATTTAAAAATTCATCTATATTAACAACGTCCCATTGAAATTTTCTATAACTGAATTGTGACACAAACAATCTTAGTTACTAGTTAGTAGCACATTTAGTAACTTTGGATAGTAAGTACAGAAATTTAATTTGATTATACAGTAGCGAAATAATTGTATACCGTTGACCAACAAGTAACGAATAGCAACCACTCAGTCACTGTGAATAGAACATTTAGTTTATTGGCTACTGACTCTTATCAGCGACTAAAATCGCAGTGAGTAGTAACTAAATCCTCTTTGTATAATAGTCTGTTAAATAATAAAATGAATCCATTTACATATTTTATAATATTATTTACCTTTGAAATAAAATTGAAGTTTAATAATCTTTTATGAAAGTATAAACAAAAAATAGTAATAAATTGCAGGTGTGAAACTGGTAATGTGAAGGTGGTAAACTGGTATAGCATATATAACAAAATATTGTACTTTATAGAAAAATAGTATTAATAGTAAAAATCACTAATATTTGGAATGCAAATTAGAGAAAACAGACATTTCAAAATAAAAACTTAACAATTCCAAAATTTTAAACTGGGTATTTACGAATTATATGAAAAAACAATAATGAAGGCATATGATAATGATGCATTTTTTCTTCATTATAATATTAAAATTGATATATGAACTGATATACTCGTATATGTAAAATAAATAATAAAAGGTGGAATACGAAAAAAATTCAAAATAAAAATAATGGTCAACATAAATGAATAAATATTCTACCCGTTTGACTACATATTATACTTTTGCATTTGTTAAAATATTTCATCTATTTTGATGGTAATTCTATTAATTTAGCATTACAGGTTAACAAAATCGAGTACAAAATATCAGTGTAAATGTCTGTGCTGACGTTCTGAAAATGATATTATTACTATCAAAATTCTACAAGTATATCAAAATAGTCAAAAATCACTTTTTAGTTATTTAATAAAAGAAATGTCATAGTATCCTTTAATTTTAATTCATATTTGTATCTGCTGTTGAATTATCGTTATGAAAAATATGTAAAATTGAAACAAATTGATTTTTCTTTACACAATCTAAAATTTAAATATATATATATATATATATATATATATATATATATATATATATATATATATATATATATATATATATATATATATATATAATATGTATGTATGTATTTTGCAACAGTTTTGAAATCATTTTTGTTCAGAATAATATTAATGTCTGAAATGAAAAAAAAACTATTGCATATCACTCAGTTTATTACGCGAGAAAATCAGATATAGAAGCGGACTTCACTTAAAAGCAGACAAGACAACGGCTGTGAACAATCATTACAATCACAATGGACGTTAAGCTTGTGCCCGTTTGGTCATAGATGCCGTAAGTCGAGCATACGAACACACAGAAAGATGTTTGCTTGCATTGAGATGTGAATTGCGATCGTAAAGGGACAGCCAATGAGCAGAGTACATTGCAATCGTCGTACGTCGACTTCAAGTGAGATGTGTCTGCAAGTTACGGTGAAGGGTTGAGTAAGTTAGCACAAACAGACGTATGGAACGTTTACCCGTCAGCTATCGTGTTCTAAACATTTTAATAGTAAATAAAATAAAAAAACAACCCTCAACAAATACTTCTCAGTCGATTTTTATTGAATTTAATACGGAATTTATTCTTCGCTTTTAGAACAAGTGTGGTGTTTACATCTGTTACTGTTTTAAATTAAATTGTTGAACTTTAATAGATTTTCATTTGAACTGCATTTAATTCAATCCTCTAATTTATATTTAAGAAGTCATTATCTCTCTCTCTCTCATATATATATATATATATATATATATATATATGCATATATATGCATATATATGCATATATATAACACCCATTTTTTCAAAATTTTCAGAAAGAAAGATTGTATAAAATTATAAAAACAAAACAAATATTCCTTTTTAGAAATATTTTTTATTCATTTTCCCATAATACTATATATTTTTGTATACATGCATGTATATATATATATATATATATATATATACAAATATGGTTATAAATTAATTTTTGCTAATAAATGAATATCATGTAATAGTAATGTCTTTAAATAAAACTATAGTTTTATAAATTTGAATTGGAAGAAATATTTTTTGTTAAAACTATTAAATATAATTTTATGCAATCTTTATATTTTTGTAAAAAATAAATTCTAGACAGTTAAATATTTTAAAACTTATTTTAAAAGTACTTCCGTAACAAAATTTCCTACTATAAAATAAAAAGCTACTCTAAATGACTTCCATTAATAACTTGTAGGAAGAAAGATTTTTAATATTAATCAACGTAACCAAGTGGAATAATATATATATATATATATATATATATATATATATATATATATTATATATATAAATTTGTATATACATTTTTATAAATTACTAATTTATAATGAATACATACTTTTTGAGATTAAATGAAATCTAGAGATACTATAAATATTTTTCTTGTTGAAAAAGCATCAGATTTTCAATATATATATATATATATATATATATATATATATATATATATATATATATATATATATATATATATATATATATATAAATTTGTATATAAATTACTAATTTATAATGAATACATATTTTTTGAGATTGAATGAAATCTAGAGACAATATAAATAATTTTCTTGTTTAAAAAGCATCAGATTTTCAATATATATATATATATTTGGTATAATAATTTTAATACTTATTATGAATTTACTTCAAAGTTAAAATGTTCTTTGATTTAAAATTGAAAATGCTTAGAAGTAAGTCTAAGAGAAACAAATATTAGGATGTTTAAGCTTTAAACATCTTTAAAAATGGATTTCATGTCAGTTTCAAAAATAAACTGTGTATTTTATAAAATATTACATATAGTCCTGCGTATATGAGAAAAAAATTCATTCTGAAGTTTGTAATGAAAAGATAAAATATGTATACAGTATATTAAAACCAATATATTATACAAATTTTCAACTCGTATTTAAAAAATATATATATATAAACAACTCCGAGAAGATCGGCATCCAATAAGATACTATTGATTAAAAAACATGTTCATCTCGAGCATGAAAATGCGATAGTATCATCTTTTGTTATTAAAATTTTATTTGTGATATAAAATCTTAATTTTTATCGGTCCACTGATTATAAACTTCGTAATATTGAAAGGCCGCACTAATTAATTTAAAGTATTCTGGATTCGCTTCACACAAGATTAAGCACGGAATTTTCATATTCTTGGAATATCAAAAAAATATACGATGACGTCAATGATATTAATAAATACAACATTGTGTTTTTCTTGATTATATAAAGAAGATAAATCGGCTTTATCAATTTTCTTATCGATGTGCGTTTTTATTCGCTTCTCTTTTATATTACTTTCACATTTTAATTGAGAATTTATTCGTTGAAGAAAATATTCATAAAACAAAATATAAACACATACATGTATACTCTATATAAGAGAAGAAATTGATTTGTTCTTTTAAGATATGTTTGTAAGTATTTTTATATAATTAATATTTATTTTATTATGTTATTTTATATATCTGTTTTATCTTTTATACCTATTGTATATTACTCTTTCAATAAACATATCATAATTTAGTTTAGGTGAAAACATTTTTTGATGTTCTACAAAACTTCTCAACACCTACAACTTTGTGAATCTTCGGAAAAAAAGTCGTTACATAATATGTTCTGAATGAGACGCTTTGAGATTTGTTCGTCTTTTCTCGTTCCGCCTTCAATAAGAAAAACTGTCACTGACAGAAACTCTTGAAACTATAGTTGTCGTTTTCTACAACCTTTCGCAAAGTTTTGTCTCTTATATGTTTAATACTCTTTACTTAAAGAACAAAGTACAATATAACACAATATTACTTTCGCGGGAAAAAGCATTTAAATAATTATTTTTCTGTATATGATTCAACACTGTACTAATTTTAATAACAAAAGTTTTATTTGTTCGAAAGTAATATTCATTTAAATACTAAATTTCTCACAGTATTCAGAATATTTTTTTCATTTTTGTTTCGGTGGTCGTTCGACATGAATAAAATATGCATGTATATGCACACATATGTGTGTATGTGCATAATTATTCATATATAATAAGGCTCGAAGCAGTCGCGTAGTGGTAACATATTTCAAATTAAAAAGTATAATTTGCATCAAATGAGAATCGACTGCAAGTTCACGTTCATCGTGCAAACTTGTTTTAGTTGCAATGATGCAGTCAACAAAGTTGAATCACTACAGATGGATGAAGCAAACGCAGCAAACTCATCTCATATCCGACACGGTTTGATGAAAATGTGTACGGCACACTACAGTGTGAAGGCTCAGATGCTCTGTTCATTACAGATTTGCTTGATTACTCCTGAAATTTCTCTGTTGTTGATGAAAATTCATTATTTGTCGGACTGATTAAATATGCATGCAATTTTCATCATGTTCGTACGACATAATTTGTTTTTAACGTTGTAATACGTTGGATATGCGTATTTTTATATCATAAAAAAATTGATGATAAACTTAATACAAAAGTAAACCAATGGAAATTGAGATATTAGGTCTATTTTTTTAAAGAAATGATTAATGATTAGATATTAAATAAAAGATTTTTAATAACATAAAATTATAATACCAGTAATTTTTTATCTTGTGTTTTTTTGTTAATACTATGTTCTGTGAATATTCTTTCAAGATAATTGAATTAGTTTTGAAATATATACAAAGAAAGGCTCTATATCATAATATAATTATTTTAATGTACTTTAATGAAAACTTATAGTATTTTAGATTGTTTAATTTTTCCATAAAACACTTCCGTTAATATTGTTCTGGTTATATTTTTTAATACTAATATATCGCCTAGAAATGCAAGCACTACATTTAAAATTTTTTATTTAACCACGCAATAATATAAATTTATATGAATTTAAAGTAACAATCAATTAAACTAAATAAAATAAGATTAACGTTCTATACAATTGAAATGAATTAAAGCTACAATTGAAAATAATTGTATTTGCAATAAAAATTTATTCATATTTATAAATAATTATGATTTAGTTTTGAATATATTATAAGTATTCACGAAGTAATCAATATTCCAAAGAAAATAAGTAGGAAAGGATATTTAACAACGGTTTATTTAACATCTATTAAATACTTTAACCCTTTCGTTACTAACGGGATACATATGTCCCACCGATTTTCAAAAATGTTTGTCAGGGAAATACTTTCCATAGTGAACCCACTATAAAATAGTGATGGGACAAAATTTCAACAAAAACAAAACAAGTCGTATTGAAAGGGATAACAATACATTTTTTATTTAAAATTGACAGTTTAGAAAATTCAGGTACAATGTAAGATATTTTTTTCTATTTAATACTGTTGTGAATGTTATAAATTAATATTTATAATTTTATTTAAATATTTATATACAGTGGAGATTGATGATCATACCTATATATATATATATATATATATATTTCATTAGAATTAGTTGTCTTAAAACAATAACTGAAATATTGTGTCCATTAAATTAATATATTCGGACACATACTATGCATTTATGCATATAAAAAACTAAATAGATTGTTGAATTACATTAATTTTAAGTCCAGAAAAAAATTAAGTTAGGTAATGTATGTCAAAAAATTTAAATTCATTTAAGAATAATATAAAAAATGCAATATAACAATTAATGTCCATTGATATTTGATAATCTTGAGCAGATTAAATAGTAATACATGTGTATATACATGACAGAATAAACTACAAAATCAATTCAAATCTAGATGAACAACTAGAAACTGACTAAGATGCTATAATATATTTGAAACAAAGAGAACAGAAATAATTAAAACCTAGAAATCAAGTTAACCGAAATAAATAAATTTTAAAACGCGCATTTAAGTTTCAACTAACAAATTACTGTGAAAAAAGAAACAAACAACATTACGGGTTTATATTTATTTCAGAGAAAAATTGGAAAATTAATTTTGCGAGCGTATAAAAAGAACAATTTGAGTTTGTTTGAACTTGTTTCAAGTATAAATTTGTTTAAAAACTTTTAATTCCATATAATTATTTTGCTGCAAACTAGGGCCAAGAAAACGGACTGTATCCAGTCAGTGATGTAGATGAGTTGCAGCATGTTACTAGCGTCCTCTGTCTACGGTCGATCGTTATTTAACTTCCAACTTCCTTACGAACGCTACTGCGTTAATTAAGTCCAAATCAAATTACCATTTGGATTTCATGCTCATTAAATCCCACTTTAGTAAGGCCCTCGGCCTGGCAAGGGTAAACGTTGGTTCCCAGAGCGACTTTGGATAAATTTCAACGTAATAA
This sequence comes from Acanthacorydalis orientalis, assembly GCA_034766995.1. Lineage (NCBI taxonomy): Eukaryota > Metazoa > Arthropoda > Insecta > Megaloptera > Corydalidae > Acanthacorydalis > Acanthacorydalis orientalis. Next base: position 18,249,637 of record CM068314.1, read on the forward strand.
GCTAATTCCTGAAACCATATAGTTGTAGCGACAAGCAATGAAAGAGGTGAGACTTATAATGATATGTTTTGGGAATAGTGACGGAGATAACGTTATTAAATAACATAGGTGATATAGAATAACGAACACAGCACCTGTGGAATTTTCTCTCGTTAAAAACGCGGTGTCGAGATCAAATTAATATTTTAATTAAAAACAATTGTTGATTTCTAAATGGACTCTTTTTATGAATTAAGAAAAAAACTTTTTTTCAAGTAAACTTAAATACATAAATGTGATTTACATATAAATAACGCATCAATAATAACAAAAAAGAATAACTGATTGATTATTAAACATGTCTACTGTACAATTAATATCTATTGTGTATCATGTGTGTATATATATATATATATATATATATATATAATATTTTAATAGTAAATTAGAAATTAATTTAGAATAATTGATTCATGCGATACAAAGGAAAATATCGTACTAATTAAGATTCACAATTATTTTAATATTCACTTATTTTAATGTAAAACATATTTAATAAAATACATTTTGTAAAATATATAATGTTCACTTATTTTAATAAAATTTAAACATAAATTTTATTTGTAATTAAAACTAAATACAGTACATATCGGTTTTAAAAATTTCATTTTTTATATTTGACTGTCACATTGAATCAATGGCCTTAAACAATTTAATAATTGTATGTTTTATGATAATTTTTCGTGATGTAAAAATTTTGTCCAGTATTTGATGAATGCAAAAAAGCAATAAATTCAATTCCAATAAACGTGATTCATTTAACAAACATATAATTTGAATTCAAAAAAAGTTTAAATTAAATAAACCGTTGGCTATACTGTAAAAATTTCCAGCCAGTCTCAAATTATGAATGGTAACAAATTTATTATTCGACAGAATTACAATGGAAATTTACCAGCTAGCGCAATACAATTTACGTACATGCATGTGCAAATTTTACACGATTACTGGCACCCAGCTATGATGGAATATAGATGACATTATTTGAATATTTCAATCTCAATTTACCTGACAATTTAGTCAGTCGAGCGTCCTACACAGGTATGATACATTTTTATACGATAAAGCGTTTAAAATCCGTCGCATTCAACTCGATTAATAAACTCATCTAACTCATTATAATAAGCAGATGGTGTTTTAAGAAACACTAGAGAAAGCGTTCAAGTTCTTTTCACTTGATGTCACGTTGATAAAAACACACGACCTGGTACAGTTGTGGTAACGTTGGAATAGGTCGCAATGTGGTCGAAAAGCACCTTTGGGTGCATTTCTTTTCGTTAATGTTTTTACGCAAGAGTAACGGTGCAGATAGTCTAAAGAAATTCACTCGGCACAAGCTTAGAATTTATATGACCATTCAGACCTGTTTATTGTAAAGAAGCCTTCTTTATATCAATGTTTTCTACATAAATGGAATAAAAAATATCGAATTAACTTTCATATACATGTAGTTTTATGCAATTTCAATCAATCTTTAAGAAAAAAATTTAAAATTCAAATATAATCACAATAATTACTTTTTGGAAATTTCCAGTTTCTTTAATATTAAAATAAAAATGTATTTCAATTAACAAAAATATGTTTATAAGATTTAAATTAATCTGTTATATATAAAATGTATAATCAAATTATTTAAAAATATCTATTATATTAGTATCGTTTATATTATTAATCGGCTTTCTTCATTAATATAAATTGTTTTGTTTATACAATATATTGAACTAGAAGTTTAATTTAGTAGTCACGAAATAAAATTTTATCACAGATTGGTAAAACGACATAATATTATAATATATTTCAATAAATTATATTTTTAGAAGAGTGTATCAAAATTGTGTATACTAGAAGTTAATATCATAGAAAGAATCCTAAAACATACCTTATGTTTGTAAAAAAATATTTTTCAATTACTATAAGTAATTTATATATATATATATATATATATATATATATATATATATATGTATATAATAATAATATATATATATGATACAAATATAATAGGAAAGTGAGCGTCATTATTTTCGAAACTACCAAAAAATATAAATGTAATTGAAAAATTATTTTATTTTGTTTCATCTACTTTAATACGATAATTTATTTAATATTGATTTATAATCTTTCAGTGTTTCATATTTTATTACTGTTTGACACCATATACAGTTATTACTACCAGTAATATACTTTTCTTACATTAAACTTCATAGAAATTTTTAATACAGTTATGAAAACTGTTCTGAAAGAACGTTATATTAGTTGTTATATAGTAGTATTTTCAATTTATATTATTATAAAAATAGTGATATATATATATATATATATATATATATATAACAAGAATAAATACATGTATGTGTTAAATATGTGTATTTTAGAAACATTATATATTTTAAAACAGAAATATATGATTATGTACTTTCATTGTATTATAAATTATGTAAACATTTGGAAAATATATTGTAATGATTAGTATTTATATATAATATTGTAATATTTACATTATTAAAAAAATATAATACTAAAATAACTCAAAAATGGTTGAAGTTACAAAAATCGTATTGAGTAATTTACTTAGAATTTGATATATTCTTCTTAACGTTATATGAAGTTCCTTACACAATTTTTTTGCTGACTAGCAATCAGTAAGGTTTCTAGATTAAAAATTAAAATTTTAAGTTGTAAGGTGGGGTGTGACAAGGCTATATGAGGCCATATCTGTTCCAGTCAGGACTGATTAGATCTTGTCAGGTTTGATGAGATTTGGTCAGGTTAAATCAGAGCGGATCTTCTATATTTTTTTAAAAAAAGTTTAAATATGTTTTTCTGTGTTAACAGTAAATCAATACATATGTATTGATCTAATTTGGCCTGGTCTGAATATACCTTATCAGACTAGATCAAATCTGACCTGAACTATACATAATAAAAACATTTCCAACCGGGCATTGCAATATTTTATTTTCTGATGGAAAAATATGACTTAAATTGCTAGTCGCCAAAAACCTTTTGAGAAATATTGTATAATGCTACGAAAATGGTATATTAAAATTTAAAGTCAATAGTGCATTAGTGGTACTTAAAACCAAAATTGTGGTTATGATAAAATTATACCTGAGTTTTTTTGAACAAATTTGAAAATAATGTATGTATTAATTTATAATCACGATATTCAAACTAAAATCGAACTGCTTTTAATGATTGTATTCAAGCACAAAGCTACATAAAAAAGAATTCATTTGATATTGTATTATAAAAAAGTTTCTGTAAACAGAAAATAAACTTTATGAAAAGTCTTTTTTGTTACAGTTTGATACTGAATATTTGTTTGTGGTTAAAAAGTCAATATCTAACTTTTTTGAAAAAGTTTATACTCAATCCCTAACTGAAATATAATTTATTATCGACAAAAAAATTGATTTCGTATTTTTATCATCAAAGGTCGGAATATGTTAATTTAAAAAATGACTGTGTAGGTGGACATAAGCCCAAACGTATGTACCATTCCATTAAATTCCACTCCATGTTTCAAAAATTATAATTTGATGCCTATTTTTAAAAGACTAATAATTGTTTCACTCTTTTTTAACGAAACGATCAATATGGAACACTACGTTCCCTAAATTTTCATTCTATTCACAAATAAATTTCGATGATGTACGATTTTTTTAGAAAAATAGAGTAACTGAAATTAATTCATATTTATTATAAACGTGTATTTTATTTCACTTGTAAAAAACTAAATTATATTACAGAATTTAAACCTGTAGTTTTACGTTTTTAGATTTAAAAAATATATATAATTCAAAGGAAAAGAACTAAAATTATTTAAAAAGATCAAAATTGATACTTTTCAGTTAATATGAAGTAACAGACATTTTTTTGAAATGTTTAAGACGAAATTAACCTTAAATGCAGAAAGAACCAGTTTAAGTAGTGTTTTAAGTCTATTTGTAAAACTGCATACATCATTTTATTACACAGTGTTATAAAATATACTTTTAAATAGTCATATTTTCTTTATATTCAGCTTGAATTAATGTAAACGTGTATTTATAAATAAACATTATTTGATTTATTATTATAAGATTCATTACAGACTAATGAATTAATTCCTTGTTACCTATTTTATAGTTTATATTATGATTTTAAATATTAAATGTGTAAAATACTTGTACATTTTGTGAATAAATGATATATATATATATATATATATATGTTTGTGTATGTATGTGTGTGTACAAAGGGAATATTGTGCCTACGTATGTATATACGGTATTTAAGAAAATGAAAATGAGTTAACAGTATATGTTCTAGGTATAAGAAAATGGTGTGGCATTAGCACTGAGACATTGCGGACGGTTATTATATACCCTTGCTAATTTCATCTCATTTGCAATGCACTTCACATAATATGGTAACGATGCGTGGGGCACTCCGATTCCCATGTAATGTCTGAGACGAGACACTACACTACTACCAGTGTGTGTATATACACGTACGTGATGTATTTTTAACTCGTACTATAGTTTACAATACCTCCTTCATGGAACGCTTCGTTTCGCTTGTTAAGTTTACTTCTTACCCCACTGCAGACGATGTGATTGTTCTCAATATTATATTGCTGAAGTTGGTACTTGTAAAACAGATTTATACAAATGAATCAAGATAAACGTTTATCTTTTCGTATATATCCATTTGTTCATAACATTTACGTTAAAAGTTACTGTTTTGTGATAATCATTAAGAACATAAATTAAATCAATATAATTGGAGATAAACGAAGTAAAGAGCAATATTGTGCCCATTCACAGTTAATATGTTTTTCGAAGATACATCCCTTGATTTTACTAATGTTATTTATGATTTATTTTATGTATTTACAGGTATTAATATTTATTAATACTACAGACTACTATTATTTTCAACCGATTGTGCTCAGGCCAATAATTATATTTTTTCTTAATTTCATATAGCAACGATTATATCATGGAATTAGACCGAGAACATGTGTATTATGTCTCATTAAATTAATAAACTGAAGTATAATGTGGAAATGGGAATTAATTATCAAGTTATAAAATATCTTTTTTAGAAAACCTTGTGCTAGCTCCATTTTCACACTTTTGGAGATTAATTACTATTCAATGATATATCTTCGGTGACACTAATTTTACAACTGACACAGTAGCCTGAATAAGACTTTCCTTTTTATTGGATTTCGACAATTAATAGAATTTTATTAAACCTCATAAACGATTTATAATTGATAAAATATTATTTTAAATATCAAGATGATGAAGTTTATAATTTAAATAAATTACTACATCTTAAAACTTTTTTATTTGAAAAAAAATGTCTATTTTTCCATTATCTTTAACACAAAATATGATATATTGCCAATAAAAATAAGAATGGAAAAAAAAGTTAATCCACATTGGAGCATTTATTATTACTCTTTTTAGTCAATTCATCAGAACATAAGGGTTTTTACTTGTAAGATAATTAATATTTGATGCAGATGAGATTTCTATGTTAACTGATTTCAAACCAATTTTTTGTCACTTATTTTTTTATAGAGTTTATTATCCATATGTTATATAACCATTCCTCTTATAAATTGTTTTCGGAAAATTATCTTTTTGATAAGTGTAGTTTGTCTTGTAGACTTTAATATAGGAAGCTCAGACGAGTTGTGATCATCAATTCATTTTCAAAAGATTAAGATAATTTTTTATATATAATAATTTATCATATTATAATATATATATATATATACAGTCCCTTAAAAATACTGAATATTTACATTTTATTATATAAAATTTAAAAAAAGATAGCGTTCTTAATTAGAATAAGTTTACATTATAGTTATTACCATAATTATTAAATATTTATTATAAAGAAAAAATGTTTTTCAAAACAAACATTTCCACTAAAAAACAATTAAGTTTTTAGTAAATTGATAAGAAGTTTAAATGAGCAAATATTGAAGCCACTGACGTGTTCTAAAACTGTATCAAATTTAATTAATAATCGAGAGAGAATCATGATTTTAAATTTGAATATAGAAATGAGTTGTGTACCGAAGAGCTATAATAAGAAATATTAATTAATAATTCGGCCATCTTTCTATCGTAAATTACAAGTTATATTAACTAACCCGTTTGTGAACCTTACATAGGACCATATGAAACTGCGAAGTCATTTCCGGTAGCACCCATTCACACTATCATTTCCCATGAACTAAAACTTTGAGCCGCTGATGTTTGCTATTAGTATACTTGGTAACGAATCAATAAAATAAATGTTACCACAATGTAAAGGTATTTTAAGTACGCAATACGTACAACTGTACAAGTTCCACTGTACATATATTGTGTATGGTGTATATATTGTTTATAAGTTTGCGTTATCGGTATGAAGGAAATGCTTTTCCTTTAACGATAACTTATTCCCATGTTGGTATTTCGGGTGATAGGTTGACCAGGTGTATGGAATTTCAAAGCAATTAATGTACCTACATAAAGCTAAAACGTGCATATAAATCTTGCGTAATGTTAAAATAAATTTTGCTGGATTTTACGTCTGCTTAGAATGTTACTATTTTAAAAGAAAAATACTATTCTGCAAGTACGTATGTAATGGAAAATATACTATTTAATTCAAACGTGTTTATGAAAACAAGTAAAAGTTTCACATTATTCAAAAGTGTTTTCCTAAATTTTTTTATCATAAAATTTTATCTAAAATTATTCATAAAAATTACGAAACCAAAAAAAGAAGTAAATATTTCACAAAACTGTTACATTCATACTTTAATTAAATATAGTATTTATTTTTTTCAATGAGTGAAAATTATAAATTACAAAAAAAAACAGAACCACACTTTCATATTTATTGCTAAATATATTGATTTAAGTACAAAAATTTAATAAAATAATTAATTAATTCTTTCTTTCCCTATTATTCTCTCTCTACACACACACACACATATATATATATATATATATATATATATAGAGAGAGAGAGAGAGAGAGTTAAGGAAAGATTTAGAATTCAATTGAAATAAAATTTCCGTACTATATTTATTTAAAAATAATTAGTATTATATATGGATAGACCTTGCTATATAATGCAGAAGTACTTGAAATATACAGTGCATATACTCGTACATATACAGGATTATTCAACAAAGGCGTCACACGAAAGTATTAATAAAAACGTAAAAAATTAAAAAATATTTAAAAAAAAAACATTTTATCCTCCATTTAATATTTTAGTTCAATTCAATCTTTAGTATTGAATTGAATTAAAATACTAAATGAAAAATAATATAATTTTCTTAATCTCTGCACCCCCTTTTAACACTACCATGTAGAAGACTAAATTGGATCATCATATATATATATATATATATATACATGTACATACATGTATATATAGTGTATTTAATCTAAGTAGGTATTGTAATCACAAGAGAAATAAACATTGTAGAAAAAACGGGGAGACAAGATGACAAATGTGTTTTACTATGATGTACTCTGTTTCACTTACATTTTTACTAGAAAAAGATAAAGTATGTATCAACTCTTTCTCTCTCTCTCTCTCTCTCTCTCTCTCTATATATATATATATATATATATATATATATACACACAGAGAGAGAGAGAGACGGAGAAGGAGAGGAAGTATTAAACATAAAAAAATATTCAATTCTATTGAAATAACATTCTATAAACAGAAAATACTGTAAATAATATACAAATAATAAATAATTCGCTGAAAAACATTTAAAAATTTCCAAATATACCGAAATAAATTAAAAAAACTTATAGTAAAGAAAATAAGTACATGAAATGATTTTATAATTATTTACGTCACTACGCCCTCAAACAACTTCAAAATGTATATAAACAGACGATTTCAAAAGATGAAATCAGTTTAATATCAGATACACTCGGAACTATTACGAGATGATAACCGTGCCGAAACCGGTTGTAGTGATTACAAAGAAGGTACTAAGATGACGCGAACAAGAAATAATTTTGATCATGCATTGTATTTTGTACACCTATTTTTTTCTTTACATATAATCAAATACTTATTCGGTTATGTATAAATAATGTATCAACAAGTGTAAACATGTCTAACAAACAAAAACTGTTAGTATATAATGTTTTATATGTGCAGTTTTTATTCCTATAATACTGAAATAGTGATTTGATTATATTATATTTATATTAATATATATATATATATATATATATATATATATATATATATATATATATAGATCAACACGAAAAACATTTATGCAGTTATTATAATGAACACATACCTTTATTTCATTACAATTGAGAAAGAAGACTATTGAATAAATACACACACCATCATACGTCTGTACCTCGGAATTATTAATCACGTGATTAGTAATAATTCATTATAAATCAAAAATAAAATGTACAGATTAACGATACACTTTCATAGTTCGTTACAAAGTTCACTACATAAATTGTACCCATATTTGCTTAAAAGCAAGCGACAAAAATAATTCTTAACACACTACACGGATTCACACTCTGCAACTAACTGCACCTACCACTCTGAATGTCTGTTGAAGGTTACAAGAAGTGCAGCGTATAGATTTTCTAAAACATGTTGACGAAATTATATAAAATATTTGTATACAAATTGTGTAATACAATCAAAGAAGATAGATATTTGTCGTTTCTGTAAGTGCGAACGGATTCATTTTAAACGTTTTTCTAAATTGAAATGAATTATTAATAGAAATAACTATAAAATATTTTACAGTTACAAACAGATCGTTATGTAATTATGTAATACGTGAAGAAATATTTTTTTCAACGATAGAGATTTTTCATACTTGTATTTTATTTCATTTTACTATAAGTATTGTATAAGAGTTTGTCTCATTTCATTTTTAATTTTAATACCAATAAATATTTTAAAACATCAAAAGTCTCACATTTACATTTTCATATATTTTATGAAAATTATGTTCTATATACTAGTTTATCAATAACTATAAATATTAAAATAATAATTTACACTATTATGAATAATATTCCAACGAAATATTTAGTTTATACAAAAAAAGTATTTTTTTATTAATTATATTACCTATTTCAATAATAATACATTCATTCGTTTCATCTTAACACAGATCATATTCTACAGACACAATATTTATCCTTAAGTTACCGTCATTGCATTATACCAGTGTTCTTCAAACTGTCTGAATTTTTGAAAAAAAACCAGAAAAGATAAAAATTCATAACAGTGAATTTATAATAATTTCTTTTATTTCTATAAATATCTATTATTATTTAGTAAAACTGTATTTATGAGTACACATACGTTACCGCTCAATCAGAATTAAATAATAAAATTTGTTCATGTAAAATGTCTGATTTTTAAAACTTGTGAGGTACGCATCTAGAGTTTTCTGGAGATGGTAAGGATTCCGCAAAAAAATTATAATGTTAAAGTTTCCGCGAGTCGACAAAGTTTGAAGACCACTGCACTATATGATCAGAACGATTTGAAAAATGATATTTTATATTTTACCGAATAAAAGTATAATTTTAAAAATTCGTAGATTTTTTGGTGTATCGTGTTTTCTTTCTTATAAAAAAATAAATAACCAGCTGTTTGTACGATTTATAATAAATAAATCATAAATTAATTCTATATTAAAGAGAATTTTACAACTCGTTCCGTTGCAATTCATATAAGTACGTGTTTTCTGAAGTTTATTGAGTGTATCAACGATTAATATCAATTACAATCTCGTAACTGTCTAAATAAGTCTATTCTCGGCGGGTTTTAGGATTTGATACTAAATTACAGAATGATGATGACTGATTACAGAAGAAAGTTTACAAAGAAAGCATTTAGTTTGAAACAGCTCAACAACAACTCCTGACTTATGGTTTCTTTTTTCGTAATCATTCACTTAACTACAACTGTCAACATGTGATTTAAATGAATTCTGTGAGTGCAGAACGACTTTTTTCTGAATAATTGATAAACAAATGGAAATAAAATCTCATTAGCTCTATTTATGTGTGGGTAAAAAAGAACGTTTTAACAATACTCGCAGAATAATTTTTTCTCCATATTTACCACAAACGCTTACACAAATTTTAATGAAAAAAAAGTCTGGGACGTTGGCTGCTACTAACTAAAATACACAGAGCAGTCGGGCCCAAGGGAAGTGTAACCATAAAATTTAGAAGTGTATTTTTTTGCTTTTTAATCCACTTCCTCTACCTGGCCGAGCGAGCTGAAATTCATTGTGGTTTCGTGTACGGATGTTAAAGTCTGTTAATATAATTACAAACAGGAAATATTTGTCAAGAGTGCGAGAAACAAGAGAAATTTTATGTACTGTTCAGACTGGAGCGGAAATAAAATTAAATCGGCTTACCTTTGGATGTGCTCTTCTAGGGAACGCCACTTTGGGATCAATCTGAAAATAAAATAGCAAATTAATAAATGCAAGTAAGAAAACATAAACATATATATATATATATATATATATATATACTCATATTTATAAAAACGTCCTAAAAATACTTCCTTTAAGTTAGGTAAACATTTACCATTTTTCCATTAAAAATATTAAATTTTGATATATTGCTTTTCAGATATGGTTATTTTATAAAAATATATGTGTACATATCTTTATATAAAAGATAATGTAAAACATTATTAATTCTAAAATATTAAAAGAAAAAAATATTTTTCTTCAACAAAAATATTTAAGACATGTACTGTATACAAGAAAAATATTATTTAAGGAAAAACTAGCTTTTAATTTTCTCCACGTATAATTTACATAAAAATGGTATTGTTGTTTAAGTGATTTGTTTTATTTTTATATGAAACGAAATAAAATGTAGAAATGTTATGTAGGTACATTTTTTTAATAGTAGAAGATTGCGTATTGTTATTCTTCAATAAAATACAGTTTAAAAAAATATATAATAGCATATTACTGTACATTTATTGATTAAACATGTAAATATTTTACATATATATATATATATATATATATATATATATATGTGTGTGTGTGTGTGTTTATATAGTGGATATAAATGTGTAAGTGAATAAATTTTACAGAAATATTTTGTTAGATATAAAGTACAAAATTTAAACTTATTTTTAATCAATTTCATATCCTAAGAAATTATTGCATTCAAAAACCTTAACACAATCAATCAGCTAGACTAAACTTACTTTAGAAAAGAATATTTTGGTTAAGAAAGAAAAAAAATCTTGATTAATTATTTTAATATTAATTTTTTCACTCATTTGCTGCGTCAGATACTTTTAACAATAGCCTCACAAACCTCTTACTTTTTCTGTATTATTGCTTCGAGGACGAAGGCATCTCTGTCGAAATGCGCTTAAATAACGGTCAGCAATAATCAATAATCATTCATTGATCGTCCTTCTGTTATTTATGGGATAAAAAAAATAATTTGTAATAGTTTTTACATTCTTTATTTTATTTATTAGAAAATGAGAATGGTCTAACTGTTTAGAAAATGAGAAAAATATTTATTTATCTACATAAAAATGAATATGTGTAGCATGAACATTATATATATTAATAAAAGCTGTTTAATTCCTAATTTTGACAAATTATGTTGTTTTAAGATGAAAACATTTACTTATCTGTACTATTGTAGAAGTTATAACATTATAAACATGTAAAATCATATTAATGTGTTTGTATAAAAAAATATATGTTCAGAAATGAAATTCTATGTACTTTTACCTTCGCGCTCCAATAATTTACGTACCGCAGTTTTGTTTAATACATTTACAACATTTTTTTAATAAGATTATAACACATTGAGCTCCGACGAACTTCATAAGATCACATGTAAGTTTTTAGATACCCTGATGTGTCGATTAAACATGTGGTGTTTGATTACAAGAGATATACATTGAATCTATTAAGCATTAAAAACAAGTCATGTTTACATGACTTGAAAATGACAAGAAAAATTATAACATCCGAACGATTTATTTTCTTTTCAATAAATAGTTACTGGTAGAAAAGAACAGTTTTACCTATAGATAACAGAATGTCACGCGAACACAAAAAAATATAATTCAAAACATCTGCATCGATACGAACGAGAAGCCACCACACGGCGCGCAGGCAAAAAGCGTAGCGAGTACAAAGCAATTTAGTATGGATTCACAACATTCGCATGAAAACATCACATTGTGACAACGAAAAACGATCCTATCGCCGTTGCATATACTCTGCGAGAAACCGTTCAGGACTGTCCAATTGAATTATAGAACAGACCATATAAAATAAAAACAAACAAAAAAATATACACAAAAGAAAAACCGAGAACGTAAAAATATATAAAAACATATATATATATATATATATATATATATATATATATATATATATATATATATATATATATAAGAATATATATTGAGGTAGATGTAGAGATTTCCGTTTACTGTTTTTTTATATATTTTATAGATTTATTTTTTTAAAAATATATGAAAAAATAAATGTTTGAATTAATGTCGCTTTTACTACAAGAAGAAAGAAAGACAGTGGTTTATAAATAAAATTCATAAAAACAACTATTTTATTTGTAAGCAACAGAGCTTTTTCTTAAAACCTGTAACATCTAAAAGGCGTTTTAATACAAGCTTTGCTTTCATTCTATCCTGGTGTTGAGAAATGAATAATTTGAATCATTTAATTATGGACATTTATAAAATTCTATTTTTCAAATGATACTATAAATAAAAATTCATAATAGTTTTACGAGTTTTTAAATAATAAAAAAAATAAATATATAAATAAATGTATATAACAGGAAATATAAGTTTTGCAAAATATAAAAAAATATAGATAACATTAAAAATATGCAGTGATTTATAACCAGTGCTAACATTAAAACGTTTCTTACAGAGATCATTTTCAATAAAAAAAATGTCATTTATACATAAATTCTGTCGAAGTTACTTACATAAGTATAAGAAATTAAAATTTTATTAGTTTCTTAGTAAATTCACAGTAAATTCAAGTTTAATATTAAGTTATCTTTGAGAAAATAAAATGAAATAGTTGAATTCAAAATAAAATTATACGTACATATATATATACAGTACAAAATATATGGAAACATATATTTACATTTGAATAGTTATTTCACTGAACCAAACTATAATCAAAACTAAACTTTTCTGAACTATTCCAAAATTTGCGACGATCTACTATTATGATAAATGTTACAAATTATTATTTACGATATTAAAATAAAGTTATATATTTATAAAGACACTGAGACATTCTCTCACAAAGAAAATAAATCAATAAATTACAAATGTATATTTTCGATTGGAATGCATCGAAGTTTAATAATATATAACGTAATACACAACTATACAGACAAATAAATCAAAGCTGAATTTTTTTTTCTATATAAAAATTAAACATACATGTGTTTGTGTTTGTATGTATATATAAGTACGTTTGTGTTTCTGCAGAATAATATGTACTGTGAAATTTAAATATTTGTAAATTGAACTGAAGTTAAATTGACGTAGTATTCGTTAATGCATCGAAAATAAATAAATTCTTCAAAAAAGAACATTTTACTTTTTTTGCTAGCGACAAACAGTTTGGAAAAAGCTATATATCACAATAATAGTCAACAAAAGTTTCAAATAATACAATACACACAACCCTGATTGCAAGAAGCGTGAGATGTCAACATTTACATCAGGGAGAGGTCGATATCCCATTCCCATGACAACTCAGCAATTGACAGCAATCGGAATAGATAAATTATAGAGGTTGAATGAAGAGAAGGCGGTACGAAGAGGACAGCACACAACAAGCATAAACGAATCGAAGACGTCTGCTGACGAACGGAAATAAAGAAGACTTCTAGCTGTTGACACGCACTCGGCGATAGTCCCACGCAAGACATTTAAGTACGTTCAGTCACTCCTTGACAGTAATGGCCTGTTAATAATTTTTCTCTAGTACTATCAATGTCCTGTACACACTAATAATATACAATCACTTTTTTTCTGAATCGTAAACTAATTCAATCATTTCGATAAGACATACACACTCTGTAAGAAAACATTTTTCTTTCTTTGATTATTTCCACTGATTTCATATACATATATATATATATATATATATATATATATATATATATATATATATATATATATATATAGACAGATATACAGATAGATATTTGAAAATGTATGTATAAGAGATAAAAACATGAATGATCATAACAGAAATATTTTTTCTTTATCATGAAGTTGAACTTCTGATCATACTATTAATATGACAAAAACAAATTAGAAACTCACACCATTTTGTAATAATCATTTTATAACTAATAGAATATATATATATATATATATTCCTTAATCAATGAAGTCATTTATACTGATTTTTTTATGGACTTATTGTAGACATACTTTTTGAGGTCCATATGTATCATAGTCATAAAGAATAAACATTATAACAAAATATATATGGGTAAAAGTAGATCAATTTAATTTAATAAGGAATAGCTCAGCTTCAGCGGTAAGGTCAAACATTTTAATAATTAAATTAAAACATGAATGTTCTTATATTTATGAGACAATGAACTTAATTATAAAAATCTCATATATGTCAGCTATCCATGTCAACTAACATTAACAGCATATTTCAATCCGATACAAATATAGTAAATGCATAATGTATATTAATAGTAGACTAAAATATTCTAGAATAGGATGATACTCCAGTATAGTCACAACTAAAGTATAACACTGCTGAACAATAGTTTAGTACGAGACAGTCATTTGGGTCGCACTTTTCTATTAAGTTTAAAAACGATCTCTCAGTTTATGGTCTTAATAATATAAGCTTTTGCAACACATACGAATTGTAGTACAAGAGTATTATTTTATGTTCTTGACGAGAAATATAATTTGTGCGACATTAACCCACTTTAGCTTCTCATAAGTATCATCATGACACGGTTTTTTAAAAACAATTCGATTAAAACTAAATAAAAAAATATAAAAAGACGAAAATAATGTTTGCAATTGTCCTACACATTATTCACACTATTTATATCTATTTCAATTTATTTATTTCATAGAATATCACTTATATAACAATTAAAAAAATCAACAGTTTTACTCCAAATTGAGTTTTATTGACTCTTGACACAAGTGTCAATATAATTATAACAATTTTTTTGAATAATACTTCTTTCTTTCAAGGAACAATATATGTAAGCTCACTATAAGAAAATAATAGTTGGTAACTGATAGACTTTGCATTGAGAACAAAATATTTTCGACTAACGTCTATAAAAAAGGATATAAGAAGTAATCAGTTTGAATATTTAATTAGATCACATCTTGATAACGTTTTAAATATTTTTAAAAATGTTTAATTATATACAAATATAATTAAATATTTTTAAAAATGTTTAATTATATAAAAATATAATTAAATATTTTTAAAAATGTTTAATTATATAAAAATATAATATTTGAATTTCCTTTTTAATTTAATTGTATATTATATATATATATATATATACATGTATATGGTTTAGTATACGTATGACTCAATATATGAATAAACTGTATACAAAAATGTATTCACACGTAATTTTTTCATTAGTGTAAAAACAACAACGAACATTAAAATCAGATACGTTAGTTTTTAATAAAACCATAACAGTAAGTGTTTATAATAGGTCTGAGTTTAATATCAAAATATTATTAATATTAAAAATTCATGACAAAACTAATTCATTAAAAACTAATAGTGAATATAATTAATCTCTATCCTGAAAATAATTAATTTTTGTTACAGAAATAGTACTATGATTATGCGGTACTAATTTTTATTTAAAAAGACATTTATTGATTTTTTTCTTCTGAAATTTGATACAAATTAATTTATTTTTTCTATAAAAATTAAAATATTTTATGAAAAAGTTTTGTAATGTCAGTTTATAATGTGGAAATATTTTTTAAATTATTTCTAATATTACAAATATGTTTAGAAATTTGAAATAGAATGTATAGACTAATATTATTGACAAAGCATACTTTTTTTATTTACTTAATAATTACAGGGTATCGAAATATTGTAAAATTTGTTCTTTGTAATGATCCTGAAGAGAAAATATTTCCTGTTAAGAATTATTGCATTGAATAAACTCTACATTTAGATATTCTCTATTTTTTAAGTAGATGAAGACATGTCAATAACTGTTATTCTAACAACAAGACTATTGTTTACTTTAATCGTTTACCTTAATTGTTTTGATTTGCTGTCTATCTGTTATTCATACTTATTTCATTATATCCCTTCAAGCCAAATTTGGAATTGTTACATCAAGTTACGTGAGGCTGCTATATTTGAGTCCTGGTTTTCTATTACTAGTTTTGACTTGTATCAACCTCAAGTAGATTATTTGATCTCGAAATTGGGATAATCAGTGTAGAAGACAAAGGAGCAATAAATAGTAACCTTGAGGAATATAAGACATCGATTTTGAATTTTCAATTAATTTAAATTTTCAATATTCGGTATTTTCTTCCATTAAGTATAACAGTTCCAAAAGATCAGTCATATTGAAAAATACAATATTATAATTCGTGTTTAAAGATTAAATCTATATTTTATATATTAAAAGTCTATATTTATGTATAATTTTATATATTATAAAGATTAAATCTATATTTGATAGATTAAATCCTAATTATATTATATTTGAAAAATCTATTAACTGTTTATAAAACATGTAAGGACTCTAAATATGCTTTCTAAATTACATTAAAGTAATTATTATGTGAAAATGATATTTTTTTAATTTAAAAATAACATTCTGCTTTCAATTTAGTTTTCAGTTTCATTTTTTTTTCAAAGTACCAATCGTCAATGGAGATTAAAAATGTTTTCTGTAGATATATACATTTAACTACAAAATATGTATATTTTCAATAAATAATAATAAATTTCGTTCATTTACTCTTATAAAAATATTTAAAAAATGTTTTAAAAATCACAGATATAACAGTGGTAGTAAACGAAAAAAAAATGTTATCAACCTAACGCATCAATTAATAAATACAATTTTTTTCTAGAGGTATACTCTTAGTAATGAGAGAACGAAACAAATAGAAATAATGCTCGTTATTTTTTATATAAAAAGCAAAACACTTTGTTCATCGTCGCACGATTGTTTCTGTTTAAAAATGACTAAATAGAAGAAAAAAAAGTTATAACAATCAAAGCGAGCGACACAGACAAGCGTGTTAACAATAAGATGTATATCATGTCCGAATGAACGTAAAGGTACATTATTGAATAGAACGAAGGAGTAGAGTAAAAAGCGTCATTCGATGGTATTTGAAAAGAAACTTCGCGGGTTTCACTCTACAATGCGCCAATGATGGTACCGGCGGCAATGCTAGGCCAAGCTCTTACCTACTCGTTCGCCTGCTGTCAAATGGTAAAGACTCAGTGGTTCGAGAGACTGATAATCAATCGTTAAAACTCAAAAGGCATCTCTCTCTCCTTCGTCTTTTCGATTCTTTGTCCATGAACGGTAAAGGGTCGCTGGGTCGGTCGTTGCTTCGTTTCTTTCAATTGACGAACAAAGTCAGATCATTTTTTCTGATACACGTGTCAATGGAGTATGAATCAGATTTCCAGGTTTTTTCTCCTTACTGAACCTTACATATATCTCATTTTCGATACATGGGAACTACAAAGGATACGTAGTAATTGACAGAAATTTCGTCCGCATCAACAAAATAACATACGAAACGATTTTGTGATATTGATTTGTAATACTTGCTGAACGATTTACACATTTTATAAACTATAAATATATCATTAAATTAAAAACATGCACACACATATAAAAAGGCCAATATATTGAAACAAATCATTATATTTTCATAGGTTCAATTTCAATCTAACATATTTACAGAAACTTAATTTTTAATAAACTAATAGAATAAAAAGTTATTTTAATTCTTTAAATTAATTTTGAATAACAATATAAAATAAGATAATAAATAATAAATTAATAACTAGCGGGATATTAAATAATTAATATTTAAATTCAATCTAATTATTTTACAGGGTTTTTAAAATTTATATTGTTTATAATTATACAATAACTTTACTCTTTACAGTAAAAGAGTTTAATCATACATGAAAGATTAATTAATTTTTTTATTATTTCATTACAATTTTTTTAACATTTTTTGTTAAACAAATGCATTATATATATATATATATATATATATATATATATATATATATATTTACTTGAAATAAATTTTGAAATGTGACAACATTTTTTTAGAACGTTGGGAAAAGATTAAATATAAAATGACTACGATAATTAGAGCATGAATTTAAATTTGATATTTTAAAAAAAAAAATAAAAAAAAATAAACCTAGAAATAATAAATAAACGTAATTCTATTTTCCACAAAACATTTTTATATAGAAAATTTTATATATAAATGTAATAAGATATTTAGAATATTATTGAAGATTAAAGTCATAATTGATATGCGTCTAAAGATAATCTAAGAGTTAAATAAAATAAAACATTTTGTTATATAAAAAAGTGTCTTCTTTGTGAGACTTTTTGTATCGTCGAAACATATCGAAAAGATAGAATATAGAATTAATCTAAATGTCGACTGAAAATATATAAAACGAATATAAGGCAAGTAATATATTTTCCTTAATAACTTGTGATCATTACAAATAAGAAATTCTAGAAAAATAACACTGTAGCGAAGAATATACTGTCCAGTAAAGAGGAACTTTAGTAAAGCGACGTTAATACTTTGATTTCCGCATCTAAGACCCCACGTAGACATAGACGATCAGTCGATCGGAGTCATGTTCGTATAAAAAGTGATATTCACGTGTGAAAAGCATGAACTTAAAGCATTTCTTTTCAGCGCCGCTTCGCCGACCAGCAGATTCCTTCGGGACTGGATGATATTTCCACGCGGAACTGGATATTCGTTCGTTCGTTTGCTCGCTCTCATCACCGTTGAGGATTCGTTTCTTCAAACGTGTTTTCTTTTTTTTACACGCGAACGACGACAGATGAGATGGGGGTTCATTTTATCTCGAAGCAATTCTAACATTTTACACGTAGCAAAGTAAAGACCTTCTCCATAGTCCCGATCAAACCAATCGGGTCATGTTGTTCATCGATGTATGTATGGGCTGGATGACTATACCATTCGAATTTGATTCGAAACTGTATTATTTCAATTGGCGACGGAAGCTAAATGTAGATCAAAAAATACCGTTTCAATGGAGTCAACATGAGAAACCAATTTCTTATGCATTTTTTATATTTGACTTTCCGAAAAGAACATCTTGCAGATACTGTTACACGTTTGGGACCAAATACATGTGAATAAATAATTCAAATAGAGATACGTATGTGCCATATTTTGAGTGTTTTATTAAATGTTGAAATTGTTGAATGTTGAAGTTTGAACATTTTTTTCCACTTTATTTTCTAAAGGAAAATAAACTAATGCAAATAATAATAAGATACAAGTTTTCTTTCGAAACAATCTATTGATAATTTATATTATTTTCATTTATTATTCGCTGGTCTTCAGAAACATACACTGACAAATCCTTATTGTAGTTTTCTCTATTTTTTACAATTTACTATTAACAAAATGTATCATGTTACATATTACTTTTATTTATTTTTATTAAATGTTATTTACTATCCGAATATAATGAAAATAAGTTATACTTAAAAATATTTTAAAATTTCTACATGCGTTTGTATTTATTTTTCAGTATTGGATATATATATATATATATATGTATGTATATAAATACATACATATTATATATATATATATATATATATAAATATAATTAAATCCAGCTGTATAAATAAAATTTAAATTAAATGCTAATTGAATCCAATACAGCAGCAACAAAACTCAGTCGATTTCATTTAGAGAAATTTCTTTTATAAATTGAATTAGTCAGGCTCAATTCATTTCTCCGTGTACTTTATAACTGCAATAGGTTTTTATTTGTTTTTATTATTGTTGCGCTGTAGTCTACATATATGAACAAAAACTGTCGATACAACATTGCAACGAATAGTGATAGCATGTCAATTTGAAACGAGCATTGTAATATTGCCAACATGTCACAAAACCTATTATAAAAATCGACATCCATTCGAGCATTGTCCAACACAATATCGTCCAACATTTATTGTAAAATAAATTTATATCATTTCTCTTGCTCACACTCTATAAACATAAATTCATTTATATCGTTTGTGTATCGTTATATTCGGTTTTAGCTATAGATAAAATTATTTTGAATTGCTTGTGCTTCAACAACACTAAATAGAAGTTCAGTGTATTTTTATGGACATGAAAACATATCTATGAACTATAAAAAACAAGAAAATCGTCACATCTGTGCTCAAACATTTTTGTGTGCCAATAAAAAAAATATACACAATGGCAAATTTACCATATACGAATTTATTTATATACGAGAAATATTTCACGCGACATTTAAATAAAAATATACGCGCATTATTTATTAAAAAATAATATTTATAGAGTAAGCTCTAGAATACACAAAACCTTCAACAATGTCATTGAGCATAATATTCGATCTAACCTTGTCGTAACCTCCTAACCTACAAAAGAAGTTTTATCGAATTAGAATCACGACATTTTTCATACATTCACTAAACACCAGTTTTTTACATTACTTTAAATAGTTTTCTATTTTACTTACATATTATTTCTGGAGAAATTTTTATAGCAAAAGTAAATAGACTTTTAATACATTATAGAAAATTCTACACTTTTAAATTCATTATAATTATTTGACAATTTTGAAAAAAGTAAAAATTATAAATTGTGTACTAAATTCTATTCTATTCAATAATCTTAACAAAATATCTGAAAAAGTCAATTGAATTTATAGTAATTTATCTTTATTTTATGAATATACAAAGATGGTTTGAAGAGTAAGTTGGTTCTGTATTAGAACAACAATTTCAGTTTCAAAGTGTATTTTATTTTTCGATATAATCTACTGGAAGTTCAACGCACTTGTATTTCTCTAGTTTCGCGATTCTATCCAGGAAGTGGGTTCCTTTGAGGTTCTCAAAATAGCCGTTAGCGAGTTTTCAAGCTATTTGCCGTTTTCGTTCGACCTAAATCACTTTCCAGCCAGGAAAATTCTGAATTTTGGGAACAGATGACAGTTCGAAGGAGCCAAAGAAAATGGATACCGAAGAATTTTAAACTCTAATTCAATTTTGTTGGGCGACAAGGTTTGAATGATTTGATGATCTGGTGAATTTTTAAGGTGAAACAATACTTTTTTCTTGGCCATTCCTGGACGTTTTTCCGCAATCGCTAACTTCAACTTCTCCAATTAGCGTTGCGTAGTATTGGCCAGTAACTGTTTCTTCTTTCTAAAGATATTCGATCAAGAGGATTCCTTTCGCATCGCAGAAATCTGACGCCATCACCTTTCCACCCGAGCGAATTTGTCTTTACCTTCTTCGGAGTCGTTTCAATGCGTTCAGTCCATTGCTTAGATTCCATTTCTGATTCTGGTGTGTAGTGGTAAATTCAAATTTCATCCACGGTAACAAAACTTTGTATTAAATATGTTGAATATTTCTTAAACAGTACCAAGAAGTCGGCTGATTTTCAGGTACGAACTCGTTTTTGTTTGGCAGTGAGCAAACGCGGCACCCATCTTGTGGAATGTTTTTTTCATATCCAATTCATTATGCAAAATGAAATGCGTTCGTTTATTTGAAATACTTATCACCTCTTCTATCTCGTTCACTTTTACTCGCCGGCCGGACAAAACCATATCGTGGACTTTATCGATAATATCTGGCATGACATCTGTTCTCAGTCCTCTTGAGCCTGGTGCATTTTCGATGTTCGTTCTACCACGTTTAAATTCATAACTACAAAGTTGAACGGCTTCGTAGGAAGAACAACATTCTCCCAGTATAAGAAATATCATCTTATAGATTTCCTTCTCTGTTTTCCCTTACAAAAAAATGAATGAATCACACATCGAATTCAGATTTTATCCGTTTTGCACTTTCGCACGAAACGCTTGTGTTGAAACAACTGTCAAACGAAGAATTAATGAGGGAATGACTCGCAACTTCACATGCGTTACTAATAGGGATGAAACTATATGGAAACATACAGTTGTGCCCCTCTCCTTCGGCGAATACACGATTTAAAATACTCTGTAAACCGCCCTCGTAATTAATAATCGATGTAAATATTCATATATTTAATGAAAAATTTCATTCGAAACGGCACAAATTAATTAAATTATACAAAAGTATATAAAATTATAAAAATGTAAAGAATTGGTTATTCTTATTGTGATTTCAGTTGATTAAATTTACAAAAATCCAATCATTAAATACTGAACTCGTTTTCTAATCAATAGATTATCAAATTAAAACTTATTGGCTTTTTATTGCAAAAGTAATATTACACATATTTTTTGTTAGCAAGAATCTGTGTTTTTAATCATTTAATTTTTAAAAAAAAATCGTGGTAAAAATAAATGAAAAGAATAAAGAATTATTTAAATAAATAAAGAAGCAATATGTGTATATCATTTTTCCTAATAATATACTGAAACGAATAAACAAAATTTAGTAAACATTAAAGAATAGTAAAATAATAAAAATAGTTCTTATTATTATTGAAAATAGCTACAATAATTATATTTGTAAATTATAAAATATATATATTTGAAACCTAGTTGCTTGTAATGTGACTAAATTTAATTTCATAAATAAATTATTTACTCGTTTTATAAAACACAGTAAGTTGTCCTGATTAAAAAATTTCAGTAACTGATTATTATTAATTTTTAATTCTTACTTATATGAATTTTTCACTCAGACAGTGATGGGATTATTTTACTTACACCTGATATTTATTTAAATGAAAATAATTGACTAAAAATTAACAATTTTATGATTATTTGTATATACAAATTATATCAATTTTCAAATATCTAAACACAACTGAACAATTTTCCAATTATTCAACAGTCTTTTATTATTTCATTTTATAACAGTTTAAATATATACATATATACATATATATATATATATATATATATATATATATATATATATATATATATATATGTATGTGTGTATGTATACGAACAAAACGATTAAAACTGAATACAAAATTCAATAAATTCCATAAAGAATTAATTTAAAAATTTTATTATTAATAAATTGAATTTTCTATAAAAATATATGAAGTACTTTTTTACATTCCTTAAAATAAAATATTGGTTTTTATAAAATAATTGAAATCATACGATAATGATAAAAATTATTTCATAAAAAAAATAGCAGAATATTTAAAAAGTCGAAATATAATGAATAAGTCGTTCAAGTACCGATTATTTTATCAAATTAACAAAAAAACCTTACAATTGAATACATTTATTTATTCCTATTCTGAAAGACAAGTATTTAGATTCTATGACAACGCAAGGTTTCGAACTTGAGATATGAGTTCTTGATACTAGTTGAATATTCAATAGTTTCGTCATTGAAGGTTGTCTCTGTATGGTATTCAAACTATGATTTTAAGGTTAGAAACTTATTCGGGTCAATGGTTGAAGTTGGATAGCTATAGAAGTGGTTTGTGGTTTTTGATTTACAGTACAAGTACGAATTCTACATTCATATTTTGCATTGACATTACTTGTATTATATTATATGGAATATTGAATACATTTTAAGTGTTGATATTAAATTCGAGATAAAGTTTTGCAACGAAAGATGGAATCATGTTTATGTATATTTGGTATACAAAGAATATAATTAATTAATGTTTTGTTTATTTAAAAGAAGTCAAGTATTGGAGAATAAAGAATTGAGTTTAAAAACAGACAAGAAATTATAATTGATTAAATTACTACTTTTTTTTTAATTTTATCACCTGTTAACGAATTAAGTGATATTTCAGGAATTAAATTAAATCGATTATTGTTTTGTGTGAAGTACTAAAAAGAAAATTTGAATAAAGACTGAGTAAATTTCAGTGCAGCAATATTTTTTTAATATTTACAACTTCCACATGACATACTTCATTATATTTGATAATAATGCACTGAAAGTACTCTTATAGAATTAAATATGATATATTTACAATAACGAAATCATCAATGTGACTTTAGAAACAATAAAAACGGGATATATTACACTGACTTTTTCTGTACTTAAACCAATAAAGAAAAGTTTACGACGGTACTACACAATTTTATACCATTGTAAAAATACATTTGACGTACCTACGTTTCATAGCATTTCTGCATCATTAACTAGACGTAGTTAAAAAAAGCTGTTCTCGTTTATTTAATTTGTATTTTTTTTAATGTCAAGCAATTATGCAGATATTGAAATATAATTTAAATAGCATAATAAATAAATATCGTAAAAATTATACACACTTTATATTTAATTGAAATTGATTCTCTAACAATACGGATGTTCTAAGAAAATCTATTTATTTTTTTAAAATCGTAATTAAATGCGTAGAAAGATTTTGTGCTTATGTAAAAGAGGAAATTGTATAATGTATTTTATCTAATATTTTTTTATTGTTGTAAGAAATGAATTCGAAGAATATTTTTATTATATATATATATATATATATAACATACGTGGGTAGTTTGATTAGTTAGATTAAATTTCTATAATGTGACGTCACCACTCATTTAGTAACATCACAGCTATACAGTATCACTTTTCAAATTAGTATAGGCGAAATTTCAGCCAGAAGCGACACGTTGTTAACGTTCTACAGATGTTTGAAGCGAGCATTGTAGCAGTTCCTACAAAAATAAAAAAAAATGACCGGGACTTTTTGAAACTGTGTTAACTTTCTTTTTACCATACTTATCAAACGACCCACGTGTATATATATATATATACGAGTATATATACTATATTTTTATAATCACAGTTAAACTCGATTATAGCAAGAATGGACACAAATATACGGCTAAAGGGAGAACATGTTCACATAGACTTTGGTTCATACTTATTTTTATAATAACCATCACGTTTACAACAAGATAATCTCATGGATGCATCGAATAAATTTGATCTTTTCTAGGAATTTTATTCCTTATCTAATTATCAGCATGGCCCACTTTGTAGAAAATATAAAAAAATAACTGCACATGTGCTCTAAAAAGTGTATCTATATTCCTTATTCTTTTAATTAAATCTTTAGGTTAATCAGAGCCTAAATGTGTTTATATCATTAAATTAAATGATTAACATGTTCATTTCTTTTCTAGATATGTGAGAAAGCTTAATTTAAATTAGACATTTATTTGTTATTTAAAACGTATGTTAAACATAAACTAATATATTATTGGGATTCATTACGAAAAAAATAATATCTAGATGAAATAACTGCCATTGGTCTAACGATTAATGGTTATTACAAGGAAATATAGTCGATCTCGCAGTGAAAATTATAATCGAGTTCTAGTGTGTATATATATATATATATATATAACTTTGCAGTATATATTTTCATAATTAATATGTTTTCATAAAGATTTAAATTTCTTTTAAAAAATGTCTGTTGAAGTTTCAACAATTAACTCCACTCTTGTATAATACCGCGTTTTAAAACTAG
The DNA here is from genome assembly GCA_034766995.1 of Acanthacorydalis orientalis. Classification (NCBI taxonomy): domain Eukaryota; kingdom Metazoa; phylum Arthropoda; class Insecta; order Megaloptera; family Corydalidae; genus Acanthacorydalis; species Acanthacorydalis orientalis. The sequence goes on from CM068314.1 coordinate 18,275,507, forward strand.
CGTTTCTAATTAATGATGATTTCTGAGAATAAATTACGGCTTTTTATAAGAGAAATAAAGCTTCTTTTACTAGAAAAAATATATTACGCCAAAGAATTATTCAACGACACACTTTGTATTATTTAATTTCCAGTTTGTGAAAGAATATTTCGTTTAATTTAAATTTTTTCTCTTGGAAACAGTTTTTATGCGCTGATACGATTTTTAAATATTTAAATTCATTGTTTATTGTTATAAATAAACAATAGTACAAATAATGAATTCAATAAATAATATCTGACAAAGAACTCAAGATAAAAAATGATTCTATAGCCATTCAACTTTTATATTAATGTCACATTTAACGTACGATCTAACTTAAAAATTCATGAAAAATTCTCAAGAACAACAAAAAATATTCAGATTTCAGCAGAATTTCATACCTCATTGTCGTATATCTAAAAAGACGTTTCGTTCGTAACATACACGGCGTCGGTCCAAACTTTGAAAATAATTACACGAGAAAGGGTAAACTGGGTTAAATTCAAGACGACTCATAAATTTAACCCACTTGGTCGCGTTGTCCCGGGTCACACGAATATCTAAAGCCAACCTCATTCTACCCTTTATATTACATCCCAACGTCTCAGACGTCGCGTACTATCATAAACATGTATACTACGCGCTGCGAGTTCTTTAATGAAGGCTTTTAATTCACCTTAATATAAGAAGATTTAAGAATGACGTATATTACTTCAATATCTTATGCTCCGTTTTAGAAAACTGTAATAAACACAAAGGGTTACGACGCATGCTAAAATGTTTATACGTTGTAAAAAAAAATATATTGAATATACGCTTAGATGGATTTTTCTTTACTCTAATGTAAAATTTTAAATGATACTTTAAATTATACTTTAAATTCAACATTTAATACATTTTTATGTATATATAACAACAATTTAAAAATAGATAACGTCATAAAAATTTAAATATTTTTTATATAACTTATTTTATTTCCAAAAATACTAAACTGATTATCAACTCAAAATTTATAAATTGATACTTCTCCATTATATAATTATTTAAACTTTTTACTAAATTTATTTTTTCATTTATATTGTTTATATATAACATAATTATTTCATGTGTTTTCTCTCTATAATTAAAAAGCAGACCCGTGCACACTTTTTGGACATTTTATTCGTGTTCTGATTGGTTGATGGAGATTGTGTGGTCTTTGTTCTGATTGGTTGATATCAGTCACAGATACGTAGCTCTCTGACGGTATACAACGAAAGAAGGTACACGATTTCAATGTAAAATTGATAAGAAAATTATTCAAAATATTGTATTCACTGAAGCTTTAGAGTAAAAAATTTTTGCACATTTTAACATTATATATTGTTGTTCATTTTAATAAACTTTTCCAATAAATATTTATGCGTATAATTTGTTAATTTCTCTTATTTGTTAGGAGAGAGATAGCGTCAGCGAACGGAAGGAAAAGCTCTCCTGAGGAAGGGAAAACGCATTAACCAGGAGGCAAAGCTCCTTTTTTTTAAAAAAAGTAAATTTTAGTAAAATAAATTTTAGTAAATTTTATACTGATCCACCTAATGGAAATATGTATGTACTGTTACTGGAATTTTAAAAGTTATATTTCTTATTTATCTGAATTAAGAATAATTCAATATAGTTGTAAAATATATATTTTCATTTATCTGAATTTCGCCCTGTTTCACATATATCGACAATATTGCTGTAATGATTCTAAGCAAATTTTTCGAAGTTGTGCGTAAATATCTCTTGTGTCAGATGATGTTCCATTTTTCATTTTCTTTAATACTTTAATCAACATGTTCACGTCAATGTCTAAATATTTACTCTATATTCTTGCTCATTCTGTAGGCGTAACTAACAAAAAACACATGTTTTTCCCTGTGAGAAGGTTTTTGTTATGTTTTACATTGATCCGCTTTCATGATAAGTAATGTTGCTTTTTTTCTTTTCTGCAGTTTTGACATTCTTTTTTTCAAACTTTTCAAGCTTCCATTGAATATTTTTCACTTACATATGAATATTTTTAAGATTGTGCAGTACAAGTAAACTTGTATAATATGTTTTCTTATATTTTCGACTTCTTTTTGTATTGTTAGTAACAGCGTTTGATTTTTTTTATTTTAATATTCTTTGTTCCTAAGTACATACTTATATACTCTTTTATGTTTAATCGTATTAAATATAATACTTGTTACAAAAAGTTCTTTCATCTTTTTCTATTTTGTTTTTCCTTTCAATTTCTCTTAGTTACTTTGTAAATATATGAATAAAAAAGAAAACAGTGTATGAACATTAGATAAAAAATCGATACGTATAATATATAAGACTGAAATATATACATATATAAATTAATTGAATTACTTTCTAAAAAAGTGCTTGTTAAAAACATGAAATAAAAAGATATTAAAAAATGGATATTTCGCAAGAAAATAAGTACATAAAAATATTATTGAAATTTTAATTATACTTATATGAATTGAATATAAATTAAAATTATGCACTTTTATATAAATCATTGCTAAAAATGAATAAATGTTATAATTCGCGTGAAATAAACTAAAAATAAACACTCACACTTATGGTGTGAATTGATAATCACGTGCTTGTACGAAGCGTAAATTAAAACATAATATTTTTATAATTAGTCACGTCCATAATACTTTTTTATAAATTACAAAAAATAATTGAAATTGGTTTTCAAACAACGTTAATCGCTTAAGGCAAATTGAAATTATAAACTGGTATATGAATAGGTAATGTGATAATTATTAATGTAAATGAAAGTTTACTTTTAATTATATAGATTTGTTAATCACTTAATAATAAGTATGTAAATTGGTTATTAACAATAAATAATAAACGTTTGTTTACGCATTCTATGCAAAATAATTCGAATGATTTTAAAAATTGGTATATTGAAATTTGAATAGAATTTTTAATAACATCGAATGTAATTTAGGCAGATTTTTTACTGAAATATGGTTCAAATATAAATTTATTCATAAATAAGATTTAATTTTCAAATAAATAAATAACTTTTAAGTCACTTTAAAAGTCAATTTGAATTATCTCAAACTTTAAACAACATTTAATAATTATTAAACAAATGGATAACAATAATACATATTGTTCTTTTATCTGTAATTACATTTGTGCAACTATGTTCTTTATCCACCTTCGAGTCAACTTTATGTCGTTACGACCGTTTGCGACACGAATTTTATCTTCCAGTTGTTTCGAGTTTATTCCAGTTATTGAATTTATTATTAATATTACTTAGTTTAATATCAGAATACACTCAAAGATACTTGAAAATAACAATTTTGTTGGAACTTTGTACAGTTGTATCGACTTTAGAGAAGACTATATTGCTTAAGGCAATCGTAACCGAGTAACTAACTCAGTAGTTGTTCGAGTTGTCTGAGTTTGAACTCTGGTTCCGATAAGATCAGAAAGAAGCATTTTTAAGAATATGTTTTCAAATCAGTTTACTCTTATTTTTTTACATAAGAAATATACAAAACTGAATTTTAAGTCCTTTGACTGGAATTACATTATTATATTTCACAAATGTATTTTTTAATCACCCTCTCGCACAAACTATAAACACATTTATAATCAAAAATAATTAATAATTAATTTTTTCTGATTATTGTTTGTGTATATGTTTCTAATGATAGAATTATTCAGAGCGCTAACGTACAGAAAAATATCTACAAAAATAGTATTTTTTCTATTGCCTGAAAAAGGGTTCAATAAAATTCCCAATGACAAAGAAGAAAAGGAATAGAACTGTTAAATTGTTCCAAGTTCAAACGTCCATATTTAAAAATGTATATATTTAATGTTTTTTTAAGGTATTTTTATTTTACTTTATATATTTGAAAAAATATACTTATTTTAGATTTTATTTTTAATTCCAAATAATTCAATCATACAAATAACGCTTACGTTATATATTTTTTAATAACCTATTGCAAATGATAAAAATGTAATTAAACTGAATAATAAAATAATTTTAACCAATATGTTATCCAATTATAGACAATAAAAAGAATTCGCAATTTAATGTAGATAGTAATACATATTTTATACTTTTATTATAGTAAAATCGATTAAAATAAGTAAAATTAAATATTAAAAAAACGTGCTTCAGTTATTTTCTTAATGAAATTTGTTATAAATTAAGTATTGAACATTTTATACTTTTGTTTCTCTGAATAAAAGATTTATATATTGTAATTAAAAACATGAATATAAATACTTAAATGAAAAAATATGTAATTCAATAAAACTAGTAAGAACAGATTATTGTTTTACTTGTATAAAAAGCAATAATCTCTACAATACTACCATATCTATATACTATCTATATCTTAATGAAACGAAATTGTTTACAGTATACTTCTTACAAGCTGTTTTTATTGAAACATTCTTGAAATGATTTAAAATTTTTCTTTATATTTTCAAAACTAGTATCATTATACAACAATGCAATGTAAGACATATTTTTCATAGTGAATAGAGAAAAACTGTCGTTGCAGACTGGACACGGTAGAATGAAATGGTCTAGAGATTTATACAAAGTGCTCGGACAATATGGCATCATAGAGATCATAATAAAAACACGACCGTCTTCATATTGAAATTTCAATCTAGAAAATACGATTGAAACTTTAAATGATATTGCTTCTTTCGATATTCACAGATGGAAAAAATAATTTCGTCGTAAAAATAACCACGGGTTGTGGTGAATTTCTCATAAATAATTCTCTTATCGAAAAGTGCATATATGGTTTTCATATCATTCACACTGATTTTGAATAAAAAAAAATACATATTCACGCTTTTTTATTATTACTTTTTATAAAGCATCATTGGCTATCATTTTTCTTGTTAAAATGGTCTTTAATATTTTAAATAATATGAAAAAATTATAACTATTATACAAATGGATTATATGAATGATAAATAAATATTAATATCGAGTATTTGATAGCTATGTACTTCCAAATACAAGAACAAATGTGAAATTGATAAAATATTAATTGAAACTGTCATAAAACTAATTACTATAAGTATGTTTCAAATTAAGGCTCAATTCCATTCATTTACATTCCACGAAAACAAGAAAGCTCGAACAGATAGCTCTGAGATAGGTAACACAACATTCTAGTCTTTAACTTTGTAAGCATCAAATTAACACTGGCAACGAATATTCGGGTTAAATGTAGGAATAATATTCTCTTATATAAGCAGGCGACAACCCACGTTACGGGACTACGACAATTCCCTGAGCAAACAAAGATTCCCCCCGATTCCGTGAATAAATAATCCCACCAACTCCTCAGTCGGCGTTTGCATCGTTACACCGTCTTTGTACAAAATTGTCGCCGAATTTTCTAAATAGTTAACAGTGCGTGTCTCTCGCTCATTATTATATTTCCCAATTCTTTGCTGGTTCGTTCATTTCCTACTCTTATTACCTCGTTTTACCTTTTATTTTCTATCTGTCATCGTTTATTCAACGACTATCACAGAGTCCTCGTGTCGTTTCAATACGCTAAATGAGACGAATTAAATTATGTATTGTACATTGTACATTGTACATAGAATTTACTTCAAACGATTGTGTTTTGAACAATCAGTTATTAACACTAAATAACTGAATTAATCGTCCAGATTACTTGATTATACAATAAATTCGCTAAGGACATCGTTCATTGCTGTCATGTTTCTCTGATGTAAAATAGAGTGAGAATTATAAATTGAATTTTGCGAACAATTCAAAAGCAATATTAATTTATGAACACGAACGTTCAGTTTTAGATATCACATATACACAATAATCTATTAATTTAATTTATATCGAAGATAATATATCGATTTATAACTTGTCTACTTTAATACTTTTTTCATATGCGTAAATAAAAAAAAACTGGCTATTCAAATCTAAAACATAACAATTATTTCAAATAAAATAATTATTAATATATATATATATATATATATATAAATATGTATGTATGTATGTGTATTTATCGTCACCCACACATGAAATAAAATGTTTGAATAATGTTGCAAACGATATCTGTAACCGAGAAAAGTGAGAATAATACATACACTTAATATGAACACAAAGAAACGAAATGAAGTGAATTTTTTACACAAATATTCTATAGGTGTATTTCGTTTCATCTTTTTTATATTTCGCAGTTTTCTTTCCTCTTGCGTTACAGCTCGACAAGCATTTATTTGCTATCCCATTAGTGAAGGTGTGCCAACGCTTGTCATAACACTCCTTGTCTTTGAAGATAAAAGGCAGCGGAAGGAAGAAGAATGGTTAATTTTGATGTCCGTTTCGTCTTCTCTTTCTCAGACTTTAACATCCCTTGATAGTCTCATTAGTTTTGTGGTAAAACTCGTAATAAAAAAATAGGTCAGGTACAGTTATTTTTGTTTTATTAGATTTTATCTCTCTTGTCATATTACTTCGTCGAATTACCCAAAATTCAATGTTAAGTTCTTTGATATTAAATGAAACGATTTAGTGGATAATTTTTAATTAATGTCAATTTTATATATTATTATTTTTTTTTCTTAATGCAAACATATATATATATATATATATATATATATATATATATATAATATGTATGTATATATAAGAGAACTTCTGGTGTGTTTGTATAACTGTTTATAAAATGAAACATTAAGAAAAAATATAAAAGATAAAGTACATAAAGAAAAAAATTACAATAGCTGCAAACATTGGAATAAAAAATATGGTAATGAAAGTAACGTATTATTGGAGTATTTCTTTATTTAATGAAAGCATATAAAAGCTTTATCACGTACATCTAGAACATAAATCTAAGACGAGAGCGTAAGCACACAATTCGTCTTATTTACATTTATACATAAAAGAAGTAATCGTTCAAGTGGAAACGAAGAAACGTTACAAAACAATTAAACACAGCGAAAAAAAATAAACATTAATATTCAGCTTTGAATTTTTCAATCAAGTATGCAGCTTGTAATTAAGATCCTCGTATGAATCCCTGGAAATTTGCTTTAGCGGAAAAAAGGGTGTTTAAAATGTAGCTACAAGGTGCGTAAATGAATGAGGTAATTAGGTTTGATTACAATCTTGCCCGACCACACCGTACATGGTCCTTTAATTAAAAATCTCACACACCACCACAACCTGAATTGTACACCCCCGTTCGCAAGAATAAAGGTTTAGTAGGTTAGTGAGTGGAATAAACAGTATCCGTGTACAAAAAATACGGAAAGGGTAGTAGTTTATTCATGAAAAATGATGTCTGCGTAAATAATGTTAGGTTGTTAATTTCAGTTTCGAATAATTTAAATTACTTTAACGTAAACTCAACGGCCTATCGAATCAACATGTGGAATGTTTTAATTTATATGTAACAGAAGCAACAAATTTACAACTTTAATAGTTTAATTTGTAGTTTATTGTTAACAATTATAGATTTTATGAACCACTAATGTGTGAATAACGTGATCAGTTCATGTTCGATACATTCTTTCAGCTATGTATTCCATTTTAGATAATAAATCCGTACACATACTTACATTAATGTTTTAACAAACATTCGAAATGAAAATAATAACTTTGTAATTACAAATTGCTTGAATTTCATAAATCATGATTATAAAAATAAGATAATAAATGATGTAAGTGTTAACATATCATTTTATTATTTCATATATATATATATATATATATATATATATATATATATATATATATATATAAATATAAATATGTATGAATGAATGCGAATGAAACGAAATCATTAAAAGATGTACAAATAAGTCTCGTATCGGAACAATATCGTTTCAATAGACACTGGGCGGTAAAAGCATGGTATAGAGACCCTAATAACGCGTCAGATTGACACAAAGACGCCCTCATCAGACCATAGTGCCACTCATTGCATCTACTTCATGTCATGCAGGGATGTCATTCTGATCAGCACAGTTCGGTAATTGCAATCGCGCTCTTAATATACTAATTAATGATATACTCGCATCCCAGCAGCGATGTGCGTGAAATCTTTTAAGTATTGCAATATATTTTGTACGTTATTTGTTTAATAGACGATATCAACATATATATGTATATATATATATATATATATATATATATATATATATATATATATATATATATATATATATAGGAAATAATTCATGTAATATAAAATGTATTGAAATAATGTTTGTAAAATAGTCATGTGGTTGTTATAATCTAAATAAAATATAAAGTACAAAATATATTATTTCTGAACTACTTTTTTATTTTAGTTTCATGTAGTAAACTTTACTGACATTGATTGTTATTGAACTTTAGAAATATTATAAAATATTAATAAATTAATAGAAACAATACATCCATTCAATTTTCATTCAAAAATAAATTGATAGAAATGGTTACCTTTCATTTATTAGTGATTTTATTGAAATACTATAGAATTTCATGAAATTTATATTTTATCAATAAATTATACTTCATCTAATAGATAAAAAATATATTTGAAAAATGTTTTCAAACTGATAATTTTAAAAGTGTATAAAAATATATCGAGTAATCTCATTAAAAAAAAGTTAATTTTGGTTTACTTGTTAAACTATTTATAACATCATTTATCAAATTTGGAGCAAATTAAATCGAAACTTAACGGGATATTCTTTGTGGGTGAAATTGATCTAATATGAAAACTAAAATCAAAAATTATTAGTAAATAAGTAATTAATATTTAACAAACGTATAAATGCTTAGAATAAATTGCATTTTTGTACCTTAATACAATTTCATTCTTCAGTGAGTCATTAATATATATGATAATTGAAAATTTCAAATAATTTAAGAGTTTTGTCACTCACAACTCAATAAATTTACATTCACATATGTTTCCTTTCCTCGTAAATTACAAAAAAAATTGATTAAATTCATTTAACAAATGATTAGTGATGATTTTGATTTTTATTAATCTATCGGCGTTGGGATGACGACGACAATATTTTCATAAGGCGAAGATATAGACAAATCTGATTTTTCTCAAATTATACTACACTAAAATAATAAACAGCACAATGTCGAAAAAATATGAAATATTTTTCAATAAGTATTTCTTAAAACTCATGTTACAATCAAAATTGATAATTAGATAATTCTGTACAAAAATCATATTGTATATAATTAAGGGTTTAAAATTTTAACTCCATTAAACAATTTATTTTTTTACAAATACATAAAAATCAAAATAAGTCTTTATTTAAATGTTCGTTTCGAAACAATTTGTTTTCTGTTATAAGCAGTTTATTTTATTAATGATAGTGTAATAAAAATTGTACAAATATATCACAATTGAATAAATAAACCTAATATATATATATATATATATATGCATGTGTGTATAAAAATAAAATTGATTAATATCTTATCTGTCGAATGAGTATGCGTTACCTCAAAGAACCATTTATAGAAAAATGACAATGTAATGTATGTGAATGTTATAATAGATATGAATGTCGTTAGTTAGTGAAATGTTTAGAGATAATAAAAGCAAATCAGCTACTAATGAAAAAAGAAGATAAATTAAATATTAATAATTTATATAAAAATTCTACAATACCTTTTTACCGTCTAGCTCGTGAGTACCTTGAGCTAAAACCTTATCTACGCTAGCTGGATCGGCGAAGGTGATAAACCCGAAGCCCCTATAAGTAACATAAAAAATAATATAAAAACATTACTAACAAGAGTAACTAATATAGAAAGAAGAGATATATTTTAATGTCATTAATAAAATGAATTAAAAGATATATGTAGAGAAGTGTTATTTTTCAGCTACGAGATCAAAAAGTTACGATTGTATTAGAGATATAAAAAAAATTATATGTATGCAAGAAATGATTGATAATATAATAAATATATAAGCAACTGCTAGTTATCCGCTCAAGCAATTAAGTAATATGTTGCGGAAACAGCAGACGACTAAGTAATGCAGGTTGGTAACGTTGACTTGTCTACTACTTGTTAGAATACAATGATGAACATAACTATAAAATGTATAATATGTACATTACGGGTGAAATTGGGGTGGCTTCTACAAATGGCTGCTTTGCTTTCACTACTTATAGCACATCACAATGTGTGAGTGTGTATGTGTTAGAAAGATGTCGCGGTGGTTCTGGGGTGGATTTGGGACACGTACCTTGACGTGAACAAGCGGCCGCCATTCTCCATCACCAACGGGCCCGAGACGACGTCTCGTTGGCTGAAAGAGAATTACTCTTCAAACCCTTCTTCCCTTTTATCAATGAAGGCGTGCAGAATATGTATATAGAGGCATAGTCAGTATGTTCAGCGTCATAGGTACAGGAACTTCAATATATTTTCTCCAAAGTTGCTTCATAATTAAATTAGAAAACGAACAACTTTGTAAATTTGTTTATAATTCATACATTACAGTTAATTACTAAATAAAAGAAACAAATTTCTTTCTAGACACACAAAAAATAGATAAAATTTAAATTAAATATATATATATATATATATATATACATATATATATATACATATATATATATATATATATATATATATATATATATTGTATATAACAGAAATATATTATACAAAAAACAAATAAAAATTAGATAAATTATTTTTTAGTCAATTAGTTTCTGACAGATGTCGATGATATGAAAATAATATGTATATAACTCAAAAATATATTATTAATCAGTCATAAGTGTTATACATATATATGATAAATACACATGTCAAAATGTCGTGTATTACATAGAATTAGAAACCATTTAATTAAAACATTGTTATAATAATGTTACCAAAAAAAAAACAATATGAAATATAAAAAAATAAAAACAAATATACATATATGAAATAAATATCATATTTTATTAGATGTGTCATTAAATTACAATTAATATTAATACAAATAGTATGTTAGAACTGAATACATTATTTTTTAAAAAAAAATAGTACATCACATGATAAATATGTCGAACGGAGAAAATATATTGAATGAACGGTAAACAAAATACATGAGCTTTTGTTGTTGCGCTAATACTTTATGGAAGCAAAGCAAGTACAACTAGTAAGAGTGCAAATTGTCGACGACGGAGTGGTTGCTACCGTCTGTGAAGAAGAAGCTGGAATGAAGCCGTGTTGCGTACAGAGGTGTTTCTTTTTATGCGTTCATACACACACCGTCATATGCGTCGTCGAAAATGACGTGTTCGTGGAAAACGCACGAATGGATTCCATTGTATGTTATGTTTGAATAACTTTCCACACTACGAAATGTGCCGTGAATAAATTTTCACTAAAAGTACTGCGAGTAAGCTTTTAACTTAAGTACATTCGAATGAATGTAATTATGTTAAGCAGACGAGAATTTAATTTCTCTGATTTATAATTATGTACACATTTACAGTTAGATGTTCATAAAAACATATATGTACGTATATATACAAAATAAAAAAGAAATATCAATCCAATAATAACGTGTAACTAAAATAAATATTATTCAATATATGCAACAAATATTTTTTTAATTTTGTGTACTGAAATCAAATGATTAATTATTATTTAAAATGCGCATATAAAATTCTATGGATTTTAAGCAAATCATAAATTAAATTTCAATTAAAAACACATTATAAATAAAAAAATCCAGAATTATTTATCGTAAATATGTAAAATACTTTTACATTAAATACATAACTGAGATAATATTTTGTAATAATTAACTTTTTTCAATGATTACAATAATAACAATAAATATAAAGTAACATCTAATATTTAACACTGTTCCAAATTAAATAAACAATACGATTTTAAAAAAATCTATACAATAATAATACAGAAATTAATCTTGCAATGAATGAATGAAAAATTAACTATTATACAATCTAATTTATATTTTATGACTGATATATTACATGTAAAAAAATAACTCTACTTCGAATGATTGTGAAATAAAAAAAATAGTATACATTTCTTTACAACAAAAAATACTGAAGACAGTACTTGAATAATTTAAACAATATGTATAGTTCTACAATGACAATGTATCACATCTAGTTTCATTTGAGCACATAACGCATTAATCGTGAATTCGATTATCACCTTCAAAAGAAACACCAATGTATGTAAATATGAAAATTACTAAAAAAAAATGTTCAAAAGCTTTATTGCAGCCAACAATAAAAAAAAAAGTGTGCGGTGTGCGTGCAGGAAAAGAAGGAGGTGTGGGGTTAAATTGCAATCTATATATCTAATAACAACGCTGGACGCAGGCAATGACTCGGGTAATTAAACGATTTTAATTACATTTATATTTTATAGCCCGTCAACTGCAGCCGCGTCGCCCGTACATATTGCTCGAAAACAAATCAAACGGAATATGGTCACTCGATTGAGGGATAAAACAAAACTAAATGCGGTCGCAGCATTTTATTTCATTGCCAGTGTGTGCAATTTGATGTTATTTTTTCGTTACAGCTAGTTATCATCTACCGTTTATTGACGTTTTACGTAGAATTACATTTATCACGGATGTCAAAATTGTAAATGTTTTATTTCAATTTAACAGAACTACGACAATACGGGTTTTAATGAAGTACGTTTATTTGGAAGATAAATCAAATAAGTATCAAAATATTGACACTTAGTGCCGATGGATATGTATCGATTGACACTATTTTTAAACGAAACATGCTTTAAAATTCAGATACAAATTAGATATATTTTATTCGAATATCTTTTTTAATACGTGTTTGGTTCGTTTTATGTAAAGAAGATAAAGTGTTTAGTAGTATCGGATTTTTAAATCTGATTTTATTATTATTATACTGGTAGAATATTTTTTAATTATATTAATTACATTATGTATGCATACATTGCTCTCTCTCTCTTTATATATATATATATATATATATATATATATATATGTATATGTACAAAATTCCATTTATGTATTATGAAAAACAAAATGTAGAAATCTTAAAATATTTTGTAGGTTTTAAATAATTTTATTTTTTTTTCTTAATTTGTTTAAAAGTAAAATGTTCTTGCTAAAATTAGTACAGAATAAAATATCATACTATAAATTCAAATCATTTAAAAGAATATTTGAACAAATAATTAGAAAATTTTCTAATAATATGTTTAATTAATTCAATTTTAAAAACGACTTATACTTCTACATATTAACTTCAACTGCTCCATAAATCATAAAAAAAAGTTTTTTCAAAAATACTCAATAGTTAATTGTAAATCGCTTTTATTGTTAATTATGCATATTTTCAGAGATTTTTCCTGTATATTAACTCTTTGAAAATGAAAAAATATTCTATTTAAATAAATATACATAATAATTTATAATTAATTAATGAACCATTTTAGGTAGAATTTTTTCTTTATCCTGATAATGAATAAAACATTCATTATTAAATATGAATTAAGCTATACTGCAAAAAAAGGTGGACTTTTATAATCATATAGAATATAATCATATAGAAATATTTTACTTAATCGAATAACAACAATGTCGAGAATATTGTTTTTATGTTGAAAATTAAAATGATTGTATTAAATCATAAATGTTATTCAATAAAAGCAACAGGCTTAAAATATTAAGTGGTTAAAAAAATCGAAGATATAATCAGATCTGTCAATTTAATAACACAATTTATCACATTTTATACAATTTCAAAAGAATTAACATTTTTAATTAATCAATAATTTCATAAAACGGATTCTTCAAAATAATATCCTATGGCAAAAATATAGATTAATGAACATTTAATTCATCATTTTATATTATATAAATCAAATATGAGCGTTTTTTAATTTTAGTGACTTCTTAATTATATTATTAAAATTTTTTAATATTTAAATAAATTTTATAAATATTCATGTTTTTATATATTAACAAAATTTTAATTAGCTTTTATTCGTTTTTCATTACATATACATACATATATATATATATATATATATATATATATATATATATATATATATATATATATATATATATGGTTTTTGATAAGTCTTATTTAATATTTAAGATGTAGGATAATTTTACCATTACCATCGAGTCATTACCATTGATTACCAATTGACTTTTAAAAATAAAACATGCAAAATCATCTAATATTCATGCTCACATGCTTAAATTTACATAGCCTAGTTAGAAATAGAAAACTACGCTTTAAACAGGCAAAGAGGAAGGTAATTAAAGGAAAATGTGAAAATAATCAGATAGGATAATGTTAGCTGTCTGTAAATAGTAATTGAATTTGAAAAATATGCTGAACTTATTAATGTCCATTGATTTTATTATTTCATAAACTTTCCGAATTATAAATTCAATCCAGAATAAAAAAGAGATTCGTAAGAAACATTATACTCTACTAATATATGTCAAACAAAAAGAAAAAAAAAACAAATCAAATATTATTCTTCAGAGTTATTCATATTTAAAAGGAAAACCGCCTTTTCCATAAAAAAGATTCACGTCTACTCGTGATATTGAGGAAGATCCGACAAAAGTAAAGAAACGCTCACGTAATATTCTCATTAAAATATAATCTCAAAACCAACAGCTAAAGCTACACTTTTACAAATTAAAAAAATCTTTTCTATAACAAACATCAAAGCCAGCGTCGCTTGAAAAACTGACAATACACAGTTGAAATATTCAAAAAATACTTGTCTAAATGATGTTTACAAACCAAATCAATACACAATGAATTATCGTCATGTTTTCCGACAGTTTTATTTTTGTTACACGTAATTCGATAATGACGTGATGACTTTCGACGTTTGTTAAAAATTAATGTCAATTAAAGGAAATTATTTGTTTCCATGGTTCTACGACGAATGAACACTAAAACATGTATACAAATGAGTTCCGATTCCGAAAATCAACCCCAAACAACATAATCGAATCTAATTACACGATACTAAAATATATCGAATGTGTTTATAAAGATCAATATTAATTACACTATTAATTTCACTTACGAGCAAAAAAAATCTAAAAATATTTTTTTACTAACGACTAAAATACACATTATCTGAATTTTTATCTTACTACATACTTATGTTTAACTCTTTATGAAAATATTTTATTTGAGAACTAAATCAATAAATGAAAAAAAAATTTGGTCGTAAAAAAATAACATTTTTAGTTACCCTTTTTTCTAATTCTGTTTTACTTCGTTTACCAAAATATTAATAAATTAAGAGAAAAATATGTCAAAAAGCAGAAAAATTGGAATAAAGTAAAACACTGTTCTACAATTGCAAGTTATTAATGTCTTTCTCCTTCCAACCCTTCCCATTGATCTCTCTCTTTCTCTCTCTCTCTCTCTATATATATATATATTTATGTATAAATGAAAACGAATAAAAAGAAGAGTTACTAAAAAAATAAAAGATTTGAGCAAAAAGTGGGACACATTTCAATAAGAGAAGATAATCAAGAGATGATTGAGTGTTTAGAGATTAGAGTCAAAAAAGAAAACTATAAATAGGATACAGCAAAAGCAATAAATACTTTGAGAGAATATCAAGTATAGCTTATTGAATTCCTGTACAAAATTCGTGTAAAAAATAAGATACATTTTCATAACTGAATTTGTCTCACATTACAAACCACAAACATATTTTTGATCATAAACGTTCAATAAATGATTATTGACCATTTTTATTGTTGTTTATTTGCATTTTGATGTCAATTTGATCATCCTAAGAGCGGTAAAGTATAGAAAAATTTACAGTGAAAATGATAAAATCGCCATCGAAAAGCGCATAAGCAATAACTAAAAATAATCAATAATTTATTAAAAATACTTGATTAGAAACATTTTGGTAGACTGTAGAGTGAGAAAAATTCATTTATGGAAAAAAAATCAGTTATAGTTGACAACTATACTGTGAAAAATAAGATATATATATATATATATATATATATATATATACAGGAATATATAACAAAGGTCAGTACTGAATAGTTCTCATTAAAAGAACTTTAAATCGAAATTTATCAGTTGCAGATCGTTAGGAACTAAAAATCAAAATAAAATGTGCGTTAATTATGAAAAATAGAAATAATTGAAAGGTGATAGTGAAATCACTTTCCAAATAACTTGAAATTAAATATTTCAGAATCAACTTTTTGTGGAAATGAATTTATTCTCAGAGAAATAACTACAAATAATAATTATTACCAATAAATGAATCAAATGACATGATTAGTTATATTCGATTAAAATAAAACATGGATAAAAAGATTATTATTAACGTTAAATTATATATAATTATGAGCCTACCTAACAATTATCATTCATCATTTAATTATCAACTCAATTACCTTTATAATCACTACGCGTGCACGTAACATCAATTAAAATATTTTTGACCGGAATTAATGCATTTAATTTATTTTGATTTGTTAATAAATACAATGAAAAATATTACTGAACATACACTCATGTTTACTTACTTCTACACAGGCATTACATGTATATACATGGTCATAAATGTGTTTTTATTTACACACAAGACCATATTTAGCAATGTATGAAAAAATTTGCTTTAATTTTAATTTATTGAATATAATTATAATTTTATGTAACATAAATCATTCGGAAAATTTTAAAATATATAATATATACGTGGAATGTATTCTAGGTTCATTTTATATATTTTTTAATATTAATTCAACTTGATCTTTTTCCTCTTTATTAATAAAAGAAATAAATATATAAATTATTATAAATATGCGTTTATATTTACATAACTAAATATTTTGTAAATATATAAATTGTTGAATATATATATATAATATATATATATATATATATATATATATATATATATATATATATATATATATATGGATATGTATGTATATGTATATAATATATACGAAAATAAATTTAAAAAACGTTTCAAGACTTTTTTAACAGCCGTCACAGCAAAAACTCATCATCCCGACAAGATAGTCGCAAATGTGGATAACAAGGCTTTCGTGGCTGTATCAAAGCTCCCTCTTTCGCAGTAGAGTTCCCGCGGGAGGTTCTCACTAATAAGCCACTCCACTCCGTCAATCGGTACCTCGGCGCGCGCCGCCACTTTATATATCCATCCACAGTCATCTGAAGAAGACGACGCATACAGTCGCGTTATCTAACTCTCAGTTCTCAAATCCCATACATCTGAATACCATTATATAGTCCCAGATGACAATGGGTTCGTTGTCGAAATCAGCCGTTCGATTGATATGGGACATTTGTTGATCGGTGTTTCGTTCTTTGTAATGTATTCTTTTTTCAAAATATATGTATACACATAACGAAACCAGTCGAATATACCACAAATAATCAATTCTCCTTTTCGAGAAAAACTCTATAGTCGTTTTGTGAATAAATACTTTTGAGAATATTAATCATCATATATATATATATATATATATATATATATATATATATTCATAATGTTTAATCGTTTCTATACAGAGTTAAAAAAGTAAAATAATTATCTTAGTTAATTCAAAAATCGAATTATAAATAATTATTTCGCTTATATTTCTACATTACTTTAATACATTTTATCTTTGGTTAAAGTAATAATATTTATTTATAATAAAATAATTCTATAAAACAAATATTTTCTTTTTCAGTCAACTATTAATAAGTCGCATTAGTAGTAGTGACCGCAAAATTCTTCAAAAGACAATTCTTCGTAAAACAAATCTTTTAAGGTACAGTTTTAAGGAAAAAAATTCTTCGATGACAAATTTTTAGAAAATATAATTTCTCTTAAGACAATTCTTTAAATTTATACATTTTTAAAGGTATAATTTTTCAATATTTTTTTTACATTTGCGTGTAAATATGAGGATTGGTTAGTCCTGAGAGCCGTAGTTATAATAATAAGACTTAATCTTGTCTGTTTAGGGTTAATCAGATTTTATCTTGGCCAGCTGGTCGGGTCTGGTCAAGTATGATCAGATCATGTCAGATTAGATCGATAGTTTTGAAATATTTTAGAAGAATTAAATATTCAACAAATTTTTATTTTCAAAAAATTACATTTTCGAACCATTTTTTTAAACGAATTGTGTTTTGAAGAATTTAACTCTAAGCGTATGTAGAAAATAAAATGTCTACGTTCCTCAATATTATAACTGACCTAACAAATCGACATTTTACACGGAATCTTGATAAATACAATTAATATTTGATTGTACATAAATATTTAAATATTAAAATAGCAAATTTTAATTTGAAACTAAATACTTATATTATAAATAAATATTTATTATAGCAAATAACTAAAGAATATTTTTTATTATTTTTGTCATACTTGATTTACTGAAAAGTATCTACGTTTCACATGAACACTATATTTATAATATTATACGTACGATTATTTTTTTAAAAAAAGGTAATTTTGATAAGTATATAAATGCTAATATAGATAATTTCATTATACATTATTATAGTTCTGTTCTATTTTTCCGAGTGATATAAATCAAAGGAATTTCATCGATAATTACAAACAGTACAATCAGTATTGCACATATTAGCTCTGTACGTTCAGTAAACAGAAAAAAAAATCAATCACTGTTAAACAGAGCCAAAACCAGAACACAAAGTAATATTCTACCAAATACCCCAATCTACGAACGAAGTAATGACTGTTATAGTCTCAATCGGAAGCAATAATAAGTAAAACGAAGTGAGCGGGTAAAATGAGGACAGACGACACGGAAATGTAAGTAGCAGAAGGGAGAAGAAATTTCGCAATCTCTCGAAAAGCCGTCGGCGATTTCCTGAAAACCTTAAATAGCAATCAAGTTACACTGTTATCTTCAAGAGATGAATTTTCCACGAACGAGTTTCGACATTGCGATCTCGAAATTGCGTTTCAATTGTTGTTTGCTGACAAAAATAATACTTATATTGCTTTCTGTATCTAATTTGTCTGTCCCATTTTTTCTTTATTAAATATTTATATTTTCTTAATTAATATCTAGTCTACTTATTAGTTAGATATGTCTTAATCGACATAATAAAAAACTTAAATCATATTTTTTACATTCATTAACTAATCTTTTTTAAATAATTTTATCTATCTATCTATCTCCCCCCCCCCTCTCTATATATAAATGGTTAGTTAAAATTATTCATTTCCATTATAGATTATTTAAATGAAAAAAATCAATCGTTAAGTAATATGTTTATACACCCATTTCGAAAATTTAGAGGTTTTAAATGAGATAAAAAGTATTTCATTCATTAAAAGTGTCTCAGTTGCAAAATTAACACAAAATTTCTTAGAAGTTAAGAAATTGTAAAAAAATAAAAACCTTTGTTTGATCAACTGTTATATGTATGTATGTATGCATATAAATATATATATATATATATATATATATATATATATATATATATATATATATACAAACATAGATATTAAAACAGAAAAAAGATAAATAAGCATTTGTGTTTATAAATAATTCAATTTTTTCTAATCGAATGAACAAATTATTTTATTTTTCACTTTTTAAAAAAATGTCACACTCATTTAACATTAAATGTAATTAATAAAAATAAAAGTAAGAAAATATTTCCGTCGCAAACAACCTTCTATTTTTCAAATGAAAGTTTCTGTGAATAAAAATAGTAAAACGTACATTTTATAGAAATAGTTAAGAGATTTTTTATTTTTAATTTATTTTTAGATAATCACATATTAAAACTAGTTCACAAAGATTAAATATTTGTACAATTTAAGATAAAGTTATAAAGTAGTTATAACACTGAAAGAACTGCATATATTTAATGTATGACGTTGTGAAAGAAAAAAAGAAAACAGTGTTCTTTGAAAACAGAGGAGGAAAAAGTTATTCTGATGAACAAAACGAGATTGCTTTTACATGTAGAAACATTTTCAACTTTTCAAAAGTCGCAAATAGTTTGAGAAACGAGAAAAGAATGATTGCATTTTAGCGAAAACTTTGTGATTAGATAACATGAGAATAGTTGAATACAGTCAAGTAATAAAATTTAGCGATTTTTTAATAACATCAGTTTACATATATTTCTGTATGTGTATATATATATATATATATATATATATATATATATATATATATATAATGTGTATGAATGTTTATTTTCGTATATGAAAGAATTAAAGTAGATATTTCAATATCAGCAATTTTCTTTCATGCAAAAAATGTATATAGCATGTACGTATAAAATATAAAATATTATAGGAACGATATATGTCAGTGTTGATGGTGGAGGAACAAACTTCATCAGAAAACACGTGTTGGCGCGGACGCGCACTTCCCTAATCATCGGCTCTTTCCGGTTGTGTAGCGCGTTCCGGGTGTGTTGGAGATTGACGCGGTTAGGGGGACGAAGGGAGATCAGCAGTGATGTAGAAGGGTATATAGATCTACAAAGTGATTTGTATACGTAGATGGATGTCGAGATAATATGTGCCGGGAAACTTATGGGGAAGCTTAAAGGATTTCAGGGTTGTAAGTCGAAGTCGTGCTTCAGCATTGAATTGACAATAGATTCATGTTTGTTCCTGCCTATTAGAAATATTCAATCTTACAAATGGTTGTAGAATAAGCAGTTTTATTCAAGTATTCAAGAACTGTAATCTTTAGTTCACACATTTTTTAAGAAAAATGTATTAAACGAATATATGAATTTCAATGTTTTAATTCAGTTTACATATATTCCTATACACACACACACATATATATATATATATATATATATATATATATATATATATATCAAATTAATAAAAAAAATTGTTTTTTTGACAATGAATGCGTTAAATAAAGAGATATTTCTTCTAAGTTCAATACTCAAATCTTAAAAAGTGACCATATTGAAATGATATAAAATTTAATCAATTCAAATATTTTTTTATAAGATTTAATAACGGATGACATTTTATTTTTTCATTGTATCATATCTGTTGAATACATTTCACTAATTCGTGCAAATAACTGAGCATTTATTTTTAGTTTTCTTTGTTGTAGTAAGGAAACATTACTAGTATTATAAGAAAAATTCATAAGAATTTAAATTTTGTGACGATAAAAATTAAGAGGTGTAATTCTATAATAAAGAAAATGTTTATTTGACACTAGTGAGATCATTACCAATATACGGAAGGTGTATATTTGATCTAAATCTCATTATGAAAAGGAGTGATATCGAAAGTATTTAAAAAAAGCAACACACCTCATTTTAAATCAACATTTCAGATTCGATACCCCAAGTAAACTGACTGAAGAACTCAAATGGGAAATTTCGGGGATAGAAGAACACTATAGCTTTGATTTACATATTTAAATAATTTGTAAGTTTTTTATCATTATTAGAATTTAATCAATGAAAAATTTATTATTTGTAAACATGGAAGGAATGATCATTTGTATAAGATTAAAGTAGACAATTAGACAAAAGAATAGATGTGTGAATGTAAAATTAAAATCTCGTACCTAAAATGAGTTGTATTGTTCTACATATTAAATGCATTACCTTCCTTCGTAACAGCTTTCAAAGATATATTTAAAATATAAATCTGTAAAAAAGTCATGCGTATTGTGAAAACTCAGGCCCGGATTATTTTGTGTTAAGCATGTATTCTTACAATTATATATATATATATATATATATACATAATCAGATAAACAAAATGATTACATTTAACACAAAATTAAAAGAGACATATTACTAAATTTATTGAGAATTCGCTTACTAATTCTCGACAATATTTTAAATAACAGAATCAGCTAATAGTATGAAATGTTAAGATTTATATTTATTGCTAAAAATGTGTATTGTTTATAAAATTATATACATATTGAAATAAAAATTGTGAACACATTCATATCTTTTATAAAAATATATATTTATTGAAAACGATACAATATATATATATATATATATATATATATATATATATATATATATATATATATATATATATATACACACACACACTACTGTATTACTTTTTCACAATGGTATAGAACAATCAGGAATGTTTCGAAATTAATTTTTTTTCTTTATTCTAATTATAAAAAATCATATATACAAGTGTGTAAAAAAAGTTGATTTTAACAGGACTCGTTAATTACAATAAATAAAACATTACACTGATTAAAAAAATCAACGTTTTCAGTACCATTCATATGTATTCTTGTCACTTTTAAAAATGACAACCATCAACCAATCTACATTAAACGAGATAACGATTTCAGTCGTTATTCTTTATAATCACGTACGAAACAACGAATACAACGGTGTACAACGCATACGTTTTATATGTCGACAACACCCCTGAGGCGAAACGGGAACAAGTTATATTGCTGCTGATTTGCTTAACTCATATAAGGGATGAAATTGTATGCATGTGTGAGGGTAGTTTGTCAGCGAATATGTTAACACAGACTAATCATGCATCCATATCGGTCGGGTTCACGCCCTCAAGTTGATTACACGTTACATAATCGATTTAAATATTAATTGAAGAGGGTAATCTCACATACGCAATATTAGTTTTTCATTTTTGTTGTTACGAGTGAGGCTCTCATTTGTCTTTGTGTCGGTTGATTGCATCCGCTTTTTAATTGCTTCTAATTAATTAATGCGCGCGTTTGCAATTAACGAAAATATTTAGCTTTTAAATTAAAGTTTATTGTTTCGTTATATTAGTTTATGTTTCATTGAGATTTAAATGTTTTCACGTATATGTAATTAAATTCCGTTTATTTTATTAACAAAATTCTCTTTCTGTTTTGGTAGTTATATATATATATATATATATATATATATATATATATACATATACATTGTTTGTATATAATATGTAGTTACATCAAAAGTTTATTTCAATAAAACATACAATGAGTAAAAAATATACGTTTTTTTCATAATGCACTAAAATAAATATGTATTTATGTTGAAAATGCTGCCAATTTTATTTAAATCATAAATATAGATTTTAATTAAATTTTTCCGGAGACTAAAAGTATTTAAATTGATTTTGATTTAAATGCAAATATTGGTAACGAATATATAAATAAAAATAAAGTTAAATGTATGTCATCGAGTTTATAAACTAATAAAATAAATGCACTTCGATTTAAAAGTTTTAGTTGCTTCATTTATATACATTGAAATGTCATGCAATATATCATTTGCATTAACATTTTTTCAATCATAATCTTTTTACTAGACACTAGTTTCATAATATAAATATATAGATATATATATATATATATATATATATATATATATATATATATTAATTTATATTTTATTATATATGTATATATATATATATATATAATTTTAAAACATTAGGTATATCTTAGGATTAATTACTTATAAGACAAAATTTTAATATTAATGAATTTTCAAATTAATTTAGATTTCTATAGATATGTTTATACACACCTATTCACATACACAAGCATATATGCGTATATATATATATATATATATATATATATATATATGTGTGTGTGTATGTATGTATGTGTGTGAACTTGCACGGAAAGTAATTTAATTAAATACAGCAAATACTGATACGTACAGATAATATTCTGACAAGAAATATTCATTTACCTTACAATATAATTTACAAGGAAGACATCATCTTAGAATTCATGTTCCAAGAGTCCTCGAGGTCTACCACTGTTACCACTATGACACTACCCTTTTGGATGACTCAAGTTGTGAGCTCAAACAGAGGACAGCTTGGGTGCCGTCCGATTAACAAAGTTAGTAAGGGGACTAGTACTTCCGAGCCATCTTACATATGGTGATATTAATAAGAGAAGAGCCTGTTTGGCTAAATTGTTGGGGGTCTTAAAGGGTTGAAGGCGTCATGTTTCGTTTGATAAATATTACATGGCCTACTATTCGCTTGGATAGTAATTTCAGTTATACGACTATGTAAAATAACGTAATGTCATCAAAACTTATGGTTTTGAGCCGGTTTGAAATATGTGAGTAAAAATTCATTTACCTCGTAGGTATTAAAGTATTTGTGTATTTTATTGGTATATAATTATTTAAATGTATATATCTTTACTTTTTATAAAATTATATCATTTTTTATTCGAAAGCATTAAATATTACCATGCAAAAATTGACTGAGATACAAAGAAATTGTTTAATAATTTATGAAGAAAATCGAAAGTTCTTGTTTTAAAAATATCGGAACGAAATTTAAAATACATTAAAGTTCTCGATAAAAGCTTGAATAATATCTCAAGTACGTAACATCTTATTCATTTTATCGAATTTTAAAAGTCGAATATGAAAAAAGGTCAAACTTCTTAATAAAACAATAATAAAAACATAATAAAAAATAATTAAATATTTCACGAAATGTATATTTGTTTAATAATTTCAAGCACTTGATTTTATAATAATAATTTCTGATGTTAATGTTAAACTTTTTCTTCAATATCTTTTTCAATTATCTACAACGCGTAACTTTTCTTACTGAATGTTTTTTTTTTTTAAAAAAACTTCGCGGATATTTTTGAATGACCTTTTTCATCAAAGATTAAATACATTTATTGAAAATTTCAAGCCCCTTCCAATTATTTTTTATGATTGCGAATGGAAATCCCATTCAGAGTATTTTACATTGAATGGCACTCAACCGAACAGAAACTGAAAGAGAAATAATTATTTATACATTGAAATTATTTCATGCTTTATATTATTCCATTGATGGGGAATACCGATAGGGGTGCGTTGGCGAACTTTAGCAAAAAAAAAACAGGTGAGGGAAGTAAACGAGTAATTAAAATTTCGGGATGCCTGCAAACATGGCGAGAAGATAAAACTTTCATATAATGTGACGGTGTAAGAATATAAACGTTCGAGGACAAATACCTAAATGATAATTTTATACATTCGGGATTCAATTTCAACCCGTTGTAGTTTTTCATTATGAACCATTCTCTCGTATTTGATAAATATTTGAATATTTTACATTGACGTGTAAAATAATAATTCAAATAAAATACGTTTCAAATATTGCTGACTTATCAAATACTGACATATTATATTAGTAATTCTATCAAAAACACAAAATAAATTACAATAAATGTCAAAATATAATAGACTTAATAATGATATTTTATACCCACATATATATATATATATATATATATATATATATATATATATATATATATATATATATTATATACATATTGATTATCTCTAATATGCATGCACGTTGTTAAAAAAATGAAAAAAATTATTTATTTTCACATTTTTTTAGTAATATAACGTTAAAAAACAATTTATAAAATATGAAAAACAATTGTATGTTTGTATATACAAAACTTGTGTAAATTTCTATTATTATGTTATATAAGGGTAAGGTATTATAAAAAAGTTTTACTTTTAACACGAATAATACAAGAAAACGTTGTGAAAATCTATCATAACTATATTGTTTCCTTGTTGTATACAAGCATTGCAGCGAAAACTTAATTTAGCTAACGTTGTTAGTAGAAAAGACCATTAGAGAGGCACGACAATGTGTATACATGGACAGCATATAAAATATAGAGAATTTTAAGTTGAACTATTCTGTTATTAATGTAGCTTTGCACACGTTCTGCAACGTACATTAAAGTGGAATTTCGATATAATTTATTAAACATCATTTGTTCAGTCTGAGTAATAACGATTCAGTAGAGAATAAAATATTAGTCATAGTACATAATTTTACATTAATAAATTCATTCGTGTTAGAAAATAGTCTTACATCTATGAAATATAAGTTCATAGGTGTTCTTTTATAAATAAATTTGATAAAATTAATTGATAACAGATAGAAGAATATCGGTTGTATTGAAACAAATATTATGTAATATTAGTTCAATTGATCCAATTCAATTCCTTTTGTTATTCAAAACTATATTTTATTTATTTTTTACTTATTTAACAAAGAATTTTGTTCAAAAAACTAACTGAATTATTATTTTATTGTTTATACTTAGTATGTATAACATAACATTTATTTTTTTATTCAGTTTATTTTAATAAAAGAAAAACACTCTATCACACAGGAACATAACATTAAGAGCATGTTATAAATATTTGAAAATTAGTAGTTTCAGTGATTTTGTGACACTCAAACATTTTTCATAATGTATTAGTATTTAGAACTCTCTCATTTTATTTGATGTTTTTTTAAATTTTAAAATTATTTTGCACGAAAAAAAGAGATGGAAAGCAGTGTTCTTATTTTCACAAGTAAAACATATCTTGTAAATAATTATAAGAAAAATTATTAAAAATATTTAAAAAATATCAAAATCATTTATCTACAAGTGATTACAGAGATTTAGAGCAGAAAAAATGTTAATTATAACGACATTTACGGCATATTTCAAGCGACTTCAGAATTGCAAGATAAAGACATTGTTAGAATTTGTAAGTAAATTCTTTTAATTTTTTAAACATAGTCTAGTTGAACAAGAAAAATAATAATATAAATAATGTGTATTCAACAATTTTCTTAAAAAAATATGAAAATTCAATTGAAAGTAAACCATTTTTTAACTTCAAAACACAATAAAAATTAAGTGACTTCAAATGTATGCACTGTTTGTAATAGTTTTATTTTCCTTTCTATTTTTTTCTACTTCTAATTATTTTTTAATGTTTCTCATAGCTTAAACAAGCATTGATAAAAGAATAATAACACGATTTTCTGCCATATAGTTTGTTTTACGATGAGTTTGAATATAATCCAATTTATTAGCAAACAATCCAAAACATTGGAAAAATACTTATAACAAATTTAAAGCTAAAAATACAATACAAACGTGGATTGATTTGACAGTCACTAAATTCTAATATAATAAAAAGTATGGTCAGATGCAAAAACAATACTACATAAAATGAAATTTAACAATTTTTAGAATCTTATTCACCTTTTAGAAGTGGACATTGCTAAATAATGAATATGCAGAAACTTGTGATGGTTAAAATGAGATAAAACGTTGCAAAGTGGTAATTAAACAACAAATCAAATTTAATTATGTATGTACTATAATACATATTATTTTCAGATAGAATAGTATTTTATATAAAAAAATATTACTTTTTTATTTAATATTGCTAACGTACAAATGTGAGTAATGAATCACAATATACGAGTAATTTGCAATTCAAATCCACAGATAAAGTGTTTTAACATATATAAGTTCTATAAAGAGGAAAAAATATAAATATATTACTCAACAATACAATATTTTAGAAAAATACTTTCATTTTAAATAATTTGAAATGAAATTCTAGAAAAATTCATTATTTCACTTTCATATTAGCTTAATAAGTTAGTAAAATATTCAATTTATGTATTTACGTAGCTTAAATATATACATATATATATATATATATATATATATATATATATATATATATATATGGTAAAATAAATAAAAAGATCATAAATATGCTATAATATAAATTATGGATGAGCAATATAGGTGATTAAAATAGCAATAAACAATTATCGTACATTTTAATTGCCTTTTTACAAATAGATTGATTTGTGCACAAACTGGTATGAGAAAAATGTCATTTTATGAATAATAACCATGGTTGGTCTGAAAATATTAAATAATATCAGTTTTTTTGATTGAATAATTTTGTATGCGTATATATTTTCAATAATGGTAATTTCAAACGTATTTTTAATTAAAAAAACGCCATTCAGATAATTTTTATTAATTTTAATATATACAGTGACAATTGTAACCTATGCGATAAAATATATGATATGGAAGAAAATACTGTAAAAATATGTTTTAAAAATAAGTGTAAATAAAAAAAAATCAACAGAAGTTCAATTTGTTACGCACAAATATAAATCATTGAAAATCTAGTTTTTAATACAATTTACAAATTTCAATTCGAAATAAATTCAGCACGTACACGTTTCGATTTATCATAAAGCATTTGTTTACAGATCAGATTGTAAAAGTTTATACAGTAATTTTATTGTAAACATATAATGTTTGCGTAAAACATTTTAAAAAGATAAATTGCGAGTAACCCACAAAAATAATATTAAATTTGTGCGTTGAATTCATAAAATACACTTATGTGTTATTAAAGAAAAATCGACATAATATACATTGTATGAAAAATGAGGAAAGTCGAGTTTAAGATATTATAAAATTCACTGATATATATCTCCGATATTTTAATAAAACGTTTTTTTTTTATTACTGTATATGTATTTTCACTAAAACTATAATATATGACTGATATAAATTTCTGCTTTACGTTCTTGTATAGGATGTAGCGTGTTTACAAGTTTAATATAAAAAAATTTGAAGAATCCCGAATATATATATATATATATATATATATATATATATATACTTGGACCATACATAACTATTTTATCGAATACTAGATATTAAAGAATCTCTTGCAATATCGTTTTTCAATAAAATAAATACCTACTGAACCAAATCACAATCCGATATCCACTAAATTTGATAAACACAGTGGAATAAAGAAATAATCTGAAAGAGCGGCAAGGACGGAGGGATATATATTCGGCGTGTGGTTACGACTGGCCATTTAGAGATACATATGGACCGTGGCTTGGCTCCATTTGCCCTGCCGCTATATTAGCAGCAAATCTATTGTATAAATCCCGACGGAAAAATTATATTTCGCGCACACTCTGCATTTATTTTACATTATCCGTTTAAAATCCAGAATTATATTGCACCGACAGCGAGAAATATCGGTCTTTCCAAAACATTTTCACGTAACATTAGCAATTTAGTTAATGTTTTTGTTTCAATCGGTAGTTTAAATGCAAATTATTATACCTACATGTATGGACAAACACAATTATGTGAAAATCGTTTTATATTATACAATAAATAATCTGATCGAATTTTATATATATATATATATATATATATACATATATATATATATATATATATATATATATATATATTATATATTCTATTTAAAATTGTTATTATATTTTGAAACATCAATAATAAGACATTTAATTACAAATTTCACATTATCAAAAATTCAATAATTTATCTTAGTGCTATTATGTTTTCAGTATAGAATATATAATAATTATACTAAAACATAAAAACAGTAGTCCCTCGTCGAACTACTGATCGCACAATGACTGGACATCATAAAGCACGTATTTCTGATCACAAGATGATCATATCTCACAAAATAACGATCATGACTGACTGCACTACATGATGGGGTAAAAATACCCTCTCCCTCAAGGCACTCCTTCTACTTGACAATGCTCCTGGTCACGACTCTAACTTCGCCTTGCATTTGATATCTCAGTACAACTTCATAAATATTAAGTTTTTACCGCCTAATACCACACCTTTGCTAAGCCCATTATCCAAGACGTAATTTCTAACTTTAAGAAACTCTATACAAAGAGAATGTTTAGGGTATGTTTCGATGTTACCCAAAACAATGAAATGGCTCTTAGAGAATTTTGTAAAAACCATTATAACATGCTCTATGCTGTGAAATTGATTGTGAATGCATGGAATGATGTCACTGTACCTACACTAAACACCTCCTGGAGGCCATTATAGCCCGATGTGGTGCATGATAGTGATTTTGATGGTTTATAAATAGGCAGAAGCAGTATGTTTTTTATCAACACCTCAATTTCCACCCAATCTATTGTAACTACCAAAAAAAGAGCTAGAATTGATTCCACTTCTAGTAGTGGATTTCCCGAAATTTTCATTGGAGGGATGATTTTCCTTCTAAGGACCAGAATTGATAAATTGCTGGCGTGGGTCACCATTTAATAAAACAGATTATTAACAACAAAAGGTAAAGCAAAATAATTTATTTTAATTTCTTATACGTGCCTTTAAAATTAAATTTTACCTAATGTACGATTAGGATTTTGGCAGCGTTGTACCAATTAGAAGGATTACATATTATAAATCCCTTCAATGACCGTAAGTCCTGCACCAATTACAGTCGTTCATCGAGGGTCTATTAATGACTTATTTCGGGATTTTAATATTTTACTTTTGTTAGATATCAAATAATAGATCTTTTATTTTTCCAAACTAACGTTTTTTAATTAAATAAATACGTTTATTTATTCTAAAAAAAACACACAAATTTGATTGTTTCAAAATTTAATTCAAATTGTTTCATTGAAAAATATTATTTTTAAATATCAATTTAGGCTTCAGATTTCCCTTTTTTTATTTATAACATTTGATGAAATGTACTTTGACGAAATGTGTTTCAACAATAAAATAGTTTGTTGTCTATTTTCAATGAAATATTTAATATAAAAAGTAATTGGAATATTTACTATTATATAATTTTAATCTTATGATTAACAAAATCTATAAATCTCTTTAAATAACCACGGTATCACAGAAGATTTAGAACGTATGTCATAAGAGTTCTATTAAATATTAATCTCTATTTAACAATCAAGAAAATCACGTTTTTAACAGTATAATTGACACAATGTTCTTTTATCAACAAATTTATTTTAATGTAACAAAAAACAAATAGTAATTAAAAATACTATAAAAACATTGTTTTATAATCCAATCATTTTTAAAATAAGTTCAGTTTTGGATAAAACTAAAATAGTATAAACAGTGACACAATAACAAAGTTAAATAATTATTTTTTATTTTCTTTATTTCTCAAGATTATTACATCTAAATCACTTTCAATATTCAAGAATTTATAATTCTAATCAGAATTTTTCATAAAAGTATTTTCTCAGATAGAATTCATAAAACATATTTGTTTATAATGTAGATTTGTATAAAAGACACTGGCTAGATTATCTGATATACAGATTTCATAAATACATACACATATATATATATATATAATATATATATATATATATGATATATATATATATGTATGTATATGGATGTGTGTATGTCGATTTAATATTCGTTTAAATGTATATCAACGAAAAACGCAATAAAAATATGTTGAACATCCTAGATTCATAAAATCAGAATACCATCACGTTATCTATCCCAACGTGATAGTACCATTCGTGTAATATCTGCCCATTATGTTGGTAGATGACTATGTTTATTATAACGTTGAAGTGATGTCATCATCGTCATTAATGATTCAGAAATACGTGTGCGTGTTACTGAGGAGCTGCGTAATCTCTGCTTAACACGGTTCCCATGTTGGTATGCTGCGTTTCACACACGTGTGTGCATGTTAAAATATACATTACATGTAATCGTATAATACATATTGATATGTACTATAAAACGTATTAATTTGACAAATGAATAAAGTATAATTACATTTTGACTGCGTGTTATTATGAGATTCGGGCTTACAAGTTATCTGTAATGATTGTTATTGACTGTCGACACGGAAACGAAATGATTAATTATATAATAACAGGTAAATAAAATGTTGCTTTAGTGTCAAATTTAATATAAGTTTTCGTTAAACAAGATGTCTTTGTCTCTTTTAAACGATAATTCAATTTGTATATATATATATATACATATATATATATATATATATATATATGTATATATGTGTATATATATATATATATATAACAAAAAAAATTGAAGATATAATTGCTTTGACAAGCAGAACAGTAAACGAATCGAAACTTAACGCTCAACAAAATTTATCGGCAAGTGTGAACCATTAAAATGTAAAGTGACATTTTAATGGTTTAATTTATTTTTCAACCCAAAATTCGAATCAGTTTCATTCTGCTATATAAAAATATCAGCCGCACCCTCATTACGTATCTTGACACTTGTGTAACTTTAATGAAAATAAAAAATATGTTTAAAATATTTTTTTTAAAAATACTTTAGTTGTACTAGAACTCAAAAGATGAAAATATACAGCACTTTTCGAAATTATATAAAAAAATTAATATTTATTTTCGTTAAATTACACATTTCTAAGCAGATAATGAAATCAATTAGTACAAATGTCAATTTCTTATTAATATATGTAACTTCTAATTTATTTTCTTAATCTTCTTTTTGACATTTACTACTAATGTAAAAAAAAACATGTAAGTATAAAAATTTGATATTAAATATGAGATTAATATCTATGCACTTTTATGGAAGTTATATTATTTATTAATAAAGAAAGTAAATATATTTCATAGTTCAGTTGTATTTTTTGTCTAGTTTTAATTATAGCTATAAAAAATAACTTTCACAAGCCAAAAGACTATAAAAATATTTCATATAAAATTCGATTCGTATAAAACTGATAATATGTTCTGAATTTATAGCTAATAAGACAAAAAAAGTATAGTTATTAAGGATTAAACTCCAGTGGACGGTATAGAACATACACAAAAACTACTATAAATGAAAATTTATGATGTAAATTATTATCGACTGAACCAGTACTATCATAAGACACATTTTAGATGAAAACAGGTATTCATTTTTTAATTCAGAAATAAATTTAATATTTTTAAAAATATTTGATTTTTACATATAAACATTTTATAATTACTTATTCATATATATATATACCAAACCCTCTTGGTCACTATTTACTCTTATTCTATTACAGTTTTTAATAAATTTCATTCCATTTCTAAACACTTATGACAAAATATTAAAACGTAAAACTATCACAATATACAATGAAATACAAGAACGGTAAATGCAACAATATTTGTGAAATAGCCAAAGTTTTCAACGTAGGAAACAATATAAATATATTAAATACACAAACAGAAAACAGTGTGTGTATAATAGTATGATCATGTGTAATAAACAGATATTTGTAAAGTAGAGGTTAGCATTTTAAAACTATTTGAAAAAAGAAATAGCATCAGTTTGCTGCAAACGACACTAGAAATAACAGTTCCGGTGAACTTAAAACAAGCCAACGTAGTAGTTAAGCCTCGTTTATTTTAAGTGCTAACCATAAACGGAGTAGTGCAAGAGTTTAAAATTATGATGCATGTAATTGTCAGGAGCATACTTTTGTTCAACATGGTATATGATGCCAATGACGTTTACGTAACTCACAGATGAAAGGTACGTGTTTTTAAATTCATTCTCTCTCCGGTTTTTACATCTTCAGACAACACAATATGCTCTCCATTATTCTACTATAAAATATATTACTACTTCACATATTAGGTGACTTACATCTAGTTTTATTACAGTGTGTGCTTTACGATAAATGATTTAAATTCTAAACACACTGCTCGAAATTCACAACTTACTTCATTGTACGAAGACAAAATATTTATATCTTAAAATCGTGTGCCGCAGATACACCAAAAAAGGTTAATTTATAAGCAGAAAACGAACTCATAAGGAATATTTCATTCAGCAGGCTTTTTGAGAATAATATAAACTTGAACCACTTTTGCTTTCAAAGGCATCCTTCTCAAAGTTTTATATATTAAATAAAGACAAAATTCGAAAATACAGTTTTACATAAACAACGGAATTCAATGAAAACCTTAATTTATAAATGTAATAGATAAATATTTTCCAAGATACGAAACTATGAGAACTTTTCATATTTTTACACTTATATATTCTTTAAAATTGTGATAGTATTTATTTATTTTTCGAAAAATAGAGAATAAAAATTGAAGCATGTTGTTTAAACATAAGATTTTTTTTTAAATGTACATACCATTTTATTTTCAATAATGATATGTACATATATGTATATTACTTCTTCTTAATGACAAATATTTCAATTAGTAATACATAATAGTCAGATAATTCTTGAAGTCTAAGAAAGGTTCTAGAAAAAAGTGGCTTAAATCTGCAA
Source organism: Acanthacorydalis orientalis (assembly GCA_034766995.1). Classification (NCBI taxonomy): domain Eukaryota; kingdom Metazoa; phylum Arthropoda; class Insecta; order Megaloptera; family Corydalidae; genus Acanthacorydalis; species Acanthacorydalis orientalis. The sequence continues at coordinate 18,309,539 of CM068314.1, forward strand.
TATCCTCCTATAATAATACTCTGTTTTTTAAGTAATTAGTTTCAGAAAAATAAAATTATTCATTTATATGTTACACATATATGTTAATTTCATGGTCTCTCCTATTATATGAATAAAAAAGTATTATTAAGAAACAAAGATTGAAACAATTACAAACTTTATTTACAGTTAAACTATAAAGAAATCTTTTAAAATATCAGCTGAATATTAATATAATCAATTATATTACAAATACCAATTAATTAATATTTAACAAAATAATACAAACATTAAAAAATAAAAACTCATAATTTTTTTATGTCCCTATACAGATTTTCATATTATTATTTAAATTATCGTAATTACTTTATAGAAATATTCTATATTATAAATTTTGATAAAGCGCTTTAAAACACTTAAAATACAATATTAATTTTAAATGTATTCTAACTTTATATGGTTTACATTCGAGTTTGTTGAAATTCAAATAAATTAATTTTATTAAAAGACAATAGATATTTACATCCTTTTCACTACTACATATATTTTTTGATTTGTAAATAACTGCGAATTCAAATCAATTTAATATTATATAGAGGTTTTATAAAAAAAAAATTAAAATACAAGTCAAAATTTGTTTTATGAAATAAACTACTATCTTCTAATTCTTTATATATATATATATATATATATATATATATATATATATATATATATATATATATATATATATGTATGTATGTATTCCCATTATAATATTTTTCAGAATAATTTCTTAATTCTTTTGATTTCCATTTTTATTTAAATAAACTATTTTTAAATACTAGAATAATTTTGCTTTATACAGTTTTATATCTATTAATTTTTAGTAATTATAAATATTCTAGACTATTTTTTATATTATATTTGAACATAAATCTTTTTTATTATAATTATCATTATACATATATATATATATATATATATATATATATATATATATATATATATGTGTGTGTGTGTGTGTGTGTGTGTGTGTATAATAACAACCCAGAAAAAAAATATATTCAAATATAGTTTTTATTTGAGAATTTAGAGAAGCTTGTTTTCAAAATGAAAAATCACATAACTCTAAAACTTCATTAAGACCAATTATTCACGAAATACACATATACTAACCACTGTTTAGTGAACACCTATCTCTTTGGAGAAAGTATGACTTGTATTTCTGACTTCGTCGATAGTTTCGACCCTTCATGCAACTAGAATTGCATGCGGTCGAGTTAGGAACTGTAAATCTATTTGTGCAATTTTACTGAAGGAATAATTAAATTTTGAGGTACAAATATACAAATATCATAGTGACAACTATCTGTCAAAACAAATCATATATTCATATATGAAATTCTATCCCTTTAATATATACATACATATATGTAAAATAGAAATATATATATATATATATATATATATATATATATATATATATTCCTATTTTACATCAAATATATTTTCATAACTTTAACAAAAACAGTTTAATCATTTTATTTTTTGTTCTATCAGGAAAATTTAAAATCAATATTCAATTTACCTTATCTATTTAATGCTCTATATTAGCGATTCATATATATATATATATATATATATATATATATATATATATATATATATTATATGAATTCAATTTGTATGTATCAAAAAAGGAACTAAGCACGCCACTAATAACGACGACGACGCGACATTTTAGCAGAGTCGAATTTCTACTATAGACCGAAAACAGAGAGTCGAAGGAGGGCGGTTAGACCGTGTCGGCAAGGCTCCGACCAACGCCGTCGACCCACGTTATTTATGAGCAGGGAGCACGCAAAATGCCCTCATATAGGTGAATCTCGTCACGTGGTGTGGTCTTCTCGAGCCGCGTTGCAGCTGATAACAGCCGGGTCACGCGGATGGACGTAACGAACACAGGTTTATACGGTCTTCGGGGTGCCATTACACGAAACACTGTTGATTTTTCGCTTCTGATGTCATTTTTACGAGATTTTATCTTAATCCAATTTTAACGCATCGCAGTACTATCATTGATCATTTATGTATATGCGGTTCATAGAATTAATGAAAATGTGAAAAAAATATTTTAAATCATGAATTTCTCATAAGACGGCCATTTATTATGATTCATTTATATGTAATCGATTAATTAATATATATATATATATATATATATATATATATATATATATATCATATGAATTATTACCTGCTAATAAAATTAATAATAAATTTATCCGGCTAAAGAAAAAATATTTTATCTAATTTGAAGAGGAAATAAATTCACTTAATAATATAATTATAAATTTCAACCGTTTCCATTAACTGCCTCAACAATAAATTATTCTAAAAGAAACTAATATTCTACAGTTATATCTTTGCATATAAATAATTATTAATTTCTTTATTCTTTGTATAGAAATACTTCTTTAATAAAACATTCGTTTCGATTTAAACACGTAAGGACACTTTGTAGTTTTTATTTTTTATAACAAAGAAATTCGGCATACAATTTGAAATTCACTACCCTAAAAAGCAAAAAAAAAAATGAATACTAGGTACAAATAATGACAATATTTAAATACGCATAAACAACAATCAATATATCAATTAATTTTTGGACATTTTTGGTCAGAAATATTTTTTGTGTTCTAGAAGGAAGTACAGTAACTAAATATTAAATTAATTTGTACAAATTAATTTAGCTATAGTGCCAAAAATATTTTTAAAAAATTCATATCAAGAACTCAAAGAACATAATTTAAACTAGCTGATGACACAAACTTAACCAGTAGTAAACAATAAGAATTCAAGATTTTGTTAAAGATTCAAATATAATACTCATGAATAACGGGCACACAAAAAGAAAATAAAATAAAAATTCTATATTTACTTCAACTTTGTTTCTTAAACTTTATTATCAATAATAAGTTGTCGATTCAAGTATAGAGAATTTAAAGTTTTTTATATAAAACTTATTAAGCAACTTTAATCTGTAACACAACATTTTAATGTCAAGTTTGAGCTTTCATTAATATAAATATATTACAGTGTAAATAATTTATTAAATTGCACTCATAAAGACAAATTATATATATATATATATATATATATATATATATATATATATATATATATATATATATATATATATATAAACGAGAAGAAAATCGTCATTTCTTTCTTATAATATTAAAATTCTTAGAGTACAAAGTGTAGAAAGTGAACTAATACAAAATTTAATCCGTAAACTTGTAGAAAAGAGTATCAAAGGAAATAAATTTCTTTAGTTTAAAAATACGACTGTTTACAAGTTATCGTTGTCTGACTATTGAATTTACATTACTGTCTTTCTAGTTTACGAGAGTCATTCGAAACATATTTGAAAGAATTCTGTTTATTTTTAAGCAACAGCTTTAATGGAAATACTTAGATAAAAAATAAATTTAAATTTGTATAGAATTCAATTCGTGTATATATATATATATATATATATATATATATATTAGTATTGATTTTTGGGACTTGAACATAACATAAGACATTTTAATTTGAAGGATAATCTACTTTTATATCTAATGTATAAATTTGAAAATTAATTAAACGATTCAATAAACATGAATAACTAAGATATTTAAAATAACAATAATATAAAAAAATACCATTCAGTTTAGTCAAACATTAATAAATCACCATTTTAAAATTGGTTGTTAAAATTTTAAAAAAATAAGTGTAGCATTTTAGGAAAAACGACTATTTAAATAATACATATTAATTTATTTCGTCAATAGTATTTAAAAATATCTAATATATTTCGAATACGTTACTTAAGCTTTGCAAAATATGTACATGTTCCTAACATTTCTAATTATAGAAAAGTATTTTTAATTATTCAAATTTTAATTTATATTTTAGACTAAAAAAATCTTTCGATGGTTTATTGTCAATATTTAAAAAGATTCTTTTAATTACTGATTTTACATGTATTTCACTGGTTAACACATTATGTTCAGAGCATTAAAGTATAGAAAAATGAGATTTTTCTACACGTTAGTGCTCTGAAGAACTTCATAAATCAGATAAAGTTTGTAGTTTGTGGAAGAATGAAGAATTGATTTATGAAACTGAATTTAAGCAGCAGTGTCACAAATTTTATTAATGTAATAATTATTTCTTATAGAATTTATCTAAAAATGGTAATGGTTACGATATTATGATTGATAATAACATTTTGCAATCAATTATTTTCTATTTGTAATATATATATATATATATATATATATATATATAATTGAAACCTTTGAAATGTTGGGAAACGCTGCGTTAGTAAAAATCTCTACAACATTCGACTCGTAACTTAACTTTTATACACAGAACTAATAAACACACAAACGAAAAAAAACATTACCATAACCAGTGTCCCTTATCTGTATGACACAACCTATATTTCATTCCCTCGAAAAAATATTCCCTTATTCCAATGTTCATATTCGTACCATTCTGGCATGCGGTACGTACGCTACGAGATTATCTTCACACGCCGTTAAGTACAGAAAGACCATTAAAAATAAAAGCTACATACTTATCTGCGCAGCTAATGTATACTTATCGTTAGTTACTCTTTGAATTACCTAGTACAAGAAGCTCAATGCATATATTGTGCGAGCTAACAGGAATAACCATCATATGAACACCAATAAAGCGTATTGAGTTGTAATATAAGTATATCACACTTTCGACGAATATATGTTTGAGATAATGAAACGTTTGGACTCCCAACTGATTTCAAATACACATTTATAATATAATTAGTTTCGAATAAGTATCAAATTAAGTATACATTATTTATTGTGCAAATTGTGCTTACAGCGTTATATTACTTCAGTAAATAAGTAAATAAAAATTCAACATAGAAATATTTATTTATAAATAGGAACATCAATTTTTTAAAAAAAAACTTAAGCAATTGACTGATTCAATTTTTTTGATTTCTTATATATATATGTATATATATATATATATATATATATATATATATATATATATATATATATATGTATGCATGTATGTGTTTAGTGAACAATAAAAATAATAAATCGAGAAAAAATGCTAGAAAAATATAAATACTATTTTATGCCAACAAGTTACAAACTTAAAAGGTCACACAACCTAAATTTCACAGACTTTCAAGGATAATGTGGACCATTTTAAAGTTATCACGTCCTGAGGATATGTTTAAGTGTAGTTTTATGTAAACTACAAACATTTATACTTTGAAATTAGCGTTTCTCTTACTTCAAGTGTATTAAATGCAGATAAAGTAGCAATGTATATGTAAGTAGGTTTGTTTATATTGTTAAACGACTGTTGTTTACTTGAACTCATAAATATTAATATTGTATTTTTTATCTTGCAGTTTTGATTTATTCGTAGTGCTTTCACAACTGAAAAAAGTTTCGAAAATGCAGTAGTGTTCATGATTTATATTAATGAAAAACATTGGTATTTTATTTGGCACGAGAGGAAATAGAAAAAATGTTATTAAGGCGATCGTTTTAAAAAAGCTCTATAAAAACTATAATAAATTATTTTTATGTCTGTTCAACATTTCAATTATTTTTTATTTTATTTAGTAAGAAAACCATTCACTTAGAAAACCGAATTAAAATTTTTCCGACTATTATATGAATGAAAACTAAAACATTTTATTATTTTAGTGTTTGTTCTTTTTTAGAAAGTAATAGTATTAAAAATATTTAAAAAAAATAATTCAGTGTACCTTAAGTATGTAAAAATTTAATTGATACAGTATTTTTTTTATTTTATAAAACGTGTATGACTGAGAATGATGAGATCTCAATCGAAATATGCACACTCCATCATAAAAATAATCAATAATTGAAAACTATGATTAGAGAAAAAATGCTATGTGTAGAGAACGAAACATTCTTTGTGAAAGTTTTTTTATATCCACAGTGTCAAAAATTGTATCATAATTGTAAAAAATAACAGTCAACCGATAAAACTAAACAAGAATCATATAATTGCATAGAATGCAATAAACGTTTAATTAATAAATTTTCCAATTACCATAGATTAAAACTTTTTTCTGGTTAAAAGTTTTCAATAATTGTTCATTAATAATTTTTGTTGTTATTTAAGACTTTCTATTTCGATTGCATTATTTGTAGTTTGTCGCTTTTTTGTACCTTATTTAAAAATGATAATATAACCAACTAAAGCCTCAATCAAAAATAATCAGTAATAATTTATTAAACATTTTTGATCAGAAGATCAATCTTTTATTGAACGTTTTTCATGTGAAAGTGAAAATTTAGTTATTAGCCACAGTATCAAAAATAATATCAAAAAACACAGAAATATTAAAATAAAGTAAATGATTTTTAAAAATAAATAAAAGTGATATATATATATATATATATATATATATATATATATATATATATATATATATATATATCTAATAAAAATAAATATAAGATTTATAACTTTATGTACAAATATTTTTTATTTAATGAAATATATCAAACTCTTATTAAACACAAAATGAATGTTTTTAATTATAATAAATTTTGGGTAAAATTAAAAATAATACACAGATTAATAAACGCAATGTTACAATTGATTAAATTTAATAAACACTAACTATAATAGTCATATTGAAAATATTGGCTTTCTGTTAATTAAATTCCCAATTAAGTACGTACTTATTTAAAATACAAACTACACTAACGAATTGATTTCAGATAATATAACTGCAATAATTATATATCTTACCTCTTAAACATTCATTAGTCCATAATAATAATTTCTGATTAATATTTTATACAATAACGACTCGCCTGAACACAATTTAATGATTTTAAGGTTGAACTAAAGTACATACATACATACACACTACTCTCTAATTTCAAATAAATTTCCCTGTGTACAATAAATTGTCCCAGTCTAATTGACCAAGATATTAATTTTGATAATAAAGATAATAAATCAGTAAATATTGTTGTTGTAACGTTTATTTTATGTCATTAAATATTTCGAAAACGAAACGCGTCGATCTATATCATATTTATGTTGTTTGTTTTATCATATCGAAATAAATTCTACTCATTGAATGTAATTTTCTTTATTTTGATTTAACGTCGACATCAGGTTATTATTTAGCTTTTTAATTTCCGTATTTTTGGCAAGTCGATTCCGAAAATGGCATTACGAAATTTATCATTTTTCATACGGTGACTTGATGTTTTTTCTATCATTTTTTTTATCGATACACAATCAAACACATTTAAATTATTTACAACGAAATAAACTTCAGTTTATTTTTTCATATAACTTTTAACAATAATTCAACGAACAGGTTATATACATGCACTTTTTAAATTTCTTTAAAAAACCAAATAGTTTTTCGATTAAATACTAACTTTTTAATACTAAAACTTTTAGTAATTACTTCTTGTAGTTTACTCACTATAAACTACTTTATGATAAGAGCTGTGTTATATTTTTGTTCCGTAAATTGACTTAAAATTTGTTGACGTACAATGAGTCTGTGGGGATCAACCCTCGCTTTAATATACATCACATCTTATCAACAAGTAATTAAATTTTACTTCATAAAATAGTAACTTTTACTTTTCATATTTAATAAATGAGTGTTTAATAATTTACATTTATGAACATTCCCACTGTTATTATAATTATGCATAATAAACTATGCATCTACATATTCATATGTATTTACATACATGTAAATAAATATGAACATGGGCTTCATTCAACTGGAAATGTTTTTGATCGAGCCATAAAATATAGAACAGTAATTGTATTTTAAGTTATCATGAATTAATTTAAAATAATCGATACTGGATAATTACACACACACACACATACATACACATATATATATATATATATATATATATATATATATATATATAGGATGATTCAACTTAGATTTCCACACGAAAGTAAAAAAAAAAAACGAAAAAATTAAAAAAAATCAATGTTTTCCCCCAATGTTTAGTATTGAATTGAATTAAAATACTAAATAAAAAATAACATGAATTTTCTTAAACCTGTGCTCTATTTTAATACTGCCATGTGGAAATCAAAATTGAATCACGCTATATATTGATTTTAGTATGAAAATATATAAAGTTATTTAAAAAAAAATATTACAAAACATTGGGTAATTTTCTATTATATTTTTAAATTCTGAATTCCTGTAAACAGCCTATAAAATATTCATAGGATGTAATATAGACTTGAAATCCGAAAACAAATTAATTTCTTTGAATAATAATAATATTCAATTTAGTAAATTTGTTTACTGGATTGTTAAATGACTAGAAATTACTTCTAATTATTAATTTAACCTAAAGTTTTTTTTTAAAAAAAAAACATGAGTAAGTAGGATAAACATGACGAAGTCTACTATATCGTGGTCAATTAAGCATTACTGCACGGTAATTTACATATTTTTTGGGGAACATGTTATTTCGTCACGCAACAATCATCTACTTTTTTAGGGTTGAAAAAATATGTGTATTGATCGGAATATCAAATAGGTAGTTAACAAACAGTGAAGGAATGAACGTGAAATATGTAAATTATTTATGTTATTTATTATTTTTAGTTTAAATATTTTATTTAAAGTCGATAATCATTCTTATTTTCATTTTCAAATAAGATAAAAATTTGTTTAAAGATATATAAAATATATTATCAAAAATGTCCATTATACCAGTTATATAGAAATAATATTAGATTTGTAGGAAAATAATTGCGGTTTATGATCTTCAAATTCATATACATTTTTCTCTTTTTTGATTTTTTTAGGTGTTTTAAGTGGCTCAGAACTGGTGGATGACCAACATCTAACTTTTGTGCAAGCTCTCGAATTGTTGTACGTGTTTCTGATTCAAATAACACCTTCAGTGGTTCGTTATGAATTAAACTGGGACCTTCTTTATCTTGAAGGCATTTCGTTCCCAGTACGAAATTTTTAGAACTACCTTTTTGGAGCACCTTACTCTTAACACTCATACCAAAAGCATTGTTTAGTTTACGAGTAGTTTCTGATTGTTTACCATCTATTTTGAAGTCATATAAAAATGCTCTTATTTGTTTCTTTTCCATCTATAATTCAACAGTCCAATTTGAAACAAAATTAATAATGAAACTAAATTCGATATTACGAAAATACAGACTAAAAATGGACTTTAAAATAATAGTTACATGAACAGGATGAAACAACACTTTAATTGAAAAAAATTAAGGTTACGATTCAGAAAACAAAAACCGAAATTATTTTTCAACCAACCTAATAAAATTTAATATTCTACAAATGAAAAAAAATTGAATCTGAAAAAATGTTTATTATAACGAATTATAATCTATTAATATTAGATTGAATAATAAATTAAAATTTCCTCAATAATAATTACTGTACAGACATATTTCGTTATTTCATAAATATCTGAATAATTTCCTTAAAAATTCAATGAATTTTTGATATAATAGTATAATTTAAAAAAAATGTAAGATTTTTTTTGTTTATTGAATTTAAAAGTTTATACCTTTCAAAAGATAAATAAAATATAAAAAAGAGAAATACTTAGTGTATTTTTTAATTTTAATGGAATTGAAACAATAATACTACTAAATTTTTCATTCTATTTAAAAAAATATTCTTCAATACGTATATTCATACATATAATAAGTAATATACAACACCTACATCGTTGCATATACACATATATATGTCTATATATGAATATTTATACAATATATATTTCTAGGTATTTGTGTATTAAATATAATAACACCTCCATGAATTCCGAATACAGTATGTTAATTATTCACACCAATAAAATGAAAACCTACAATTCGAGGTAATCAGTCTTCATCATAATTTAATTACAGCTCAAATATTATATACGTAGCTGTTAAACACATCACTATAGGTAAGTAGACATTAATGGAAAGATAAATATTTGATCATTAATTTATGTTTCGTTTTATTTAAATAATTAGAGTACATGTACCGAATCGCTATAATGGACATGCAAAAAAGTATACAAAAGCACTGGAACTTGATGATAAATGCAATGGTACATTTACTTTAATACTTTAAAATAATGATCTCTAATTACAAGCTATGTATTTTTTTCATAAAAATTATCATTATTTTGAATACAATCGCAGGATTTCGGTAAGAAAAGGAATCGTTCGAGATCAGTATGATATAAAATTATTCAATTATAAGAAAAATCTAAATTATATTTTCATAAATGTATTAAAAAGTTACACTTAAAAACAACTAATAACTATATAACTACTCTCTCTAAATATAGTAATAGTCCAACGTATTCAAAACACCGTCTCATTTGTTTCCTATGAGTCATTCAACACAACCATAATTTATTTACACGCCGTTTGTTTCGAAAAAAAACCAATTATTTGTATATAAGGAATGCTCAGTCATACAACCTACAGAAATGTAGCCATATTAATTCAAAAATCATTAGTTTTTAACGTGTATATTACTTCATTTATATATATATATATATATATATATATATGTATATACATATATATATATATATATATATATATATATATATATATATATATATATGTTGGCAAATTAATTTTAGTTAGGTTAGAGCAAGACAAAAATGGAGATATTATAAGTGACTAATACATTGGACTGTTAATCTATATATCTAAATTAGAATTAAATGTTTTACATATCAATGGTGGGTTGATAATATTTTCTATGTTGCTTAAATAGATTGTAAGTCATTAATTATTCAAATCAAACGATTCTTTTTTATGTTTTAATTTTTTGCAACTTTGTTAAGTCAAACTCTTGTTAAATGTTAGACTTACTTTTTAATAAAAGGTGCACATGATGGGTTGATAATACCTTCTATCTAAATAAAGTTATTGATTTTGTTTTCATATTCCGTCATATTTCAAAAAAAGTGTAACATTTTTTTTGTTTTTTAGAACAAAATTCATTTATATTTTTGTTTGTGAAAAAAATATGTCCTACAGCGCGTAGTGTCGTACTAGCAACTCTGTATTAATATGCGAATTATACTAAAAAAATCTTTTTAATGTATAAAAAGACAGATTAAGATGTGTTAAAAGAAATTAAAATAAAAAAAGAGAATTCACTTGATTTGAATACTTAATGTTGTGTGATCTTCATAATATTCTAGAATTATTTAAAAAAGAAAGCATTAATTAACATTTTTCAATGGACAAAAAATAAAAAATTACAAATTTTAATAAAAATGTGAATTACTATATTTCAAATATAACAAAATAAAAGTATAAAAACATTATGAAATGTGCATCGCTTCCAAAATTTAAAAAAAATGCTACAAATATACATAAAATAAAATTGTCAGTTATTAAACGCACATATATATATATATATATATATATATATATATATATATATATAGAGAGAGAGAGAGAGAGAGAGAAAGAGAGAGAGAGGAAGAGAGAGACGAATTCGATTTTAGCGAGTACTGCAAGATCGATTTTACTTCCTCATTATAACAGTTAGACAAGTATATACCTTCCCAATGTAATATTTTTCATTACCTCATCAGACATTTGTCTTTTCGAATCACTTGACTTTCTGTCTTCTACTAACGGTATGATTATTTTCTTTATCTTCAGATACATTTAGATAACTGATTTATATTCTGTTTTAAGTTCATTTACATATATTTTATTTCAGGTCAAATTTATAATTTTAAAAAATGAAAGATCGAATTTCTATTTGTTTACTTGTTTAATATACTATTTTATGTGCATAAATGAGTTTTCTAAAATGTATCCTTTTATGTCTTTATATTTAATTTCTGTTATTTACTTTGTATTATTTATTTCTTTAATGTATAGTTCTGTTTTTAAAATCTATGAAAATATAAATTAATATTATATAATTAAAAAAAAAACGTCATAAAGGCCTGAATAGTGAAGTGATTGATTCTCTATTGTTTAAAATTAATTAAAATAATAGTATCTTTTTATGTGGAAAACTCAATATTGTAACCGTTAATTAGTGAGAAAGATATATATATATATATATATATATATATATATATATATATATATATATATAATACATACTCGTATATATATATATATATATATATATATATATTAGATAACAAATAAATAAGAAGATTATATAAAATATGCGTAAATGCTCAGAAACATTACCAATATATTAAACGTTTTATTCGATACATTCTAAGCTTTAATTAACACAACACTAATTAAAATAATAATAGTATAGCTAATTTTATATTTACGTATTTTTAAGCCAGATATATTCCTTTTGTTTAAAAAACGGAATTTAATATTAATTAGAAAAATAATAAAGTTTTTAGTAAATACCCAATTTGTTGGATGTATACATGAAACAAGCTAGTTATAAAAATTAACATTTGTATAGAAACATGCATGAATCAAAATCCAATACATTTTGTTCACACTATGTTAGTTATACTAGTATAATATATATATATATATATATATATATATATATATATATATATATATATATATGCTTGTATATTTAAGAAATATATATATAAAAATAATGTCCAAATTTATTGAATTTAATTTTAATTACTAGAAACCTACGGGAATAAAATAAAATATATTCTAAATTTCTAAAAAATGAAATTCTCACAAATAGAAAATAAAGTAGTCGAGATCAATACTTTTTTTACAAGTTTTATACGTTCTTAAAGGTAGTTGTTCAGTCGTAAAAGTTTTTTTTATATTTTATACAGTCGTATAATATTATTTTATAACTATGAAAAATGTTTCCATACGTCCTATTACCTCATATAAATGCATATATATATATATATATATATATATATATATATATATATATATATATATGTATATGTATATATATATATATATATATATATATATATGTATATATGTATGTACATGTATGTACAAACTATTGCAATTTATCGTAAATAAAACACAATATCTATGATAAAATCAAGAAGAAAACGATGTTTTTTTAAAAAAATTGTTCACACAATATAAATGTGTTATCGACATATTGTAGAACAAATATTGGAAAACTGATTTTGAAGAAATCACCAAAAATGTATATTTAAATATTTAACACGACAAAAAAATCCAACAAAGAGAATCACAACAATCGGGCAGAAAATGTTTTTCAACCTTGAATAATATAATTTGTGCAAAATCCGATCATCTCTAAATTTTCCGAAGTTGCGTTTCGTTATCGGATAGAGTTATTCAATCGATTTTAATTTAATTCTTGAGTAGATGTCGGTTGGCTCGCCAGCTACTGCTCCGTTCGTTGGCTGGTTCAGTTCATTTCCCCATCTCTGCTAAAGCGTTCGTTGCGTATGTTAAGGTAGATTGGAACCATACAACCGGAAATGGATTTCGATGAGTACTATGCAATGGATGGATTACGTATATACGACGAGTTTGAATATGTATATGGCAGTTGTGGAGCGTGGTTCGTTACGGCAGCGAGATAACGGAGGGAATGGGTGCATAACGCGGTGACAATTGTATACAAACGTAACGTGGCTGAAAGCAATACATCATTTCATTTCCGTTTTTGTAGTAGATTACCGCGTTTTAAATAAGGTAATTCATTCATAGTCATGCTTTTAGTACACCTTTTTAAAGTAGTTTCTTTTTTAGTACTATACCGTACATTATAAAAGATGTAAATATAAATGTGTTGTTTGATACATTAAATTAAGAAAAAATAATTACAAAAAAAAATGTCTTCAAATTTAGATATTCATTGTATTTTCCGTACACAAAAAAAACTACATTAAAAAAAAAATTAATACGAACGTTAAAAAACGTTTTTTATAAAGTATAAACTAATGTATTTTTAAATAAATCTTTAATTTTTTAAATGCTTACTTAAAAGACTTATAATCGTATGTGTTATATAACAAATTCTATTTGTCAGTTATTTAAAATCTACATGAAGATGGTACACTTCAAAACTAGTAGTGGAAAACATAAACTTGAGTAATCTAAAATGAGAAAGACCAAAAGGGTAATAGTTTTTTACATACATTTAATAAGGAACCCTTTTAAAACCCTTTTTAATTTCTTATTCCTCACCCTCAATTTCATAATTTATTCACCCTCAATTCCATTATTTTTGATACCTTTTTATACCATCATCATTTATGTAGTACAGAAGTATGCATAGAAAAGATTAATAAAAAAAATGTTTTTGATAAATATTTTTGGTTCATTGAATTTTTTAATCAACAAACAAGATTTTATATGAACTAAAAATTAAATATCTATGTATAAAATAATATTCCGTAAAATTTACAAAATGGACAAAAAATCGAACCAACAGCAATTAAAAAATGTGTAGATATTTTGTATTAAATTAATATTAACGATGACACCAGAAGTTACACGAAATTTTCACAAAAAAAGTGATATTGTTATTATAACAACTGCATTGATTTTTTTTCACGAATTTTGACAAAGTGTGAATCATGTTATCGTAAAAATGTTGGGATGTTAAGGGTTGGAGTTTCCCCGAAACTAACTTTTGTTTTCTTATTGTGTATTGTCTGTGTATGAATGCGGAGACTTGACTCATGGAATATATGGGAAAACTATAAAACTACAATGAAATGTGAGATTTTATAAAATAACTACATTGAAATATAGACATATATAGAGTGATTATATTGTACATAATATATATATATAAAACAACTACGTTGCAATATATCTGCAAGAATGATTATATAGACATACATATATATATATATATATATATTATATTGAGTAAATATCTGCGATACGAGCAAAGCGAGAGGAAGTGGAACCCTTCAGGGAAGGCTGAGCGATTAGGTTGCAGAACCCCTTGGTATTATAAAAATAACTTCATGTGGTTACATAAAAAATGTTGTTCAATAATATGTATATATATAATTTCATATGCGATGGATTTCAATTACTGATTTTTTAAAAAGTTATTAAAGCTCAGACAAACTACTCGAAGAAAAAATAAATTAAAAAGTAGTTACAATAATAAAAAAAATCAATTAAATAAATCATCCGTAACCTTTTCATAAGAGGCACTTAAACAGACACAGACTAATTTTATATTAGGAGACCTTTTTACAGATATTCAAATTATCAAATAAATATAAAATTCCAAAAGTTGAACCTAACAGACACTTTTTAAATAATACAGGTAAATAGTAACAATATGTCTTTTAAATTAAAAAATATTTAAGATTATTGTCCGTGAATGACTGTAGACTAATTAATTTATTGAGAAATATCTGTGGATTAAATGATCATACAAATACCGTTTCTGATGATATCGGATTGCCAATACAAATAAATTAATAATTAACAAAACACAATAGCAAATAAATAAATAAAAACAGACATTAGACAAGTATTACCGTTTAACAAACACTTAAATTGGATGGCTTTTTTTCAGTATGTATATATATATATATATATATATATATATATATATATATATATATATATATATATATAACATATAAATAGAAAGATAGATAATACACAATTACTGAATGATAACTATTCAAGAAACTTAGGAGACCATTTAATATTTCAGTCGTGTTACAACATATTTAATCAATAGTTTGTTGACTTAACTGAACACTGAAGTCAACAACTACAATTTAAACAATATTCTGAATAGAAAGCGAACGTTCAATACGAATACAGTAGATAGATCTTAATATAATGTGTAACAATGGGATATATGACAATATTCACAAGTAAACTAAATGAATATATTATAAAAAGTTTAATATTGTGTGAAATATATTAATTCCGATATATATCTATTTATGGTATCAATATAAAGAAAAATTAGTTGTGTGTCCATATATTTAAACAAATTTTTTTTTATTATTTTAATTAGACGGAAAATATATTATCATTTTAAAAATTTATTCAAACGTCTGTACAAAAAAATATTCATCTTAAAAAGAATGGTCATATTTGTAAGGAAAAAGGTATTAGTAGCGGTTATTTAGAAAAGCCGAATAAAAGAAAAGGGGATTTTACTTTATTGACGTTTTAATTACCCTGAAAGTTCAATTCTTTTTTATTCAAACCATTTAAAACACTTTCCAAATGGCATTCTTTTAAAAATAGTACCGTTTAAAAGGAAAAAAGTAACTATTACACGTACATTTAATGTCAAGTGTTTCACTTCATACAGCAAGTAATATTTAAAAGTCGTTCGAAAAGTATTAATGGATTTTTAGAAAAGTTTATGTGAAATGAAGAATTCAACTTTCACACGTTAAAATCAAGTATATATATATATATATACTACAAATATTTTATAAATAATAGAAAAGAATATTTCTTTCATCAGCAATACTTGGATAAATATTTGAAATGAATCTTATGATAAACCATTTTTGTAGAAAAATATTTATTCAAAAATAAAGAACCGATCTTAAAAATATTTTTAATTGCTTTTGTACCATTACCCCATTTTAGATTTTGTATTAAATGTCGTGTATGATTTTTGATGACAATTAGGCATATAAGAATTATGTATTTTGATAAAAGACAATAAAAATTTAAGAGAGAAAATTAATAATATAAACCTAATTTAAATGCAAAATAACTAATAAGTTTACATTTTATAAAGTGAAAGTTTGAAAATAAAACCAGATTTGTTTAATATAGACATTTAATTATAAATAACACCTATTGAAATAAATTATTCAAAGCAAAAAAAAGTCGTAATAAAATAAGAAAAGGTAAAACGGTACAAAATTTAAATTCAACTTATTCGTTCCGCATGAAATATATTCAGTTTGAATATTTAAATTGTTTCTTTATGTCGAAATTTAATAATATTACGTGCACAGGAGAAGCCGTTTTGACTTAATTTTTAATTTCTTCAAACTATCTAACTTGCATACGAGAAGGAATAGCTTAACGTTTACATAGTAATCAAATGCAGTGAGTAAAGTCGTTAGATTTATCTTAAATGCGTTTCCGTCTCAGCGCATTCGGAACTTAATCTAAATACGTAGAACAAAACAACGTCTAGCCAACAAGACCGACCCATCCTTATAACCACTCGCTCGATTCTCGACTGCGAAATACGTTTTATGCAAAGCAAAAAGCGCTTTTCTCCCGCGTCATTCTGTGGACGGGACGGTTTGAGAGGTGTGTGGGGTACGTCGAGCTACTTAAGATTTCACTCTCGAGAAAGCTAATGGCCCATATGCGACAGCCTTCACATTTGTATCTCTACACTTTGCACAATACACATTGCCACTGATGTAGTTTGTTGTCTATAGGGATTTCGTTCACGAGGACAATGGACTAGAAGTTTTTCAGTGTTTGTAATTACTGTTGCAATGGATTTGACATGAGCGAATTTAAATAATTCTACCTTCTTCGTTAGATTCATTTTTTATTATACATATAACAATTAAATACAAACATTTTAATTAAAACAATGATGCTTTTAAATGTTACAATTTATACTTCTTATTCTTTTTAACGGATTTTGACAATTTTATTAAATATTTTCAATCGAACAATAAATGTATTTTTTAAATTTAAAATTATTATTTATATATCGAATATGTCGTATTTAATACACAAAAAAATACAAATTGAAGTTATAATATGCATTTTGTAAAATATATTTTTGTTGTTAGTTGAAAAAAAATCTTTATTATTTAACATATCAACAAATTATTTATTTTTATCATATTTATATAATAAAAGCTCATAAATGAATAACGAAAGAAGGTTATTTTATGAAAATTAATATTTTTATGACTATAGTTAAGAACTAACTATAAATAAATATATTTTCTAAATTTTAATAATTTTATTAAATTTATCAACACATTTACACACTTATAGGTATGTTTTTATACACTCATTTTAAATTACAAATTAATTATTTACTTACTATATTTTTTTTAAAAAAATAAATAATATTCATGCTTTCAGTCCAAAAACTTCAAATTGATTATTAAATACATCAATTAATATTTATTTTGAAAATAAAATAAAAACAAAATAAAATGTTTTCCCAACTGCAGATTCGTCATTTTGAAATTAAAACGCTCATTTATATAAATATATATATATATATATATATATATATATATATATAACCAAAGGCGAACATAGAACTTCAAACTTCGAAACAAATTCTCGAAGCACGAAAGAAATTAAAACAAGGTCGATACTTCCACTGATTCGTTATTCTCCTCAAAAACGATAAAAAATATTTGTTTCTCTTACTCAATTTAATTTACAGAAAAGATATACAGAGTTTAAATGCTACGAAAATCCAAATAAAACATTATAATTCAGTTCTGAGCTTTATACACAGTTATTCATAATACATCCCCCAGATTTCTTAGCTCTGCTTAAAATTACAAAACTGCTGGATTTAATTGTAAATATAATTATGAAAATATTTCGCGATGCGTTCATATTCTTGTGCCATACGAAGCACTGACGTGAGATACTCGAATACAAAAGCGTCTGTACGTTATATAATGAAGCTATTTCATAATGGAGCCTTTGATAATTACGTAAGTGTGTGTTATTTATTTCCTGTTTCTGTAATTAATTCTAATGCTTCCGAGGCGTGTTTAAGCAGTTTTATTGAAGGATTTAACGAAAATATTCCAAACAGCTTGCGCATCGAAACTTTTTACCTTGTTTCAAACAAAACTTGATGAAAATTACTTTAATTTCATTTGATATTACTTAATCCTCATTTACGATAAATTTAATTTAATTTTCGTCTTTCATGTCGTATCCATATGACACAAAATTTGTCTTACGATAATTTTAATGGATTATATATATATATATATATATATATATATATATATATATATATTCATTATTAAATATATCACTTATTAAAAAGTTAATAAACGGATTCACAGGCTTGGTGTACAAAAAATATGATAAACTTATATTTTCAAGCATCTTATTAGTTTACCGTATTGAATTATATTAATAGGGGTTTTAATAGCGTATGGGATATTATTCAAATCTGAGTTAGAAATTGTGGTACAAAGAAAATCATTTTTAACTCAGGAGAAAAATATAAATATTTTGAAAAATGTATGTTATAAATTTAGTTTGCAAGTATTATTATAAGATTGTGTACTTTAAAAATACTTTATACATAACATCTTTATAACAAAAATATCCATATATATATATATATATATATATATATATATATATATATATATATATTATATTGAACTATCGTGATTTAATTGATAAGCAACTTTATAGAAGCTAAATAAATTTTCAAAACAGAAATTAAGAAATATAAAAAAGTAATGTATATCTTCGTGCGAATAATATCATAAATTTAATCAGTTTACGAAAAAGTTGTTTATTTCGTGTGTGCCTATATATATATATATATAAATTATATATGTATATATATATATATATACATATACATATATGTATGTATGTAAGTATGTATACATAAATCGATAGCAGGTCTACTTTAGTTCATTTGATAAATTTCATTTTATCCATTGGGATTACAAATTTGTCAGTTTATTTGTACGATTTCCTGATTCGTAGTTTCGGAAATCTGATGTACCTCTTTTAAGTACTGTAGTGATTTCCCAATGGTGTTCATCAAAAGTATCGGGAAACAAGGCACAAAAGAAGCACTGGTCAAGTCGTTGAGTTATCTTTTCTTAAATATTCTTATCTTAGGACTATTTCTGAATTCAGACGTGAACATTCAGAAGTGAAAAATGCTTTAAAAATTTTTGATTTAATATATGTTTAATATATTGGATGATTAATACTTTGATACAACTATCCACAATGAATTTAATTCTAAGGGCATGAGATATATAACTCTTATTTGACAAATCTATTGATTTAGATCGTATGTGAATTAGTAAAAGTTTAGAAATTTTCTTCTAAAAAAATGATTTTTTTAATAATTAAAAAAAACAAAATACTTCCTTCAAAACGGACAAAAATGTTGGGCAGATTTCAAAAAATATTTGTTAACTTTCAGTATATTATATGTAATAAAACACTTCAAGTTATCTAACAGAAAGAGTAAAGTACATTTCAGATTTCATTACAGTCATCATTCACAAATATCGTACAGATTCGTTGAGAAACATACAGATAGGTTCGTACAGATTCGCTCGAACACATTCGAAACGAAAACAATAAATTAAACTTCAGACAAAACCGCATTCTCTTACTGCTGAAACAGCAACATTATATCAGTCAGTACAAAAAAGTGATAAACATTGACGATAATGAAACCGCCATGAGGATGTAAACACATTGTTGTTAACCTCATGTTTTTCACGGAACGATCTCGGCGGCTGTGGTAGCTACGCTACGATGGCTCGTTGCTGCTCCCTTATGCGATGTCCCTAGGGGCCTATAAATACAACTCCTCGGCTAGTTCACCAGCTCCGGACGCGAGATGCACTTGCCACGATCCGATATTGCCACCGTTACGTACGTCCGCACGTTTAGATGTATTTCGAGCGAAAAAGACGTACGCTTTACTTATTCTAAAGCTCTACACTAGTTTCCTAACTCAAGGTAACTAATATATACTCAAATTGGATTTTCGTCGGTTCTCGGAATCAACCATACACATACATAAAGACATGCATGGAAAAGAAACCATATATTTTTATTAAAATGCTTGTATGTATCAACGAATATATATATATATATATATATATATATATATATATATATATATATATCAAAATGAGGAACTATCTACCGATTCTACAACATTTTTACTTAGTAAGTTATATACAAATAAAATTAAAATTGAATTTCCCTAAAAGCAATCAATACATATAAAATAATTGCATAAAACATAATACATATAAAAAAAATAGGAACTAAAATTTTTCTTTAGCTATAAAAAGGCATTTGAATGGCTTAAAATTTGAATTTATTTTTTTAAATATTAACCTATTTTTGATTAGTTTACTTTTTTCCCAAAACTACAAATTATTAAGTTGATAGGAAAATAGTTGTGGTTTTTGTTTTCTGAATTCTTACCGTAATTTTTTTTAATGAAAGTGTCATTTCATATAAATATCATTTTAAAATGCATTTTTTGGTCTGTATTTTTTAACATCGACTTTGGTTTCATTATTAATTGTGATTTAAATTGAGCTATTGAATTAAAGATGAAAAAGAAGCAAATAAGAGCATTTTTTTGTATGAGTTGAAAACAGATGGCAAAGCAGTAGAAATTACTCGTAAATTAAAAGATGCTTTTGGTGGATGTATTGTGAAGGAACGTATGCAATAGTGATTCCAAAAAATTTCATGCTGGAGACGAGAACCTTGAAGATGAAGAAGGTCGCGGGCGTCCTTCTTCAGTTCATAACGTCTAACTAAATGCATTGGTTGAATCAGAACCACATATAGTAATTCGAGAACTTACACAAAAGTTAGTCATCCAACAGTTCTTGATCACTAAAAACATCTAACAAAATCAAAAAAGCTTGACATGTATATAACTCTGAAGGTCATAAACCGTAATTATTTTTCTACCAACCTAATAAAATTTTTATTAAACAGAAATAATACCAAAAACTCAACATTTAAGATCATTTGTAACTCGTATTTCTATTTAAGTAAGAATTGGATTTTTATCTTTATGTTACTTAAGACTATAGAATACATAGTGAATCATTAAT
This sequence comes from Acanthacorydalis orientalis, assembly GCA_034766995.1. Lineage (NCBI taxonomy): Eukaryota > Metazoa > Arthropoda > Insecta > Megaloptera > Corydalidae > Acanthacorydalis > Acanthacorydalis orientalis. The sequence goes on from CM068314.1 coordinate 18,331,375, forward strand.
AGATGAACAATCAACAGTACGCTAAAGAGTAAAAATATTCAACAGAAATCGTACTATTCGTTTAATATTTATATAAAAGATGTAAACCTGTTTAAATTATTCCTTCCAAATATAATATATAAATTTAAAAATATGTTTAGTTCAAAGTGGATAGAAAGGAATGCCTTTGTTAAAATACCGTATATACATTTTAACATGCTTTTAAATTACATATGTTTTTATCTTTAAAATCAAGCTAAAAATGTTAAATAGTGAATTAAATAAAAAAATTGTATTATAAAGCTTTTATAAAACGTATGTATATAAATATATTCTTTGATAACTTATATTTTATTATTCCTTAATTATAAATTAAATTAAATTTTGAATGAATGAATGAGTTATCAAAAGTGAAATTATAACATATACATTTTTATCTAACTAAATAAATTGTCATTCTATTAAACTCCTTGAAACTGTTCTATAGTTTTTGATTTATTTGATCAATTTGAAATGTATTTTCTGTTCACATCATTTATCTGAAAATTGCACCAGAAAAAAACAACCGCAGAACACAATAATTTAAAGAATCATCGATTATAACGAAAACAAAATAATATACTAATTTTAAACGGAAAAGGATTGTTTAAGATGAAATAAATTATTTTAATAACAAAAACAATTTAATAATCGAATTTAGTACATTTAAATTTTAGTTCATTATAGACTTTTATTTTTAATATTTTTTTAGTAAAAATACAGAAAATTAAGTTAGTATTTTTATAACTGTTTTATTTTATTTCAAATAAAGTATAATAGGATTTTAATAACCCTCTTCTTAATAAGAAAAATTACACTGTATAAATCATATATTTATGTATGTATATATATATATATATATATATATATATATATATATATGAATGAAAGAAAAGGTTATTTTTTTATTTAAAAAATATTTAAATAAGTTTTAAATATTGATAGAGGCATCCTATCTCTTTTCAACTGTTGAACACAGAATGCATTTCATATGATAGTCGAGTTATACAAATATACTAAATTTATTCGTATGTATCACTATTAGGCCGTTGGTTTTTTCTACCGTTATGTGATATTACGCTTTCCTTAGTGCTTTGTGGCAGTCGTACAAAAATTCATCGTAGTGGAATAGAATTTTCATATATAATATTTTCAACGGGATGTGCTTTCGTTCCGAAGTCACTGATCTGTAGTGAATAATGTTCTCTTTTCGAAGAAAGGTTGAATATATTGGTATATTGAAGAATTTTATTAAAAAAAAAATACAAACAATCGCATTATATGTTATTTTTGTAACATATTTCGGTATTTGAATCCACCGTCCAATATTATACTTGTTGTTTACACGTAAATGTTTTTAATTGGATATTTATTGAAAAATGTAATTATAAGTTTGTTAAGAGTGATTTTTTTATTGATATAAAATTTAATTAAAATTATTTTTACGAGATTATTAATTAGAACGGAGAATATCAATATAATTTTTCAAAGTATTTTTTTTCAAACATTTTTCATGGAAATGAAACGAATAAAAATTCTCCATATCAACACCCACAATATGAAGAATACAATATAAATAAAATATATTATTGAATTATTATCTATATTTAATACCACGAGATTTTATAGTATTTAATTAAATGTTATTATAAGAAAAGATAAGTACTTTCTAGCAAACGTAAAAGTTCATTAATTTTACTTCCTTGTTTTATTGGGATTTTATATTAGAAAGAAAATAAAATCTTTATTTAATATATTTTTTTTCAACGCATATATATATATATATATATATATATATATATATATATATATATATATATATATATATATATATATATATATATATATATATATGTATGTATGTATTGTATGGGAAAAAAGAAAGAAAAATATTTGAAAAGGAGAGTGAATATTTTGTATAAATTATTTTTATGGAAAATGTCGTAAATAAAAGTACAATATCATTAAGCAAACGAAGCAAAAGTAAATAAACAGTATAGTTAATTTCCACTTTTTCAACACCTGTTTTTAACGAACGTAAACATACAATTTAATCAAATAACAAAATAAAAATATACAAGCCTTAATAAAAAAAGGAAAACATTGTTAGGCAAACATTTTACATGCGAAAAAACGAAAATAAAGTAAAAATTCACAAACGCTATTTCGCCTGTCACGGCGCCCATTGATGTGTATCCGTTCGTGTACTTTGTGAGAAAGGGTGCGGCGCGTACTATATATGACGTTGACGCTGACGGGATTCGAAGCGGCCATGGTCACTCAAAGAGCAGTAGAGAAATACAAAATGATTTTTATTTGTGGGTCGTATGTCTAACCGCATGATGGGTCGCGTACATACAACGTTGACACTTAAAAAGTAGCCTCTGATGACAGTCAACCATGCAAACAAATATACGATGATAGAGGCAGGAACTCGCGAGGTGTTTCGCATTTATTATGCTCGCTTTGTACCATACACTCAAATAAAACAACTTATTTGTTACAGACTAAAAAATATTTTAATCAAGCTTACATGTAATGTGTTGAAATGAGATTCATTATTCATTATTTATAATATGAATACACGATGAAATTTTCATTTAAATTCTAATAGCAGAATATGTAACAATTAATCTTAATTTATGGAAAATAAAACAGATGATATTAAATTAAACAATACACTGTGCTATAAATTTAATTGAATTTTAAGAAAAGTATTCAGTTATTTCACAAAATCATTCTTCAATTATTTTACATAAAAGAAGAAAACAATAACAGACTTTACTTCATTGTAATTAAGTTCAAATTTAAAAAAAAAGTTCGGAATAAAAATTGGCTGCTTTTTTTGTAAGTTTCTTTTAAAATATTCTTCTATTAATATCTTTTTCATTGTATGTATATAATTACTATGCTTAATGAACGTACACTCTTGATTATATCAAATATTTTTTAATACATCGATAGTCGGTAAAAAAATACCGAAAAATGTATTTTTGTACGAAAACTGTTTAAAGATTTTCAATTTTTAGTAATTTAATTTCATTGCCAATTGTATTCATTTAGTAGTTCTTATAATTCTAATATATTATTTGCGATGGTGAAGATGCAAATATACAATGTAAAGAATGTTTTCCGAGATTAACTTATAAATCACATTCTTTAAATGTGCAATTTTTCATACTCTTTATCGAAATATAATTTATATATATATATATATATATATATATATATATATATATATTAAGGGGCTTCGCCTTCTATTTGCTGCTCTGACCAACACCCTAGGCTAGCTGAGCTCGTTAATTATAAGCCTATATCACTTGTCAATTATAAGCCTCTACATGTAAACGAATAAAACAATAACTATATTTTTTAAAACTCATTTATGTCCTCAATAATCATTATTGATAGATTGTAACGTTGTTTTTTTGTGGATAATTTTGATTATATATATATATATAGAGAGAGAGAGAGAGAAAGGTCGTTTTTAAAAATTAATAAAAATCGTAATATAACTCAAAATGAATCATTAATTTTATAGTAAAAATAAAGAACTTTGTTTAAAAAATCTTAAAGAAATATTTAATTACAAAAATAATTTTTATCATATATTTCAATCGGTCATGAGAACATATTGCTCCCTCTTTCTTTCTTTGTAGTCAGATAAACAAATTAAATTCTTTAATTTATACACCTATATAGAAAAAAAATTAAATCATGTTTCATTTCATTCTGATCATTATTTTAAGGAAGGGAATACTAAATAGATGCAACATTTAAATGGATAAACTATCAGGGGTATTCTATTTTATATTTTTAAATCAGATTTATCTTGCCAATACGTTAAGTCAATGTCTTCATTATTCACGTTTTAAAAAAAGGCGTATTTATTTCAATCACAAAAAAGAACGTTCTCGATGATATAACAGATATGAACTCTCGCAATTTAAAAAAATCATTTTCTTTGTTTCTCGATTTAAAAGAAAACGCGAAATAATGAAAAGATAAATCTCTTCCTTTCCGAAACTGTTTTTATTAAACTAATTGAGATGCAAAAAATTAAAATAATTTAATTATCATCGTCGTGACGACAAAATCAATTAAATCGTACCAATCTTCTCCCCCGAAAAACAACAACAACAACAGACTGCAAAATTGCAATTTCAAAATTCTCGTCAAATATCTCATTTAAGCAGCATCCTGATTGTGCCGAGCATCTCATCCTATCCATCCATCCATCGGTGTCCCGTTTCCCTACCATTTGGTCGATACCCGCCAACGTCTACCAACAACTCGTAAGTTAAGCTCCAGCATCCAGAGTGCAATGATGCGTTAAGCCAATCAACAAACTCATTCGTAAGGCATTAAGAGTAGAGCCTGGGCCTTAGATTCAACGCACTCACGGCCATCAACATCAGCGCACTGAATCAGAATATAGAAAGAATACGAAAATTAGTATTTAAACGTGCGAAGCAAGATAGTTGTCGCGACGTTTTGATCGAACATTGTGCAGAAGCCGTGATGATAGGTTGGCGAAACGACGGGCGTAGGACAGGTAATTAAATCGAATTACTTTATGAGAGGTGGAGGTTCGAGGAGCGAGCTGAACTTGTGATTACTCGAATGGAGAAATAAAGCTGTTACGAAAGCGGAAATCGAACCACGGCTGCTGTGACGTACTAGACGCATAACATTAATAAAAACACATGTACACACATAACTTATGCATACATACATATATATATATATATATATATATACGTACATATCGACAATAACTGTTTGTCAAACAAACAATTTAATTAATTTCAATGACATAATTTACAATCGTTACTTCTTTTAAAATGTTTATACTGATAACTGAATGTAATCGTATTTAAATTGATTCAAAACAAAATATCTTTAATCGGTTTAGGGGTGTTAAAAATATACGATTACTGAAAATTTTATAATAAATTGGATTTATGCTTGTAAACTAAAATTTAAATTGATAAATTTGTACACAGTTTTAAATAAATAATGATATTAGTAAATATCGTACACCTTTTTTAATAAATATTTGATAATTTATATGAAAAATATATTTTTGAATTATATTAAAATGAAATAATTATAATATTATAAAATAATTCTTTATAACATCTTTTAATATAATAATCTTGAAAGTTTTATTTAATAAACAATATTTGAATTGTTATCAAAGTAAAAGATATTAGTATTTTTCATAGTACTTACTTTATATAAAAAATAAAATGATATTTTTTTTAATAAATATAAGATTTTATAGAATTTAAGATGCTCCAACATTTTAATATAAAATGCCACTAGATGTTAATACAAATTTACTTTACAAAATAATATTTGGATTCCAGAAGAGTATACTATTTAAAACCATAAACTGAAAAGCAATTTGTTTTCGTCTTTGATTCAGATAATATCTTAATTACTTTTTAATCTGACAGCGTTTAAGGGAATTATTACAGCTAAAAACAATAATTAAAATTTGAATAGCCGGATTTGAATTAGATCCATGAAATTATTAATTAATGATGTGACGACGCGTTTATAAAAATGTGATAATTTAGTGATTTTTTACATTTTAGATTGTATTATTATCACATGAAGTATTGTACCAATAATATTTTCAAGTATTTTTGTGATTAAAAATAGATACAAATAATTTATATCCTCTTTAATATATATATATATATATATATATATATATATATATATAATATAAATAAACAGTTTCTATAGAATTGTTGGAAATTTAAGCCCCAGCATGGTCACTGGTGTGCGAAAAATGGCAGTCAAAGAGTATACACCGTTAAGATTTCTCACAGCTGCCACAATGCAGAACTGGCGGACGTCAGTTATTCTGCCATGCTGTTACGATGCCAGAACGCCGTCCATTATAAAAGATAAATTAATTTTAAAACATATGCAAATGCAAATTGTCACGTAGCAGCCACCGCGTAGCGATATTGCTTAATGCTTTTTCTGTAAATTTTATCTCTCTTGTTTGTATGTAGCTTGTACATTTGCATTATAACCATTGCATAATGAATTTCTCGAGGGTTGTATATTTTATATAAAGTATATGTTGTAAAAACCGGGAAAGTGAAAATAAAAAAAAGATTTTTATTCTACTTCATACGTATATCACATAAGAATGAAGACAATGACGGATTTTGAGATTGAATTTTTGTTATGGTAGGATTTAAATGCGTTTATAGTTGTGTAAAAAAGTGAAATGAAAGTCGTCTTATTAAAAAATAAAACAAACAATTTGTTAAATACTTAAATTGAACTACGTATACTTGAAAATTATTATGATATTTATTTTATTAAAAAAACATATTTTTTATATATTCTCTTCTCCGAGAATAATAAAAATACATGTACATACAGTTTCATTTTTAATAAACGTTTTTAGTATTACTGAAATATTAAATTTAGAATTTAATTAAAAAAAGGTATAATTAAAATAGAATATTTGTTAAAGTATTTAATTATTTCAAATTATTTTCGATGCTGAAATATAAAAAATAACTATGTAATTAAAAATAATAAGTTAACAAAAATAAGAAATAACAATTTCTAAATTGTTTAATAATTTCATATTTTATTTAAAAATAGAACAGGTGACTACGAATGAATTCATTCGACAACAACAATTTTATAATTATTAAATAATATTTAAACAAATTTATTTTAATTAATTTGGATTAATATATAATCTTATATCATGTGCATACAGGTGTGTAGATGATCTAGATACTCGAGCGAGTTGTAAAGAAGTTAGTAAATATTTCAATAAAGGCTTACATCCGTATTAATAATAATTGGTTAGTAAGCAATTAACAAACTTCCAAATTACAATCAATTCTACTAAAATGACTAATGAATGGAAAAGTAATAAAATCTACTGTGAAGAGAATAAAACTGGCACCAATATCTTTTTTAAAAATGTGCATTTGACTCGTCTCTCTGCTAGACATTTTTTTGTACTCATTACTAGATTACATATTAAAACTATTCGAGTTATTAAATTTTAACTGACTTCAGTTACTGAAAACTAGCTACCTTCAGTAGCTCGAGCGTCTACAAACTCGCGAGAATGTGGTATTATGATTGATGCACTTTTTTACTGCTATATAAAAATTTGACAAAACCTTTTTGAAGCGGTCATTGTTACAGTGTCAACTCATACAATTTCATAAAATTATATACGAACTTAAAATGCTTCTCTTTTGCTACATCTATTTATAGTAAAGATTTGCATTTTTATTAAATTCATTTTTTGAATTCTTTTCTAGAATTTTTTATTTGAAATTTATTTCCGTTTAAATTTACATTTGTTGAAATTAAAAATAAATTACATTAGCAAAGATTCCCTCGATTTCTATAAATGAAAACGTTTTTAAGGATTATCCAACTTATCATTGGATTTAAGTTCTGTGTATATAGATTTTTGGAAACAAAAAATGTACTTTTAATTAAAAATAGTATTTTTTTATGAATTTAATAATAAATACATGGTAGAATTAACATTTTTAATCCCTTACACTGTGATTTGATTTTTAGTGGTCGGTCAAATAAAAACTATTTATTTTCGTGAAAGTTATTGTAAATGATAAAAAACTGTCAACATCTACTTTTTATAAATAAAACAAATATAATTACCCTGAAACATTAAAACTTTGAGAAAGTAAAAAAAAATACAAAAAGGAAAAAAATAATAAGTCAATACAATGACCATACAAAGAATGTCCAAATAGCCCAAATACATAAAGAAAATCAATATTTAATCGTTTTTATTGATTTTTTACTTTAAGCATTACTTTGAGCTCTACAGTGCAAAAAAAAAACTAAATCAAAAACGATAAAAATCAAATACTTAACATATTTGATTACAAAAAATGTTCAAATTTTACCTAGGTGTGAAAAATTTATTTGTGAAATAAGTATTTTATTTAATAAATATAACAATAATAAATGACTCGATGCAATTTATAAAAAATATAATATCTAGAAAGTTGAAAATTATCCACTGAATAAAGCATATACACGTTACAATATATTGAAATTTAATCGAATAATTTATAATTTCGTCTAGACTGAAGTATAAGATATAAACAAGAATATTTCTGCCAGCTCGTATAGAATCATCGTTTTCTTGGGGGAACTGAATTGCATTTACTTATAATTTAAGACGATGTCAGAATTGTGCTTGTCATATCAATTTTGATGAAGTACTGACTTGTTATACTCAGTTCTAGTTTCACGCGTTTCATTTTAATTGATATAGATATTCGTAAGCGAATCATTTCAGTCGTGCAATACATAAAATAAATTAATCAATCTATATACCAAATTATATATACATATATATATATATATATATATATATATATATATATATATACATGTAAGTGTATAATATCTGGATCATACATATGTATTATGTTCAGCAATATTAAATATAATAAATGTTAATATTTTTCCGTTATGAAAAAAAATATACGTTCTATATGTAAAGTATACGTGTAGATGTCTGACTAAATCTATCCCTGGCGTTCCAAAGTTCGAAGAATGTCGTTTCCGGGTTCATAATGTAATAGAGCACCACGAAGTTGACCTGCCCACAACATTAGCATGTTAAAGCAACCTCATGTTATATGCAAGCATTAGGCGGGGCTTCGCTGCTCTATATCTTTTCGATTTTGAAAAGAGAGGTGCATTCATTTTATTTTATAAGTCATCTCGGATAAACAGCTTATGTAGTTTGTCATTTTATAATGTTATATTATTTATTCATTTTTCAATTGAGTTAGTCAGATATTAATGCAATACAAAAGTATAACAGATAATTATTTACCATGTTATTTATCTTCGCAATGATGTATTTAGTGAAATACATACTGTATAATCTATATAAAAATAGTAATTAAATTAATATATTATTTATCTTAATACGACAATTTTCTTCAATTCTGCTCTTTTTGATAAAAAGCATTAAATTGAAAATCGATGCTGAGCACGTTAACAGACATGATGTATTGAAAATTCGTCATTACATTCATTTAGATTATGTATACTTTTATTTTTCCATCATTTTATACAGTATAATCCTTGATATAAGTTAATATAGCTACTTCCAACTTAATTAATTAAATATGTTTACAACACATGATCAAATGATTTATTGTACAATAACGTTTTCTATACAATATATATTGAATGAAAATTTCCTATAACGAACTTGTCTGCAATAAAATTCTTTATTTAACGAAAAATAGTTGCAAATAATAGCTTCATATATATATATATATATATATATATATATATATATATATATATATATATTAACCATTTATATCAAATTTTCTCTATAAAGCTCAGACTTTTCCAATGTAATCTTTAGGTAGAAGAACAGATTTTTTTATAAAGTGGTTTCACTGTATATAGACACATTTTTATATTATACAGTATTTACTTTTTGTTATTTATTATTTATTTACATAACAAAAATTGAATTTTCTACAATCATATATTATTTTAATCATTAAAATTTTATTATAGCTATATATAATTTATAATAGATAACATTATTATCACAAATAGATTTTCGTCTTCTCCAATAAAGTACTGCAATAAGATACAGATATCTTATCATTCAATTTACCTGCGGCTTAATGATCTAAATATGACCGGATAAGCATTAAAAATGACATAATTGACAATAAAAATTATCAATAATCAATTATCAAACATTTTTGATTTAGAAAAAATGTTTATGTTTTCAAGGGAAGAGAGGCACTGATTTGATGAAAGTGAATTTAGTGGAATGTTAAAACTGTTATTAAGATAACTGATTATTAAGAAGGAATAATATTATATTTAAAAAATTGTAAATAATTTTGAAAACCATTAAACCTTTATATTGATGAGTTAAAATAATTTTGGGTTATTTAGTAAAAATATGTCAAATTAAATCAAGATTATTCTGTTTCAATCTTTGAGATCGCTCTTGAGTTCTCGTTTCATAATAAAAAAAACAACAAGAATTCAAAGATGATTTCAAGAATCTAAACGATAATTACGAAACACATACGTGAAAAAATACATCTCAACAAGACGAATTTAAGTTTCGATGTTTATATATATATATATATATATATATATATATATATGTATATATATATATATATGTGTATATATATATATATATATATATATATATATATACATGTGTGCGTATAAAGTACAATCATAAAGGAAGTAAATATATAAAACAAAAACAGTGAAATACTTTTCTTTTTTAAAAATTTTTCAAATAAAAATATCTTAATAAATAATAATAATATTAAGTTATTTTTTACAAGTATAAACAAATTATGTAGTTATTTTACGATTAAATAACTTATTAATTATGTACAATAGATAATAATTAAAAAAACATATCTTTTTATTAACGAAATGAACTTTAAAGACTTTTCTGTTTAGAAAAACACAAAATAAAAATTCATTTTATTCACATTTATAATATTTAAAAAATTACAGAAAAGTATATTTAAACGTTATATAACTATATATATATATATATATATATATATATATATATATATATATGTATGTATATATATATATATATAACATTATAAATATTTTTAAAATTTATTTCGATAAATAATGAATTCAAATTACAACTGATATGAAAATAAATTACTGATGACTACAAGATGTCTTTACAAAAATGTTTTAAATTGTTACAGAACAATATTAAAATTAATTCTTTGATGAAAAACAAGTAGTTTTTTGTCATTTGTTGTTTTCAAAGCACAATGAAGAGATTCTCGAAAAATAAAAAGCGCGTTGATACAACGATTACAGATAGCTGTGAAAAAAAAATTAAGTACATATATAAAAAAGAAAAAGCTCGAAACTCCTTTATCGGCAGATTTCAAGATCAACAATTTCGTAAATAACCAAAAGTATACGTATTCAAACACACTTCATAAAATCCCTTACACAACAAAATATCCTTAGTTAAGCCAATTTTAAGTACCCTTACGTAACGCTGCAGTACATTCTTCGGCGATACCCTAGTTAAATTCGAGCTTACTTGACTGTTTTCATCAAAGACAATCACCACAACAGGGCGTCCCATGGCAGCGGATGAATGCATGCTAATCGTCTACTTTGTCAACGCTATGTACTCAGTCCCTCTACCTCACTTTTGCAAGCACGAAAGTAAATCCTGAATGATGAATTCATCAGCATATATGGCTGTTCAAAGTTCCAACACGAGAAGTGTGATTACAGTTGAAAAATGTTTTCAATATTTTTCCGATAATAAATTATACATCTTCAGTATTGTTTCTAAAGATATATTTTTCACATCTATTTCTTTGACCAATATATATGTTTCATTATACAAAAATCAAATATGTATTTATATATTTATATATATATAGCAATATGCTAAAAACGATTCACATAGATAAAACTACTTATTAATTTTATTTTACTTAATATCAATTATACATAATAAGAGTCTTAACCATTAATCTACATATTTTAAAAAATGTGATATGATTAAATGTATTCGAAGCTTAATGATTACGGTTTGATAAAAATTTATATATTTGAATGACTACGCAACAGCTATGAAATAAAATTGATCAGGCCCTTACTTTTCAATAGAATATAACAATTTTATCATTTCGTATTAGTTAAAAAATATCAAATAATACTAACAATTTATTATATAAATTTTTTATAAGACTTCAACATTATACAAATAGTATAAAACATTTCTTAAATGTTTTTACTCTTGCATGAAATTATTAAAAAAAATAAAATACGAACATTATTTTAATTACTTTACACTTTTTTAATAAAGCAAAGTAAATTAACGAAGACAAAAATATAATATGAATAATGTCTTGAATGAATTTTGATTTAATTTAATTGAATTTCAGCGATTTGTTAATTTTATAATTACGAACGAATTTGAAAAGGTTTTCAATACATAATTTAAATTTATGATCGTTAATTTTTAATTAGATATCTGTAAAAGCATTTAAAAAGAATCGACTTTTTTAATACATACATTTAATTTTACATTCAAGAACTATGAATTATTTATTCTTTTATTTTGTACACATCGAGATTTTAAAAATTATAAACATTATTTTTTTTATTTAATTTTTCTTTTTAGATAAATTGATTTAAAACGTTTAATTACTTGTAGTATGCTGAATAAAATACATGGAAAATTTGGTTTTGTTTTTATTATTGGGGCTTTAAGAGTTCATCGACATCATATGGAAAAGGCTTTAATAATATTTATTAATGATATATATATATATATATATATATATATACATATATGTACTAAAAAAGCATTAAGTACGAAACATTAAAAATATTTTCCTTTCTGTTTTTGTAGTCAGCATATGTTAGACAAATATAATTAAAACTCAATTATATAACCTTTAATAATGAAATCTTCAGAAACTATTAGCAGAAAATACAAACGTTATTATATTTTGTATACTCAACTGTATATAATTCAACAGTTGTTTATACAACATCTGCACCAACCCTCATCTATCTTACAAATCCAGTTATAACTTTAACATTAAACACAACACGATTCTCAAAAAGTCACACAACTATCAATAAATTTAAGTCATAAAACTCTACTTAATATATTTAATATAAAAGATAAAAGATTGTAAAGAAACCTAATTCACAATAATATTTTGACACTGTAATTGAACTTGTCTTCATCAATGAATTCTTCACTCCACCGCAGCCCACGAAATAATTGCTAGTCAAAAATGTCCCACATTCATTTTTTTCTGTACTTTAGCCCTCTGAGGTTGGTAGAATCGAAATGTGTATAAACAAGAATTCAAGTTACCAATAATCGATCAATTAACATTTTTAACTAATTAAAATATTTGTAGATTGTGGTGCAATGAAAAATTTATTTATTAAAACGAATGTAGCCACAATACCACAAACTGTTGTTAAAATAGCTATGTTTAATTAATAAGAAAGTATATTTAAGATAATTATAATTTTTAAAACTCATTAAGCATAATATACTTTATAGTTAAAATAGTTTTGGGTTATTTAGTAAAAAATATGTATAACCAAATCATAGTAATTATATTTGAATCTTTAAGGTTACTCTTCAATTCTTTTTTTTTTTGTTAAGAAAAAAAGAATTTAAGACTCGTCTCAAAGATTCAAATAATCCTTCTCAACTAGCATTGTGAGAACAATAGCATCAAAATATACATAAAGACGAATCAAAATGACAAATAACTAACTATTCAACTTTTTTAATCCTAAATTATGAGTGACTTACAAAAAGGGAAAAATTATTTTAGATATTTTTTTCTTTTAAGTAACAATTTTGTTACAAATCAATAATACTTTTTTTAAAAAAGAATGATATTTGTTTTAATTCAAAACACTAAATGCTTCGAAATTTATTTACAGAAATAATATTGTATTTTTAAACGTACATTGTATTCAGTTTATAGAAATTAACTTCATTTATATCTCAAACCGCATGTTTTTTAACTGTTCTAAATACAAAATACTGTTTTAATTAGAGTTGTTACAGACTTTTTAATTGTGTTTTCTATTAGATCTGGGAAAATATGTTTTAACTATATACTATACATTCATACTCACACACAAATATACATATATATATATATATATATATATATATATATATATATATATATATATATATATATGTATATGTATGTATGGCTATGTGAGTGTTTCATGTATGTGTATGTAACAAAACATTTTAATGTAATCATGACAAAATGTAATTGAATCTCAAGTAAAAACTGTAAAATTAATAAATTTCTAGTATAAACATCAACGGATAGTTTAATTAATGATTCGATTATAGTACAATGTTTTACGGCACGTCAGTTGCTTTTGTAACAAGCGCCAAAATCAGTTTAAAAGAGCATTGTGAATTCAGAGCAATTTAATCGATCCATAAAGCCGGACCAGTTCATACAAACGTAATGGCTGTTAATCAATTCAACATTGTCAAGCGTTTGATAAATGTTAACGACAGAGATCAATTGATTTAGATTGATATAGTCAACGGTTTGTGACGCAAAATACGACACCAGACGGACCAAGTGAATTAGTAGTCTGCGTTCCGATCTCCTGGACACGTGTAGCTGTAATGTGAGGAATTTGGGAATTTGAATTATTCACATTGTTTAAATACATTGAATAGGAATCGTCAAGAATTGATTTTTCGTCAGGTTTTTATACGAAACGTGTAATAAATTCGATTCAATTTATTTTTATTAAAACGTACGCCATATTAATTTTATAAAGATTAAATTTATGTAAATATCATCGAGCAGGTTTTATTTTCGTAAATATTTCTACATAAATGTAAATATATTCTATTGAGTTTCATATTATGTCAGTCAAATGTGTCAAAAATACATTTAAAATATGTATTTCCTCTGATAAATATTTTACAGTGAAACAATCAACTGAAGTTTATACATTTTTGCTTGCATAAACAAACGTTTGTATTTTTATGAGAATCTAATTCAAAATTTACACACAAATATAAACATATTAAATTAAAATTCATTTTAAATAATATATGCAGACTTTGAATATCTTCTATGAATTATTTTTTTAAATATTAGTCTGTGCAGTTGATACGTTTGTATTATTTTTTCTCGAAAGAATTTAAAACTGAAATATTACCGGATTGGAAAAATATTTCATACAAAATTGAATTAAAATCTTCTTAAACGATATCATCTTACAACCGAGCTCTTCACTTTTTACGAATATTATGCTCTTTAAATTGAATCTACAGATATTTAATTGAAATAGCTTCGATATACGGTTCGTAAATACTATATTTTCTGATATCTCATATAATTGCAGCAGTGAAATCTGTCAATATAATCTGATATGTATGTAAAAATATACACTGACGGAAATAATTAAATAAAAAGACAAATAGCGATAATTGAAAACATTTATGTATGTAAAATTAATATAGACAGCATAAGTATTTTGTAACTTTGTTTTCCTTACAGTTGATTTACTGTATCATTGAAAACTATATATACATGTTGGAGAATAAACTCTACGTTGAAATGATTAATTTCCACATAAGTTATTTTATGAAGACAATTTACATTATTAAATTATCATAAGTAAATTAATAAAATATATGCAACGTAAAGTATTTTTGTTATATTAATTTACTCTTTCCGCTGAATAAGCGAATATAATGTTTTATAATAATTCGTATTTGTAATACAGAATATGAATTAAAATTAAGTAGAACATACATTTTTAGCTTTGAAGACATAAATGTTTGTTATTAAAGATATGTTTTTAGTATATATTTTTCAAAACATTCTTCACATTCATCTAATGAACATATCTGACACACCTACGATTGAGCTTCCAAAATAGCGAAGATAAAATCTATTCATTGCAGACGTTCAACTAAAGATAAAATTCATTTTATTTACAATAAATTCTGTTCTATTTCACTTAATCGTTCAATCTAATGCAATTTCAGTTCGTTTCAATGTTAATCTGGTTGATTTATAGTTTCAATTAATTATTCTTGAGTATAAAATGAAACAATTTACACATTGCACATGCAAAACATACATTATTGCAGTAAATAAAATGTTCAAATGCATTGAAATTGTCAAGACTAATAGTCTTATCTAATTATCTGCAAATGTACATTTTCAATTAAAAAATATGGATCTACAAGACAAGCGCAAAACATTTCTGAATATAAAAATAAACAAATACGATACGTCATTACTTAGCATTGGAATCGTAAGTCAATGCATCATATTTGACATACCAATAGTATAAAAAGCATTACAAAAAACGACTGCATTAAATTCATAGCAGTGATGGAATGCGCGCATCAGTTTTTTTTCTATAGCGGTGCTGCAACCAGGTCGTGGGTTCGGTTCATGGCGTGCGCGCTGATAGAGATGGACGCATGATGACGCGACCACCACACCCAATACATTAGTATGATCATCATTCTGGTTATATTGATTGGCGCAGACCATAGCCAGTTTATACCGCAAGGCTCGTTTAGATAAAGGAGCTGATATACCGTCTAAAGAGGCGGTGTGTTATGGAGATTGCACATTATACGAGATTAAAATAATTTTTAGGGCGTAAGGCGATCGGTTCGACTCTAAAAGCCATACAAATATTTA
Organism: Acanthacorydalis orientalis; assembly: GCA_034766995.1. Lineage (NCBI taxonomy): Eukaryota > Metazoa > Arthropoda > Insecta > Megaloptera > Corydalidae > Acanthacorydalis > Acanthacorydalis orientalis. Next base: position 18,347,682 of record CM068314.1, read on the forward strand.
AAAATGAGATTTATGTTGCTATTTTGTTGAAAGTTTATCGCAAGTGGTTAGAATCAAAGTAATGAGTACAAGCATTACTACCCACATACACTTTTCATATCACATTTCTTCCTACAGATATACACATCATACATATATATATATATATATATATATATATATATATATATATATATATGTATAAAGAGAGAAAAAGGCAGATACAGACAACTCAAAAAACTCTATAATAAAATAAGTAAAAATTAATCCAATTATATAAAAACGTATATAGAAAAGAACGATCTCTATTAGAAAATTACAGAATAGAGTACAATTCAACAAATGAAATTCAGTCATGTTGCGAGATAACTTTTAGAAATACTAGTATTTTAGAAATAAGTTGTAATAAAAATATTTACGTTTCAAATATAAAGTCATATCGAATCATATATTCATTCGAAAACAATTTATTTCATTCTAAAATGTAATCAAAAATAATTAATTTTTATACGTTTCATATGTGCTGCTCGTGTTTGCACGAACCTTTAAAACGCAGTATTTCACAACATGTCAACTACCTCCTTCTAATATAAACATACAAACGAAATACAAAAAGCACATAAAATAAAAATGACATATACTTTGTCATACAAATTACAAAAACAAATCATAATGAAAAAATAAGTAATGAATAAAAACAAACAAAAAAGCAACAAAATAAAATAAAAAAGCATATAACAACATCACGAAACAAACATGACAATTTGCTATTTATTTACTGCAAGATTCATGTCCAAAAGATAATGACGAGGAAATCTGATTTATAAGGCTCACTAAAGAATGGGATGTACGCCTATTTATTTGCATAAGAAAGCCATCACACACAATGCAAAGCATTACAGTCATGCGCTTACACTCGCGAGTTCAGTGTTGACGGCAACTTCAAACAAACTTTAGTTGCGAATTGAATATAAGCAAACTTTCTCTTCAGTCATTACATTTTGATATAGCCGTTAACCAAATGTAACCAACTATACTATACTCCTCAGTGACAACTATCGCTGCACTCATATGTGACATTCATTCTGAGAATAACAATAATAAATACTCTTAAATAGATTTCTAGTATTTATTTATAAAATTTTGAAATTATTCCAAATCTTGTAAAACGACCTACTATACAAAATAAATAGTTCGAAAAACAAATTTCTATTTTAATTTGTCCTTAAAATCAAAATAACATGTCTGATTTAAATTTAAAATACGACTCATGATTTAATTCACAAAATTTGAATTCGTTTCGTCAAAAAACAAACAATGAACAAAATAAGAAACAAATCGATTTTTTTCAAATAATTGAAAAGTACTATTTATAATAGTCAATCATCGTATGAAACAATATAAACCAATGAAACTAAATGCAATAATACGTTGTAAACATTCATAACAGAAAAAACTGACAGTGCGCATAGATTTATTTCGAATATTAAATATACAATACCTACAGTGTGCTAAAAATATTTTACGTTGATTTCGAACACTTACTGTTTTGGCTGGCATCGATCCAAATAGAATCAAATACAAAAAATATGCGAACATTCCTCTTTCATTTAGCAAATTATGTTTTCGCATTCTCTCTTGACAGACGGATGGAAGTTTTTAAACACTTCGCTGTTCTGTTTTGAAGTTTATCTTTTCTAATATATATGTTTAGCATGATTTACATATTAGTTTATAAATGCATGAACATATATATATATACACACACACAGATATATATATATATATATATATATATATATATATGAATTCAATATGTGCTATAAATGTAAAATTTCTATTTGAAAATGACGAATTATGTTTATTTTCATCATTTTTAACACGATTTTATTATATCAACAAACAAGGAATTTCTAAATATTTAAATAAATTAAAAGAAATACATCTGAGAAATGTAAAGAAAACAACATTTTACAAGTTAGTTTACAAATGTCATAATTTATCTGATTTCATTCGAAACGAATGAAAAGTGTATGATTAAAAATAGGTGTCATTGCTAAAATATCATTTTTTTATTTTTAATTTACGTAATGTATTAACAATGAAAGTGGAATCTTATAAAGTTTTCTTAACGGTTATCTGAGAATGCTTAAAATTCTTATTCTATATATAAACTTGATCATAATAAATATTATAGTTGGTTATAGTCAATCATGTTCTCTACTCAATAAAATTTATCTTTATTATACTATTTCCTATGTTAATATAGTTCATTGGTCGATAAAAATCCTAGAGGCCACGTGTGAGTTCGTTTTTTCTACGACAGAGTTCAACTTTTATCACATTTAGGTCGATTTCAAATTGATTAGTTAAAAATATACTTGAAAATGACGAAAATCAAAACTGACGATAAAAAGTCTATAAGACTAACACTTTTAAGTTAAACAATATTTTTGTAGAAATAAATAATTATCATTAAAATATAAAATGAATAAATATCCTCCATCATATCAAATTATTATAAAATAATAAATAACAATTTGTACTTTTGAATTTAAAAACAATTATGATTTGAAGTCATACCATAAAATAACAATTAAAAACGATACTGCAACGAACAATATTGAAAAAACTATATCGAAAAAACGATTTTCATTAAACAATTTTGCATTAAATAAATTATTTGTTTTGAATATTTAACAAAAAAATGACTACTAGTTAACGTTATAAATAAATACAATTTTATATTTAAAGTGTATGTATTTAAACAGATGTGGATGTTTCTCTGTATAAGCAAATATTTTTATAGAACATAATAAAAAGAGATAATCATTTTGATAATATTTTTTTAAAAAAATGTTATATTAAGCAAATAATTATTTCTAATGGGTACAATTACTTTTATATATAAAGTTTATAGTCGTTATTTAATTTACATGCATTTCAAATAATAAATTCTACATGTTCCATGTAGATAAGCTTAATAATTATTTCTAACATGTATATGTATACGTGTATATATATATATATATATATATATACTTGTTAATCGATATGTGAAGATAAAAAATAGAAGAAAGGTGGATATGGAATGCACATCGACTATCAGTGCACTCTAATGATTTTAAAATTATCAAACAACAGTACGTTAATCAGTAAAGATGCTTAGATGTGTGTTCTGTTCTTTATAGTTAATTAAACAATTCAGTATTTAGAATATGCATTGGATAGATGAGTTCATTAAGCTGAGAATACAACTATTATTGTAGTAATTACAATTGAAGCGTAATTCCTGTTAAGATATGCAAATCATTCGTGAATACTATCTACATTCAACTGTATTTCAAATCGAAGTAAAGCACGTGTCATAATAATATCAAATTCAATGACACACATTTTGATTCATTCTCTCTCGAACATATGTTGTTTGTTCGGTAAAAGCAAAACATCTCAACAAAACGTCAACAAGAAACAAACTAATCGCAATCACGGCTTCAGAACTTCGAACGGTCTGGCACAAAAACACTAAATCCCATTCCGGTATCGTATCGACCAATCTGATATAGTTTTATGAATTGAATAAATAAATCTTTCAGAGCTTGTTGTTTCCATGAAACTCCCGGTGGTGCTGGCGACGTAGCCTGCACGCAATATGCTTACCAAAAAGTATCGGAGCTACACGTGTAACCTATGTATGTACCTCACATCAGCTGTCCGTATTGATACTGCAAAGCTTATACAAAACTGGAACAGGAAAAACAAGAAAGGCGGAAATGAAAACAACACAAGACGTACGGCCATAAAATAATAAAAGAGATTATAAGTTTTCGTTCCGAGAAGTACACATTACAACGTCGTACGGAACAATGTATAGAAAGTAGCACTTTATAAAAATTATTTACTTTTATAAAACACTATTTTATATTCCAAATGCGAACGATACGTTTTACATATATATATATATATATATATATATATATATATATATATATATATATATATATATATATATATTTATAGATATAGATATAAAATATATTTCTGAACTAAATAACGTTCCTTTAGATTTATAAGTGAAAATCTAAAAAAAACATGATGATATAAATCAACAATTTAATTAGAGATATAAATTATTAAATAAAGTAAAATTAATCTCGTTAGCACTTCTATTATACTGTTAGGAGGATATATATATATACATTAATTATAAGCTTTTTCAATCAAAATTAAACATATTTATTAGAAAAATATATCCACATTAACTTTAAAACCAATATATACAAATAAGTTATTTTCCCTGGTGAATATTGATTTTAAATAAATCACTCTAAATAAAAAAAAAACAAAATGAAATAATTATTGAATAGAAAATAACTTATTTCAATAAAAAATACAAACGAATTTGCATTTACTTCAAATGAATTCACAATGACCAATTCAAACACTGAAATTATTCATGTTATTTGTTTGAAATTTACTTGTCTTTTGTGTCATTATTAGCTATGAAACATTCACATTTAAGATCTCATCAAGAAAGCTTAATCTTTAGTGATTGTACTCGTCTAAAGAATAAGTAGATTAAATTTCGAAGGGTTCTATTTAAATGATAAATATATTAAAAAATATCATGTCACAGAACTCTTTATAGGATTTCATCATTTTGCATTTCAATCACATTAATACAATTTTAAATTATATATATATATATATATATATATATATATATATATATATAATTTAAAATTGTAGCCTATAATATAAGAATTATAAAAAGAAAAAAAGTATATACATGAATCTTAAATATTTTTTTAGCATTATCAGTGCTAATGATTACAACCCCAAAAATACTTTGAATTAAGTATATATTATTAATTATTATTATAAATAATAATAAGAAGAAGAATATTTTAATACTATAGACTTGATTATAGTCTGTGTATTTGTAGTTATTACAAAAGAATAGAATATCTCGGCCAATGGAATAATTTTATATTAATAAAGTTAAACTATAATCTGAAGAATATATTGTTTCCAAAATAATGCAAATGTAAAAATAAATACGAATGTAAGTGTGTGTGATATATATATATATATATATATATATATATATGAGCTTTTAATCTTATTTATGCAGAATGCATAAAAACAAATATGACAATAATAAGTATTTCATTAAATTAATGTTTAATATTTTACTTTGTTTCATTAAAAGGAAATAGAAAAATAATAAATAAACTGTAATTATCTATGACACAAATCGCAAAATATTAAATGAGTATATTTTACTCCACGGACACAATAATGGACGGAAATAGAAAACAACAAATATTTACGGAAATATCCATTAGCAAATATAAAAATTGCACAGAACATAGTTTTTGCATCAAACTAAAATATTCTTCTAATCAAGCTAAATGTAGACAGTATCCTGTTTTTCTCTATGAGTTGGATGAGCGATCTGAACATAGGAGAAATGGATGGCAGTGATTGATGTACGGCAGTGATGTCACAAAACAATTTTTGTCGATGTCCACCAAGCTGTCATTTTCAGCCGTTATTATTTGTGACCTTGGTCGAATCACATTCGTGGAAAAAAGTAAAGGTTGGCTTTTTTCTAATTACATAGTTGTGAGGCGTATACTGTCTCTGACTTTTTGTAAATGTCGTCAGTTTCAAGGAATTTCTTCGTCTATATTGTTTGACAGAACAGCGTCAGTAGAAATAATATATGTTTCTGAACTTTTTCAGATTACTTGTATAAAAACGAAATGTATCAAAAACTTTTATATCAAAACTGAAGAAGAAAGTTAATTCTAGATGAACCACAATTGATCAATAACCGATTTTATCTCTTACGAAAATCATTATTTATAACTCATTTCACAAGCCTTTTTGATGTAGTGAATTGAAAACATATAAATACACTTACCACCAAATACACATACACACAAACTTACGTTTATAAAAACAAATATATATATATATATATATATATATATATATATATATTATAATGTATGTACGCATCTGCCACTAACATTCTTAAATTTTTAACCTAGTTTGAAAATTGACTTTTTAAAATTAAAAAAAAACTTAATATTCTTATTACTGAACAAGTACATCAATAAATATTATTTAAAGTAATCAAGACAATCATTACAGTAAAACTGATGCATATATATTTAAAATAAATGCTGAATTTCTAAAATATATTTTGAAATGTTACGAAATATACCTTGACTTTTACTAATTCATAATTTACTCGCCTCACATGCCCCAAAAAGTGTTTGTTCAAAAATATTCAATATTTTGTTACTGATCATTTTATTATATATATATATATATATATATATATATATATATATATAATATATATACATATAAGTATCTACTCGTATGTGCGTGTGTGTTTGTACGTTAATTTACATAATGTATGTATATGTATTATAAATATTTCAAAACCCACAATTAAAACAAATATGTATTCAGTATCGTTTAAAACGTAGTCAGAAGTAACGACGACTTTCTAAAACATAAACTGCATCAACGCCCCAGCGTTACTCTAGTCACCAGACAAAACATCATGTACCATTTACGACAGTGTCTCGAACAAAATGCTTTTAGCACATAGTCCTTTACGTACCACGATACTGCTCGTTGGTTGTTCGAGTCTCTTTTACGTACATTTTAATCTCGTTCATAATCTTTCTTAATTTTCGTTTGATGTATTTAATTGTTTCTGAATATTCTAGACATGACTTCGTTTCCTACAGACTGTTTAAGTACATTACATTCTTATAATTAAATTCTACGCTGCAGTCAGTTTTATTCTTGTTTTATATACAATATTATGATGTAATAAGGCACTTTTTTTTCCTTTTTATTCACAGAACATTTATTTACAAAGAACTATTCGCAATCATTTTTATTTAATCCCCAATGTGTTATATTCTAAAATATTTATATGTTGTTAATGTTACTATTATTATCATATATTTTAATGAATTAGTACTAAAATACAAAGTTGATAAACATTTATTTTATAGAAAAAATATTTTTATGTATCTGAGAAAATTTCTACTAGTCTATTATATATTTTATGTATGCAATAAATAGATCAATGCCATGATTGAAAAAAAGTCAGTCTTAAGGCTAAAAAACCTAACTAATCAAAATGTGTAATAATAAATTTCGTTATCATGCATGTTTTGACTTACAAATAGTATAGAAATATTGATCAGGGACGAACATTTATAATAATCATTAAAATTTATAAATACACCTAGAAAAAGGCACGCACAAGAACGAGACGCAAACATATACATACATATATATATATATATATATATATATATATATATATATATATAACTGTAAGCATATAAGAACTTGTGAATAAAAATAAAATATGCGTGCAGAAAAAATAAACGTATCATAATCGGATTCAAACGCACAAATATATACATATTATTATGTGCTTTTTATACGCGAGACTGTTCTTTGAAAACAGTTTTATTTAATTCGGTTTCGAGCCGTTTTCGAAATGCAATTTCGTATGCAAACAGATGTTTTTTCCCAGCCGGTTTTACCGTGGCGGCCTTGGCGTAGGCCCAAGACGACGGAGCGGTCACGCTTGCACGGATACCGCCGCAGTTAACCGGGCTCTTCTCAGGAATTCTTTATCCTTGAAACGAGTGCCTTGGGACACTATGGGAGTACTATATTCGCTAGCTCGACGCTCCACTATCTAAACTGAATCGACTTAAGGAAATCATAATATCCCATAGTTGTTGCTAACATTTGCAAGGACATTGCAAAACGGTTATTAGGTGAAATTAAGTCGAAATGTTGTGCCGAAAATTAACTGTTTACCATTTAATTCATTCTGTTGTATATTACAGCTAAATAAAAGAATGCCTTTTTTATTGCATTTAATCTTAACAAATCTATTGATCAATTATTATTTTCAAACCTTTAACATTGAAATTTAAAATATAAATGATTTTCAAAAGAATGTAAGTAATTTTAAAGATATTATATGCAACAATATATTCATCAAAAAACGAAAAATATTTTGTTTGTATATCCTTAAATGTTACTTCCTAAGAACTGATTAACAGTTGACGTCAAATATTTTCTATATCTATCTATCTATCTATATATATATATATATATATATATATATATATATATATATATATATGCATGTATATAAAAGAGTACATATGAGGTAAATTATCAATTTACTTATATTTATGTGTACATATCAACTAGAAAACAAGACTAAACAACACATTTATTATGAACATAATTAGAACAGTAACTAACGCACAGCTCAAATAACGATACCAACAACGCATTAAGTGTATTGTGTTTAATGAAAGTTGACACTTTTATCGCATGAATTAAAACGTAGCGGATATGTGTACATAATGCAAGTCAACCCCAACAATTACTATTACAAAAGGTGTGCAACTCCCTTGTGGCAGTGGTCAACAGTGTATGGCTGTAATACACGACAACGAAAAAACCATTTAGCGGAATACAACATACACAATATGACAGGTTTTTGTGTATATGCCGGGGCCGTAGGCATGTGGAATTAAAAACACTGCATGTACAAGAGAAACAAGTGTGAGTTTATAATATGTGTGAACAAACATAATTCGCGGCCTTGTATAAACATTAAAACTTTCCTCTTTAGTATTGTTTGAAAAACTGGGTCATGTTTTATTACAATTCAGTTGTACACCTTTTCTTATCGGGATTTTGATATTATTCATCGCTTGCAGATATTTTAGGTACGCGGTATGTCTATTTTTGTAAAACAAGTGTAAAAGATTACATTAATATTGTTATTTTTGTAAATATACACCTCGAGCGTACATGCTGTATGCAAAAAATATACATGCATATTAAAAAATACGCGTGTGTGAAAAAAAAATTGTTCCTATGAATATAACTGGCAATAAATTTAAAAACACTGAAAAATGATAAAAAGGTAATGTATGTATTTTCTTAAAATATACTACTGTCGCCTCTATAACTACTGTGTTTATTTATGTGAAATAAATAGATTAATATAAATGAATTATTCAAATAAAGTTCAATAAACTTTTATTCAATTAAATATTTCAAATAAATCAAAAACAACCCACCTTCAACTTTACTAATATCTTTGAAAATCATTTTTAATGCTATTTTATTTATTGCGAATTTTATGAATTTATATATATATATATATATATATATATATGTAAACCGTTTGCCTCCATTTTGTGATAGTAACCCCCTCGTATCATGAAAATATCGTAATGTAACCCAATAATTCATTGTACATATTTTGGAAACTTTTTCCAATGTATCATAAATTGAAATTTTCGTCACATAACTAAGTTATTTCTATTTTAATTAGTGATTATTCACATATAGATTTATTTTAATTCCAATATTAAAACAAATAAACAGAGATAATAATTCAGAAGAGTTGACATTTGTATTTAAGCAAATGTGTTTTTATGTTATATTATAGTTTTAATTTAATCTCAACACATTTTCATTAAAAAAGTTCTAAAAAACTAAATAAAACAATTATGTGTTAATAGTGGGTATTAAAATATTCAACAATTAGGGGAAAAATATGATTTTATTAATAAAACACATGTGAAATTAAAACTACAATGAAAGTATAAAAATATAAAAAATGGTATAAATTTCTTACTAAATATGTATTGCATCGTGGAACGAAATAAACTTTCATTCGAGTATTTCATGTATGATAAATAAAAATGAGAGTTCATAACGACATATACGTATCCAGTTTAACCGAGAAACAAATGTCAAAAACGCACATCTGTAGTTAAGAAATATGACTTCGCCAAAAGATATCAAAAGAGAAAAAAAATAGTTCTTTTTTATCTGACGGTCAAAAGTCAACAAACGGACCAATGATGATTATATACAAAACTGACGAGCGACACAAACGGTATTGGGCTCTCGGGAATCGCGGTCCACAATGAAAATGGCCAACTCATAAGCGATGACCATCATTTACAGAACATACGCTCTTTCTGGCATGAATTATGTTATTGCGTACATAAGCAACTTGTTGATAAACATAAAAAAAATATGTATAAGATAAAATACTGAAACCAAATTCCAACAATAAAATATATTAATATATAAGTACTGAAATTCCATATCAGTGACGATATTTGTAATAAAACAATAAAAACAGATTTAGTACTAAAATACAAAATAAACATATTCTCAAAGATTAAAAATAATTGAAATTATTCAAACATGCTGATAAACTAAAATATATCTACAAAATAATCGATGAACTAGATTTATTATTATTAAGAAGATAAAAAAAATTTTATAGTCGATAAAATATATTTGTAAGTCAAAACATTTAACAAAAATTATAGAATAGAACAAATAAGTATTAAGAAAACGAGTTTTAAAAAAAAGACTTCTACACATAAATAAAAATCAGTTATTAAAAGTGTATAAAACAACTTTACAACAAGTAATTGATTAATTTTGTAATGAATTAATTAGCAAAATTAGTTTTAAAACAATGATATAAAATAACAAATTATTATTACACCAGATACAAGCAGGAAAAAAAACTATGAAATGAAAGCTTTCAATCTTATTAACATTTATGAACAATGAAATTTGTTTTCAATGAAGCAATTATATCAAATCGCATAGCAATCAACCGAATGACACAAAAAAAACAAATTGATATTTCAAATAGTTGCATGTATAAAAACCATTGCAAATATTTATAGAAAAAAATTAAATGCTATAACTTTTTTGTCAATTTAAGTCACATTTTAAACATTAATATTTTTCAAATAATGTCGTGTTTTACGACCTAACTTTATTATTATATATATATATATATATATATATATATATATATATATATATATATATAAAGGTGTGTTTATGTACATATTTATTTTGTCTCTAATAAAACAAATACACATTTATTTAAAACGACAGAATAATTTCGATTTTAATAATTAACTCACGAATGGTTTCACGAAAAAGATCAACAAATATAAATAATTTTTAAACACAACAATTATATATTGAAAATATATTTTATAATAAAAGTTCAATATTTTTTTATAAATTTATCACAATATTTTTAAATTAATTACATTTTGATATAATAATTATTATAAATATTAATTAATTACATACGAAAATGCAAAAAGCTTTCATAGAAAAATTGTACTTTTTAAAAAAGATACACCTTTAAAAACTTGTCTTTCGAAGAATTGTATTTGAAAAATTTACCATCCATATACACACATGTATATATATATATATATATATATATATATATATATATATATATATATATATATATGCAAATAAAATTACAATTTCAGGAGAAGTCATATATCTAAATTTATTATTTAACATTCACACAATACATATTTAAAAGAAATTATATTTAAATACGTTAAAAAAATTATATCAACTGATGTAGAAAAATATTCTATAGTAATTTATTGCCATCAAGCTATAAATAAATATCAAAATCAAATTAAACTTTTTTCTGGAAAAAATCGAAATAATCGTAAAACTTTTTCTTAGAAATAATTGAAGTAGAAAGGAATGATTTTATCGATTAAATATAAACTATAAGAGATTTTATAACATTATCTTTTTTATAACCCCACGCACTAGTGCGTGTTTTGTATAGAATAAGAAATGGAGTGGTTTTATTATAACGTCGATACATTATATATAATATACTTTCTAAATGATTACTTGATTGTATGTAAATATACTCAACAAAGCTCGAATTAATTAATGATTTTATAAACAAAAAATAAATTATGATATTAAATTACAACCGAATAGAATATCACTATGAATAAAATAAAAACAGAATTACGTATTCTATGTACAAAAAGACAACAAATGGCTAGAATAAAGGTTTTGTTTCAGTTGAAAACAATTATATTAGTTAGTATATCACAATAAAGCTCAAAACATATTTATATAGTCACATACGCCAATTGTTAATTCCCAATACAAAGCTGTTAAATAATGTGCGACTGATGAAATAATTTACTAAAAACTGCAATGCCATTATCCGACAGAATAATAGCTATATACATTTAAATGACCTGTTACGACCGAAAATATTCCCGAAACAAAGCATGAGGGATAGAATGCTTTCAGTCATGACAATTTAAATAGAACATACAATATGACCTAGTACAGTTTTCATGTTATTATGTCTTTTGTTGGGAATATGGGTATATCTATTAAAAATATTTATGTGTTATGAGTTTATGTTTTTCATAAACATATAATAAATGACATTATCTTTGCATTTTTTCTATATAAAAATATACATATAGATATATTAAAATAGAACTATTTTAAAAATTGATTATTAAAAGAAAGATTTTCATTAACATTTAAAAATTAGAAAAATAAACACAAACCGAATATTTTTTAATGTGAATGATCTTTAGTAAATAATTATTAATTTAACTTTTTAGTATGATACAGTAAAGTAAAAAAAAAAAAAAACATATGATGGTGCACGTCAAAGGGAGTAAGTACAATACAGGTAAATGGATTGGCCATTCAGTCGAACATAATGTGTCTAGTATCGATACGAAAGCATCTATCTCCCTTATATACCACCACGTTGAACAAACACCATACAAATTAACCACTCAGACAATAAAGAAAACTTTTTCCACCCACATGAAATCAAACTACTTCTGGCACGAAATCTCAAAGCAATTTCTCTTTAATAATTAAATAAATCGTTTTCTTTCATGATCTATACTATTGTTCACAAACACATCGCCAAGGACAATATCCTGATTTAAAGTGTGCATGTATGTGTGTGTGTTCTTGTTTTCGATCCAATTATCGTCGTGAAAGTTTAGATATTAAGTATTTTCATCTTTTTTTAGAAATAAGAAACTGATAATAAATACTGTATAAAATTTATTTTTAAAGTACAAAGATTAATTTACTAATAAGACTATTTAACATCTTATATCAAATTTCTCTGATTTTTGATTATTTCGTATTCTTTGACGATTTATCCTTAATAATCAATTATTAAATGCTTTTCAGCAGATTTTTTTTGTTGATTTTTAAAGGAGTGAAAACTTCATTTGTGAGAGTGAATTTAGTGCCGAAAACTATATTGTGATCAATATTTTCTTTAATTTTTTGATAATTAAGATTTTTGAGTCAATTTCATATAAGAAGTCTTTATCTTAGGGTAGAACAGTGAATTTATTTTTTTTCAATAATTGTATTCGACTCATTTATTAAAAAAATAGAATTATTTTAATTAGGTAAGAATATTAAAAAAAACATTTTTAATAGTTATTATTGAATAAAATACAATCTTTATAAAAACATAAAATATTCCATAAGACATAATTAACAGAATGTTTTAATCATCACAATTCATTAACTAAATATCAAAAATTACATTAAAATTTATTAAAATTATTTTTGTACTTGAATTAAAAAATTAAACTTCTTAAAAAATAGTTAAATATTAAATCAAAATAAAAAAAAACTCATACTGTTATTTCTGATATTATACAATTTTGTACGATCGAAGAATATTCTACATAAAGAAAAACCGAACTGAAAATATATTAATAAAAAAAGAATCACCTTGTAAAATATAAAATTATGTATTCACTGCAATCGAATATTCACAGTGAATAGTTTACGAACGCCATACATACAAGTGGCATAATGGAATGCCAAGCATAACGAAGACAAATGATATTCTATCAACGAATTTTTAAAAACTCATCTTTGCCATCTTATTTTTTCCACCGTAGATAACTTGTCAAGAAAATGATTAATATGTATTCGGACTTGGATCATCTCACATTTTAATATGTGGAATGTACTCCATTTTACACTTCTCGTATTGAAAGAAAATGATTTATTTGATTGAATTATAAAACATTTTGTACTTATTAATTCATATATATATATATATATATATATATATATATATATATATATATATATGTGTGTGTGTGTGTATGTATATATACATAACATCTGTATTTATTGGCAATAATATTGTTTGTTGGCAAACACTCATCAGTTGTGATGACAAAACTGTAGAAAAACTATTTTTTTACTTAAGAATGTAACATCAAAATAAACTTAAAGATGTTGTAAAGTTTGACAATATTACAATAGTATAGCTTACGAGCACAATGAATTGTCTATTAAAATCTGTTTAAAGTACTATTTAATACATTGAAATCCTTTCTAAAACTATTTCACAAAAACTATTAGTCAAGAATTAGGATTAATCTCTATGTTTTTACTAGTTATATACATATATATATATATATATATATATATGTAGACATCTAAATGACAATAAAATTTGTTTTTGTTTGTGAGAGAACGAAATGTTAATACTAGCTTGATATATGTTTTAAAATCCGTATAAATCTATTTAAATCTACTCATTAATAACGTTTAATTGAGAAATGAGATAAAAAATATTTATATATCGAGAAAACACATGTTACACATTATTTTGTTATTTTCTAAATTATCAAACAAATATTATTAGTCCGTTAACTGTTTTTTTTTATTTCATACTTAAAGAAAGATATCCAAATTAATTCTTTAAATAATTATACAACGAAAATTATTTATTGGGCATTTACGTACATACATACATACATATATACATACATACCTATATACATATATATATATATATATATATGTGTGTGTGTGTGTGTGTGTTTCAAAATTTATTCTTCAGGCATATGCTAGGTTATATGTTAACCTTAAGTGTATGTTAACTAAATACTAAGTATTTTTAAAAAATATTCAACACAAGTTTTATAAAAATTGACAAAGAAAGAATTTTAAACAGTATTCAAATACAAAAATAATTATTAGGTGGATATAAGTATGTTTAAATATTTAATAACATGAATATAATAATTTCTATTACAGTCGTATTTAAAAATACAAATTATTACAAAAGCTCATTAAACTATAATAAAACATTCTTCTTAAATACATCAAAATATGAACGATCGGATTGAATGCAACAATAAAAATGTATTTGAATAAGTTCATATTACAACTGAAATCCGATTTGATTTCAATAATAATTCCCTATTCGAAAAAGCTTTCCATGATCAACGAATATGGAGACGGTATTTACGATGACTCAATCCCATCGACTTGGATGTACTTAAATTATCTTATGAGCATGTTTATGTTCTTCAACATATAGATAATATTAAACTTATATGATTTTAAGTGCATTCAAATCAAACGTTACGATATGCTTTTTATTTATAACATTATCTTTATATCAATTTAAATAAGCATAAAAAATAGTATAATAATATAATTATAATATTATCGTTTTTATATCTATTCATCAAATGTTTTCTTGTTCTTTAGAGCTTATAACATTTTTTTTAAACTGAAATTAATCGAAATACTTTAAAAAAGATAAATGTGCAATAAAAATCTCATTTAGTAATAAATTATTATATATAATTATTTTATTCGCAACCTTAATTAAATATTTAAATAAATTAATAATTTTTAAACAGGTTAAACAATAATGACAAATTAATTTATCTATTCAAAAAAATAACACAGATAAATTAACTTTTCATGTCTATGAATAATTTTATAAATATTATCTATTATCATCCAGACATTTTTTATAGAATTTCAAAATACCGTATATTATTTAATAAGTTGTATAAGTTGAATACTATAATATTTAAAAAGTTGTATATTAAGTCGTATTCTTTTCAAAATTGTTATGAATAATTAATATTATTTTCAAAATTTTACTCTCCGAAAATAATATACATTTTTTTCGAACTATGATTAACAATTGATTATTAACAATTCTATTTTTTTCTTATGCACATTTAGATAGAAATTCGTTAATCTTTAGAATACCAACAGTTTTTTTCAAATTTTTTTTATCTTAGAACTCTGAGAATGATGACGTTGCCTTCAGAATGCAATTAAGCTATAATTATCAAATATTAAATGTTATTTATCACAATAAATTTCTTTATTTTGTGGAGAATGAAAAATCATTTATGAAAATAAATTTAACTTCTCTGTCAAAGACTAGACTTGAAATTAATTATGTTTTGAGATAACAAAAGTTTAATTTTAAATTACCATTGAATGACTTGTATGATGTTAGGAAAACAACTAAATCAGTACACAAACTAAACATGCCTTAAGCTCAAATTTATCATACGTTACAGAATTAAATGATTCTGAAAAAAAGCACTTTAAATATAGGATAAAATATACAAATAGTATTTATCTGCTTTAATTGAATTGTTTTTTTTGGTGTGTATTTCAATGAATTTGTCCCTAGGTACAGTACCCCTTTGTCCCTAGGTACAGCACCTCTTTATCCGCAGATACAACACTTCTTTCCAATTAGAGACAAATAATATATACAGAAAAAAAAACAAGATAAAAATTAATTTAGAACGTTAAAAATTTATTTGCATATTTTTCATAAATTTTCTGAACAGTGACATAATATTTAGATCTTCGAAAGAATAATAAATAAAATTACATAAATATTAAAAAAAAAATGTCTTAAAGTATAAATTGTTTATTAACTTAATAACATACGTGCTCATACATATATTTTATTATAAAAAAGTATTTTATAGATGAATATATCAGAATAATTTTTTGAAATCAGTTTTACTTTGATTATATTGAAATATGTCAGTTTAATATTTGATAAATTATAATTTAAATACTTTCGAAACACTTATTCAGTCCCAATATTTATTTTTCAAGTAGACGCGTACCTGGTTAATTACAAAACTAAAACAGTTTGTAATTGTTCTATACGTTTTTTTAATGTTTCAAGCACATGACATAAATTTTAATTATTTTTTAATGATTTAACGATTTATGTGAGTATTTTATGATTTTATGTAGTATATTTTCTGACTATAAACACATTTAAAACATTGATCATAAGACAATTAAATACTTTATAAACGATAAAATGAAAAACTAATAAGAAAATAATCGTGAATTTTTCTATTATCTCCTTATTACATTAATAAAGGTACAGTCTATTAAATAAACGAAAAACAAAACTTTTAGTGTATGAATGGGTAAATGTAAAAAGTAGTTATAAATATAATGCTTCTATTATTAAAAAGTTGAATATATCAAATGAGATGTAAAACATATATATATATATATATATATATATATATATATATAAATATAATATAAGTATTTGTAAATATATTTTTAAAGAAATTAAAAATTACTTTTGAAAATACATACAATACTTTTAAATATATAATAATTTGTAAAAATAAAAGTATGGAAATTAACACCTTTACCATTTTTTTTCCAAAAAAAAATAATTTAAATTGAAAACGTCTATAATAATACAAAGAAACAAGAGATTAATTTTTATTTTTCTGCCCGTACATAAATTGAAAACTGAAGTTTACAACATTATTGAAACTTGATGTTATAAAGAGAAAAAATAAGTTTAAACTTTGTTATTAATTTTGATTGTATTACAAAACACAATTATAATCATAATTACATAATTTAAAATTGTTCAGCATAATTTGAAGTTATAA
Source organism: Acanthacorydalis orientalis (assembly GCA_034766995.1). Classification (NCBI taxonomy): domain Eukaryota; kingdom Metazoa; phylum Arthropoda; class Insecta; order Megaloptera; family Corydalidae; genus Acanthacorydalis; species Acanthacorydalis orientalis. The sequence continues at coordinate 18,365,339 of CM068314.1, forward strand.
TACTATTTGAAAATAGCGTTTAAAAATAAAAGATCATTGTAAATTTCACGGAATGTTAAAAAGAGAGTATCATAATACATTGAAAGTGCTGTAAGATATTTTTTCATAATTATGCACTGAAGAACATTAAAACGCTATTAAATTTATACCTGTAAGACAACTTATATAGATATAATATGTTGTTTCAATAATAAAATATTAACAAAAACATGTTTTCTTGGGTATATTATGAAGCTTTTGACGTAACACTAATGATATTATAATATGACACTATTACCATACCCCCTTAAACTTAACACGAATATACGTACACATTCATATATATATATATATATATATATATATATATATATATATATATATATATACATACATATATATATATATATATGTATACATACATATATATATATATATATATATATATATATATATATATATAGTGTACTTATTTCTAAATACATTAAATACTAATATTATTATACTTTGTTGACAGTCGTTCCGAATATGTACAAAATTTTATACGAACTTTTTAACATATATGAACGATAATACGTTTCAAATAAAATAGTTTATTCATGAATGCTTGTACACAAATATACTCTGTTTGTTTGTTACATTTTAAACGACTTGTTAAGAACAAATAATAAAATATTTATTACTAAATACTCGATATGGATAGTTATTTGTTAAATTTATGTTGGGATTAATAAAATAATATCTTTTTGATTATAACTTTACTTATTTCCAGGTACATACATAAAAACAGTATATATATATATATATATATATATATATATATATATTCAACTGTATATATATATATATATATATATATATATATATATATATATATATATATATATATATATAGCAAGAAAGGGCTTTATATTATTGTCATACATCATTTACATATATTTGCTTTTCATTAGTTTCCTAATTTATGATTACTCCTTATAAATTTTAAGATATTAAAACAAACTGTAAGAATATACTTAAAACAGGTTAGTTAAAATGTGAACTTTGTAAAAATGTGATGTAAAAATAATTTTATATTATATTAATTTCCAGAAAATATTTATAAAATAAAGCTTTCTTTATCAATTCACTATAACCAGAAACATTTACTATGAGCTATAAATAATTCATAACTAAGTTATAAAAACTTCTTACATAAGGCTAATGAATTAAACTGTAAAGAATAACGATTTTTTCAATCTGATTAGAATAAAAACAAATTCAATATTATTAAAATCTTATAATTGGAAAATTAACGAAGAAAAAACTCTTGTTTCGATAAAATTGATACAAGTGAAGTCGAAAACTGGCGTAACAATAATGTTTTCAAAATACTCTTTTAAATTTCAACTACTAGATGTATGAGGAAATTCTACTATGTTATAATCTATCATTTGTCTGACTGTAAATGACTGTAATTATTTCAATCTATATAGTAAAGTCATAAAAATAAAAAAATAATTATTTATATAAGCACATTGACAATTTATGTATTAAAATTAAATAAAGGGTGTAATTTGTATTTTTTCCTGGAATATCTCTATTGTCCATTAAAGACATGAAAAGTAAATAAAATTCAATCAATTGTATAAAATTTTGATTTACTCTCAAAAATAAAATTTCCACTTCTTCATAAAATTCTCTATTTTTTAATTAAAAATGTTCAATAACTAATTACTGAACATTTTGATTAGAAACCTTTTGTATGATTTAAAACAGAATGAAAAGGAATTTAACTACAGTGTTAAAAACTATTACTGGAACTTGGACTGTATTTAATCAACTTAATTTAATTGTATTAATATTATTAAGAATCTACTACCCAACCACAAAAATACAATGAAGTTAATGAGAATGTTTAAAGATATACATTTGTACATCTGGAAGTTATTTATAAATTCATATAATTCAAATATAAGTATTTATATTTTAAATATAATTCGATTCTTTCCACTGTTTTAAATTGTTTTTTTTTTAAATCCTTACAGGTGATCTTATGAAAAATATTACAATGTCAGACAATAAAAAAACGAGTTAAAAATTGATAGTATTAAGAAAAAACTGTTTGTTCTTTATGAGCAGAAGTAAGTATCTGTAAAAAAATTATCAATTTTTAGAGATGTTCATTATAATTCATCAAAAGTTAACTTTTATAAAAAAGTATAAAAACAACAGCATCAAATTTCATATAATAATCTATGTATTAAGAAAATGTAGAAAAAATTCTTGAATTTGATCTCATTAAACACATTAAATAATGACTAACAGATAAACACTTTAATTAAATCTTTTCTTTAAATAATAAATTTAAATTATTGCAATTAAGCAAGTATTAGAAAAATACACATAAAAATATACATTCATTTTTTTAATTATCTGTATTCACAGAACGAGAAATAATTTCAAATAATCGCTTAAAATATTAAGAAAACCGTATACTATTTTTGGTAAATACAACATTTCAGAAAAAGTACAAAACGATATTAGTCTATAAACAAACTTAATAAATGAAAAATAAATACTTGGAGAATATAAAAAATAAATAATAAGACAATAATGAAAATAACTTGATTAAAGTTTCAAATAATTGATCAGTATAACTGTATAATTTTATATGAAACCCCATTAAAATATAATATTCATGTCTATTAATAGTTTTTACAAATTTGGTGTAACAGTTCAAGTTTCCTATATACTTATACATAAGTATACAAATAAAAAAAAGATAAAAAATGAAATATGTTAGAAGTATTTCATTTATCTGAAAAAATGATTTTTTTGTTATTTTATTTCTGATTGTTCTTAGTCCATTTCTTTTATTAAAAATCAATTGTGTGCTATTACCAACAAGAAAATATATATATATATATAAATATAATGTATATATGTGTGTGTATATGATTTGAATGTATGCATTCTTTGAAACGACATAAAAACATGTCGGTGATAAAAAAATAGAACTTCCGAACTACCAACCTTGACAAGTGGCTAGATCCAAGGTGACACAACAATACGGTAAAGAACGGGCCACATGTATGGTAATATATTCTAATGACATACAACTATCAGACATGGACATTATGCGCATATTTGTAGTTTGTGTGTTGTTATAACATTGTACACGACCGAATCTACACACAAATGCATATGTATTCGACGATGAAAAGACGCTTTGTGAGCCCCAAAACGCTACCGTTTTGCATCATCAACACTAACAGTGTCGTAGGATGTATACAATACTGGGAATATATACGTTTGTTATATTTCAGGAATATTTGCTTATCTTTTTGATGTAAATGTGTGTAATGTAAATTACGAAAATTTGAAATTTCATAGCAATGTTTTTCTTTTTTTAAAAAAAGACATCAAAATTGAATAAAAATACATGAAAAAAAGTCATAGAACTTCTTCGTAACTGATACACATCGGTGTAAAAATTATTCTATAAATTGTTTTTCAAACATTCGTTTACATTTTCAAAGAATATGATCGGGTATCTACTTACAGAAATATTCTATTTGAGCTTTTTGCATAATTGATAGATTCACTTTTCCGTTTATATGATTTGATAAAATTATAAATTGAATATTTTTATTTATTAAATTAAAAATCGATCAGTGTTTAGAAAACATCAAAGTATATTTGAAAATATATTTAAAAGCACTTTCTTCCTAATAATAATGGAAATAATGCTCTTTTGTATCTTATTTTATACTATATATAAATACTAATATAAATCAAATTATTTAAATAAAACATACGATAATATAATTATAATAATATCCTTACAAAAAATAATTTAAAAGAACGCCAAAATGATAAATTACAAATTCACTGAAGTATAAGAATGAGGATATTTATTTTAATAGCTCAAGTTTTAGAAACATATTATTAGCTTTTACAAAAGCAAGTATAATGGCATTTCATAAATACTGGAAATTATGAAATTAACATAGCAAAGTAAGTGTTTTCACAACTACATTAGAATACAGATGAAATCTGTTTTAAATTATAATAAAAAAGAGACGAAAACAAACAACATTTTAAAAATGTTATTATTCGAAAATTTATTTTTCTTTCACGTGTAAAAAATGACGACGGTAAAAAAATAAATCTCCTCTGTTTCTGAAACCTTCAAACACTAAAAGCGTTAGTGAATATAGACTTTCTTTTTAGCGGAAAAAACTTTGTCAGAGCCTAAAAATTTAGAATGTAAATTTGTCACTTGCGGCAAACTAAAAGACTTTAAAATGATAAATGTTTCGCGAAAAAGTTGAAAGTACAACAAGCTTCGAAGTTATATTTTGTTCTTTAATATATAACATGCGTCAGACGTCAGTTATAAGTTGTAATAAATGAGTAAATCCATTGTTATAACATTATTAAGTGTTATTTATCATAACTATCTATTTTGTATGAAAATTTAAATATATAATGTAAAATTTAATATATATATATACATATATATATATATATATATATATATATATATATATAGACAGTTATTTATTCAAATGGTTCTCTAAATTTATAATTTAAAAATTAGAAAAAAGATATCTTGTTTAAATATTTATATTTTTTAGTTCTGTTTATATCTGCTAATTTTATACGTATATATATATATATATATATATATATATATATATATATAATGTAAAAAACTTATAATTTATTAACAATTTTTTAAAGATAAATTGAAAAAATGGCGTTTATTAAAACAGCGATGTACCCTAATAAATAACATTTAATAATCAATTTCAAATGTTTATGTGACATTCAAACAATTATTCCAACGTTCTTATTTTTTCTAACGAAATTTTATTTTAAAAATAATGGTTAAAATAAATCTCTATTCATGACTATATATATATATAAACTTTTTAAATTTATAAGACTAAAAATTGAAATTCATAACTAGGTGTGAGGGTAATGTACGAGTATACGAATTAACTTGTATAAATATTCTCATAAATTACAATTAAAATGTTTATATCAAGTATTTTCTTTTCTTATTTACAAGACTAACAAAGAAAAAAAACTTTATTTCGCAAATTATTTTGAATAATTCAAATAATGAGATCATTCAAAATGCGTGAAAAAATTTATAAAGACAGCAATTACTCACAAAATTAATGATAGCGGGAGATTACATTCATGACATTGGCAACATTTAATCTTCCGCAAAATGGCGACGATACTATATAATAGCTATAGGATGAGATAGAAGAAGTTGAACAAGAAATGTCACACTCTGACAGGCAGAAAGAAATGAACCGCCATTCGAGCAGAACTGATGGTGGCCGACTGGTTGTGTCCTTCCACTTCACTTTTCTTTTTCTGTCGGGTTCACTCAAACTTGCCGTGAACAAAACTCAACTAAAAAATCTCAAACTGGCAAAGTTGAGAAAAAAACGAAGAAAGTCTTTTGAAGATAAATGAAATTCATCGGTTGAAGTTTGCGTTGAGAGTTGCCCAAAAGAACAGGCGGGATTTTGTTAAGTGAATAAATAAATTTTTTTCACGCTTGGCCTATATAGACATGTCATTATATGTATTTATTGTGATTTTATAGATAAATGTTTAGATAAATGAGAGAAAAATGTGTTTCGATTATAAAAAACAACACTGATACGAAATACGATGAAAAATACTTTATTGATAGCTAACAAGAATATATAAAGTTTGAAATTGTTCTTGCCACGAAAAAAAACGATATTTTTTTTAATACAGATTATAAATATATTTTGATACACTATTTCTTTTCGTAGTTCTAGTATACGGGGGAATTCTTAGAATAATAAACAAACTATAATTTAAATTATGTATTTCTTTCACATTAAGTTATAAACTGGAAAAGGAATTTATATCAATATTATTAATAGATAAAATTACCTCATCTAACTATATTTATAAATATTTCTAAACCATTTTTACACTGTTAATTATTTATATTTAAAATCATATTTACAGACACTAATAAATAATATAGTATTTTGATTAAAAATATAACCTTTTTTAGTTATTATCTATAAATATAATTAAAATTTATTTTACACAATGGACAATTTCAATTTTTTTAAAAAATATTTACTAATTTACATAGTAATATATATTTTTTAATACGCTGCTTTACCAAACAACTGCGATGATAATGATATACTTGACATTCAGGATAATGATAAAATAAACAAACATTAATAAATTTATAAAAAAAATTTAATTTTCACATGAGTAAACAGTTTATCACTAATGAGTATTTTCATTAAAAAAATAATAAACTTTTATTTACATTTTTAAATATAGCTCATATATTTTACTTGTCTAAATAAGCAACCATTTCAAATAGACACAATGATTTATTTCAATTTCATATTACCAAAAAAAATTAATTCATAAAACGGATTTTATTACAAAATTCTTACTTTATCAAAATTTTATTATTGCAAATTTATATCTTTAATTTTATTTTCAATATAAAGAAAATTTAAGTATATAAACTTGATGTTAATTGATTTTTCTTGAAAAGCAGTTTTCCTAGTTGATAAATTTGTTTATTATATTTCATTAATTATATATATATATATATATATATATATATATATATATACATGAAATACTCATGAAATACTAGATAGTACAAATGTGATAAAGTAAATGGTTAGTATAAACGTTAATAAACGTATATATTGGAAATTGTTAAATACCCATTATCGTATTGAAAATAACATTTCACTATAAAAATATTTAAATGTACAATTCGACTGTTTATATTTTTTGCACGTTTAAAAATCAGTCGTTCGGATAAACGAGTGCGCTATTCATTAATTCAACAATAATCAAAAGCTCCAACAGCTCGTGTACACTCATAGTGACACACCTGTGGAGTAACAAAGTTTATATCACTGTACGAAAACAAGGTCCATAGCTAAATTTAGATGTTAACGGTCGTGTTCCTCAACCTGTGAGGCGACAGACGACGCATCAACAGCGTTAAGAACAGCCCAAGCGATAGACGGTATCCAACTGAGCATTTCATGCTTAATGAATTGCACCTGTGTCGTTGTGCTTCGCAAGTCGCATGTTTTGCCCTCGACATGTTATATAGTCTGTTTAAAATGATTTAAGATGAACACAGACATCGAATAATCAAGTTCATTACTTTCTCTCGAGTATATAAATAACAATATATACTATAACGTTTATGAATTCTAACTAAATAGATTTAGTATTTACGTCAAAAATAATAGCAAGAAATATCAAGTTAATTAATTGTTGGTAATTTCTCAAGTGTTTTCATAAATAATCTCTGAAAAATACAAAAATACTGTTCGAAACAATCTCACGTTGTAGTCTACGTAATATAAAAATAGATATAATTTTTCAATGCTAAAACATACGCAAATACGAATCTTATTCTTGGTTCAGTTAATTAAATGTATTAAACATTTTAGATCTTATTTTTAAAAAGAATTAGAATGATAAACAACAAATACCGAAACAAGACTTACAACTATTCAATATATCTACATATATATATATATATATATATATATATATATATATATATATATATATATATATAGAGAGAGAGAGAGAGAGAGAGAGGGTGAGAAGGAGAGAGATAAAAGTATTTTTAATATATATTAGAAATTATTCTAATTATTCTATTTAAACTGAATTTATTATAATGGTCAAAATAGGATTATAAAAATTGAAAATCAAACAAACTGATTAGATTATAAATTGCTTAATTTCACGGGAAGAAAAACATAGACTTTTAACATAGAAAAATACAGAAAATTAAAAATAGTTTCATTCTTGCAGTAGAGATTTTTACAGTTTTTGAGCTACTGCTCTTAGCAATTTTTTGAGTCATTTTGATTATGTAAATATATTTAAATAAATATGATGTTTTAAAAATGATAATAGTTTAGGTGTTCACAACAATTAAGAAAATTTCACAGTGAAAAAATACACTAATTTATATTTTTTCCGATGTTGATATTTGAGGCTTCTTGTCAGCGACTTTACGTATGAGTATATGCATTTAAATTTACATTTATATTTTAAGGAGAAAATATATAATTTAATATTTATTCTTCATATAAAAGGAATAATACTCTGTTACTTTTTATTTGTGAATTATCATTCTTTTGAACTGAATTACATTTTTTTAGAAAAATGATATGCATATATCTGCGATATATAAAAATTAATATTTACCGCATACAGAACCATCTATATGGTCAATTATTTAAAAACAGATGAAACAAAGTATATATTTTAATTACATATTTAATTTTTCAATTGAAAATATCATATAACTTTTTTGTCTTTAAAAACAGTAATTTAAAAATCAATTTTTAATTAAAGCTTACTGAAACATTTATAACGTTAATAACTTGTAAGCCTTGGATAACTCGTTAGTTAAAACCACTGTCAGAAGTAACTGTATGAGTATAAATTTACATACATACACACATATATATATATATATATATATATATATATATATATGTATATATATATATATATATAAACAGAAAGAGATAGGTATTTTGTGGAAAGTAAGAAAGATTTAAACTCTGAAATACGTAAACATCTTTGATAATTAGGTCATCCTCACACCTCTAGTCAACACATGTCAAAATAACGAAAATCGTAATAGCTAAAGCATCAAAGTCACAATCCGAAATATAAAAAAAAACTGACAAATGATAAGAACGGAACAACAAGAAAATTTTTTTTCGGAAGGCGAACAAATATGTCATACGAAACTTGGATACACGAAAACAGATATATCAAAAACAGGGTTGGAACAGACACATTAATAAGCAGTGTAGAAGTGCTGAAGAAGAAAACAGGAAGAGAAAAGAAAATTAAGTGACGCTGCCATACAGTTGAAAAATTTGTATCTAAAGGAAACGCCTGTACAGTATCATAATGAAAAATAGAAATTTTAAACGATACGATATATTCGGGAAGTAGGAATTTATTGAAAATCTTTGCTTACTATCGCCATAATTATATATATATATATATATATATATATATATATATATATATATATATATATATATATATTCCATACTGAATTCAACAAAAATGAACAAGAATAATATTATTAAATATTTTTGTGGTAATGAATAATTAATGTTTTTATTAAATCTCCATGGATTCAAAATGACAAGTTTTCCCTCATAACAATGTTTTTATTTATACGATTTACAACGTGTTGTCATATTAAATATTAATTGAAATCTTGAGAATAAAATTTTAATATAAAATTAATAATAATTAAAATGTTTATAAAATATGTACAGACATAATAAAAAATAATTTAAAGCTTGTAATAATTTTTTTCTGATTATTTTAATTCAACTTTAAAAAATATTCGTCTGATTTTATACTTGTTTTATGTATTTGTTATTTTATTATCTAATAATTTTAATATTTTACAATACAAATAGAAAAAATAAAATAATGGTAATAATTTATTTATTTAATCTTTTAATATTTTCCAGTTCATTCAAATCTGATATTGAAAATTTTAGTTTAATATTTGTTATAAAGTAGAAAAATAGTGATATATATATATATATATATATATATATATATATATATATATATGTGTGTGTGTGTGTGTGTGTGTGTGAGTGCGTGTGTGTGTGTGAAAATTAATTTAACAAATTTATACAAAACGTTCTCGATGAAAGTCATATATTTTAAAATAATAAAATAAGGAAGCGTAACGTATGAAAAATAGTCGACAAAGAATTCAGTTTCAAAAGAGCGCTGGTAAGCTTATGCGGTTACTTTCATATACAAATGATATTCTAATATCAACCCTGGTGGCTTGAAATATCTATATATCTCTTGTGCGGTTTTAGTTGAACGTTTACAGACTCGTATTTGCGGTTTTATCGTTGCAACGCTGGAACGATGAATATTCTAGCTTACATTCACTACTTATATAAATGTAAGATGCTTTTGTAGATCTTTGATTGAGTACATTTGATACATTTTAAAAATATTCATATATTTACATGATGTTATTTATTGCATTTTCAAAAATATGGATAATATACAAAATTTTAGCCAAAGAAATACATTTAGAAGCAAAAATAAGATGTATAAATTTTTATAACCTTATATATATATATATATATATATATATATATATGTATGTGCGTGTGTGTGTATGTGTGTGTATAAATTTATATAAAATTCAATAAAAGCACAAATTGGATATTCTATCTTGGAAACTAAGTTCACAAGTATGATGTCCTTTGTTGCATGCGAACTTGGGTTAATCCTCATTCAGGAAAAACTTATTTTTGCGGATATTTTGCGGATATTTCGCGGTTTTTCTGACTTTTTTGGTATCTATTATGAACCGATGTTAATTTTGACTCATATATGATATAGTACATTAAAATACGCATCGGATAGTATGAAATAGTTGCCATTTTTATAACATTTTGGATATTTCAGGCATGAAAAACCTTTAATTTCGCGAATTTTTCACGGTTTTTGTGACTTTTTCGGTATCTATTATAAACCGATGTCAATTTTGACTCAAGTATGAAATAGAACATTAAATAACGCATAGAACAGTATGAAATAGTTGCTAGTTTTATAACATTTTGGATATTTTATGAAGGAAAAACGGTAATTTTTGCGGATTTTTTGCGGTTTTTTTGATATTTCCGACATTTATTACGGACAGATATTAATTTTGTCTAGAAATATACATAAAGCATTACAAGGAAAATCGACCAGTATTAATTCGTTGCCAAATTATCCTACATATCCACAAAATAAGCATTATCCGTAATATCCACCATATACGAAATATCCGCATTATCCGCAATATCCGCAATAACCGCAATATCAAAGAAAATGTGATTTTTTGCAGTTTTTTTGATATTTCCTACATTTTTATGGACTGATATTAATTTTAAATAAGATATCATATGGAACAATTATATACGCATCGACCGGTATGAAATAGTTGCCATTTTTAAAACAATTTGGATATTTTATATATTGCGGATATGGCGGATATTGAGGATATGGTTTATTTTGTTGATATGTAGGATATTTTGGTAACTAGTTAATACTGGTCGATTCGTCTTTTAATGCTTTATGTATATTTCTAGACAAAATTAACATCGGTCCATAATAAATGTCGGAAATATCAAAAAACCCGCAAAATATCTGCAAAAATTTCCGTCATTCCTTCATAAAATATGCAAAATGTTATAAAACTAGCAACTATTTCATACTGTTCGATGGGTAATTTCATGTTCTATATCGTAAAAGAGACAAAATTAACATAGGTTCATAATTGATACCGCAAAAGTCACAAAAACCGCGAAATATCCGCAAAATATCCGCAAAAATAAATGTTTTTCTTGTTTAAAATATCCAAAATGTAAAAAAAATGACAAAAATTTCATACTGTTCGATGCGTATTTTCATGTTCTATATCATAAGATAATAATAAATACCAAAAATAACTCAAAAACTCCCCAAAATCGCATTTTTTTGGATTTTGCGGATATGCGGATATAACGGATACGCAAAAATAAACGTTTTTCTTGTGTAAAATATCCAAAATGTAAAAAAAATGACAAAAATTTCAAACTGTTCGATGCGTATTTTCATGTTCTATATCATAAGATAATAATAAATACCAAAAATAACTCAAAAACCCCCCAAAATCGCATTTTTTTGGATTTTGCGGATATGCGGATATGGCGGATACGCAAAAATAAACGTTTTTCTTGCTTAAAATATCCAAAATGTAAAAAAAATGACAAAAATTTCATACTGTTCGATGCGTATTCTCATGTTCTATATCATAAGATAATAATAAATACCAAAAATAACTCAAAAACCCCCCAAAATCGCATTTCTTTGGATTTTGCGGATATGCGGATATGGCGGATACGCAAAAATAAACGTTTTTCTTGCTTAAAATAGCCAAAATGTAAAAAAAATGACAAAAATTTCATACTGTTCGATGCGTATTCTCATGTTCTATATCATAAGATAATAATAAATACAAAAAATAACACAAAAACCCCCAAAAATCGCATTTTTTTGGATTTTGCGGATATGCGGATATGGCGGATACGCGGATATTGCGGATATGGCGGATAATGCGGATATGATATCCGCCGCGGATATCATATCCGCGGCGGATATCATATCCGCCATTTCCGCCATATCCGCGTATCCGTATATCCGCAAAATCCAAAAAAATGCGATTTTGGGGGGTTTTTGAGTTATTTTTGGTATTTATTATTATCTTATGATATAGAACATCAGAATACGCATCGAACAGTATGAAATTTTTGTCATTTTTTTTACATTTTGGCTATTTTAAGCAAGAAAAACGTTTATTTTTGCGTATCCGCCATATCCGCATATCCGCAAAATCCAAAGAAATGCGATTTTGGGGGGTTTTTGAGTTATTTTTGGTATTTATTATTATCTTATGATATAGAACATGAGAATACGCATCGAACAGTATGAAATTTTTGTCCTTTTTTTTACATTTTGGCTATTTTAAGCAAGAAAAACGTTTATTTTTGCGTATCCGCCATATCCGCATATCCGCAAAATCCAAAGAAATGCGATTTTGGGGGGTTTTTGAGTTATTTTTGGTATTTATTATTATCTTATGATATAGAACATGAGAATACGCATCGAACAGTATGAAATTTTTGTCATTTTTTTTACATTTTGGCTATTTTAAGCAAGAAAAACGTTTTTTTTTGCGTATCCGCCATATCCGCATATCCGCAAAATCCAAAGAAATGCGATTTTGGGGGGTTTTTGAGTTATTTTTGGTATTTATTATTATCTTATGATATAGAACATGAGAATACGCATCGAACAGTATGAAATTTTTGTCATTTTTTTTACATTTTGGATATTTTAAACAAGAAAAACGTTTATTTTTGCGTATCCGTTATATCCGCATATCCGCAAAATCCAAAAAAATGCGATTTTGGGGGGTTTTTGAGTTATTTTTGGTATTTATTATTATCTTATGATATAGAACATGAAAATACGCATCGAACAGTATGAAATTTTTGTCATTTTTTTTACATTTTGGATATTTTAAACAAGAAAAACGTTTATTTTTGCGTATCCGTTATATCCGCATATCCGCAAAATCCAAAAAAATGCGATTTTGGGGGGTTTTTGAGTTATTTTTGGTATTTATTATTATCTTATGATATAGAACATGAAAATACGCATCGAACAGTATGAAATTTTTGTCATTTTTTTTACATTTTGGATATTTTAAGCAAGAAAAACGTTTTTTTTTTTGCGGATATTTTGCGGATATTTCGCGGTTTTTGTAACTTTTTCGGTATCCATTATGAACCGATGTTATTTTTGTCTCATTTATGATATAGAACATTAAAATAGGCATCGGATAGTATGAAATAGTTGCCACTTTTTTAACATTTTGGATATTTTAGGCATGAAAAACCTTTAATTTCGCGAATTTTTCGCGGTTTTTGTGACTTTTTTGGTATCTATTATGTACCGATGTTAATTTTGACTCATGTATGATATAGTATATTAAAATACGCATCGGATAGTATGAAATAGTTGCCATTTTTATAGCATTTTGGATATTTTAGCCATGAAAAACCTTTATTTTTGTTAATTTTTCGCGGTTTTTGTGACTTTTTCGGTATCTATTATAAATCGATGTCAATTTTGACTCAAGTATGAAATAGAACATTAAATAACGCATAGAACAGTATGAAATAGTTGCTAGTTTTATAACATTTTGGGTATTTTATGAAGGAAAAACTGTAATTTTTGCTGATTTTTTGCGGTTTTTATGATATTTCCAAAATTTATTACGGACAGATATTAATTTAGTCTAGAAATATACATAAAGCATTACAAGGCGAATCGACCAGTATTAATTCGTTGCCAAATTATCCTACATATCCACAAAATAAGCATTATCCGTAATATCCACCATATACGAAATATCCGCATTATCCGCAATATCCGCAATAACCGCAATATCAAAGAAAATGTGATTTTTTGCAGTTTTTTTGATATTTCCTACATTTTTATGGACTGATATTAATTTTAAATAAGATATCATATGGAACAATTATATACGCATCGACCGGTATGAAATAGTTGCCATTTTTAAAACAATTTGGATATTTTATATATTGCGGATATGGCGGATATTGAGGATATGGTTTATTTTGTTGATATGTAGGATATTTTGGTAACTAGTTAATACTGGTCGATTCGTCTTTTAATGCTTTATGTATATTTCTAGACAAAATTAACATCGGTCCATAATAAATGTCGGAAATATCAAAAAACCCGCAAAATATCTGCAAAAATTTCCGTCATTCCTTCATAAAATATGCAAAATGTTATAAAACTAGCAACTATTTCATACTGTTCGATGGGTAATTTCATGTTCTATATCGTAAAAGAGACAAAATTAACATAGGTTCATAATTGATACCGCAAAAGTCACAAAAACCGCGAAATATCCGCAAAATATCCGCAAAAATAAATGTTTTTCTTGTTTAAAATATCCAAAATGTAAAAAAAATGACAAAAATTTCATACTGTTCGATGCGTATTTTCATGTTCTATATCATAAGATAATAATAAATACCAAAAATAACTCAAAAACTCCCCAAAATCGCATTTTTTTGGATTTTGCGGATATGCGGATATAACGGATACGCAAAAATAAACGTTTTTCTTGTGTAAAATATCCAAAATGTAAAAAAAATGACAAAAATTTCAAACTGTTCGATGCGTATTTTCATGTTCTATATCATAAGATAATAATAAATACCAAAAATAACTCAAAAACCCCCAAAAATCGCATTTTTTTGGATTTTGCGGATATGCGGATATAACGGATACGCAAAAATAAACGTTTTTCTTGTTTAAAATATCCAAAATGTAAAAAAAATGACAAAAATTTCATACTGTTCGATGCGTATTTTCATGTTCTATATCATAAGATAATAATAAATACCAAAAATAACTCAAAAACCCCCCAAAATCGCATTTTTTTGGATTTTGCGGATATGCGGATATAACGGATACGCAAAAATAAACGTTTTTCTTGTTTAAAATATCCAAAATGTAAAAAAAATGACAAAAATTTCATACTGTTCGATGCGTATTTTCATGTTCTATATCATAAGATAATAATAAATACCAAAAATAACTCAAAAACCCCCCAAAATCGCATTTTTTTGGATTTTGAATTTATGCGGATATAACGGATACGCAAAAATAAACGTTTTTCTTGTTTAAAATATCCAAAATGTAAAAAAAATGACAAAAATTTCATACTGTTCGATGCGTATTCTCATGTTCTATATCATAAGATAATAATAAATACCAAAAATAACTCAAAAACCCCCCAAAATCGCATTTCTTTGGATTTTGCGGATATGCGGATATGGCGGATACGCAAAAAAAAACGTTTTTCTTGCTTAAAATAGCCAAAATGTAAAAAAAATGACAAAAATTTCATACTGTTCGATGCGTATTCTCATGTTCTATATCATAAGATAATAATAAATACCAAAAATAACTCAAAAACCCCCCAAAATCGCATTTCTTTGGATTTTGCGGATATGCGGATATGGCGGATACGCGGATATTGCGGATATGGCGGATAATGCGGATATGATATCCGCCGCGGATATCATATCCGCGGCGGATATCATATCCGCCATTTCCGCCATATCCGCGTATCCGCATATCCGCAAAATCCAAAAAAATGCGATTTTGGGGGGTTTTTGAGTTATTTTTGGTATTTATTATTATCTTATGATATAGAACATCAGAATACGCATCGAACAGTATGAAATTTTTGTCATTTTTTTTACATTTTGGCTATTTTAAGCAAGAAAAACGTTTATTTTTGCGTATCCGCCATATCCGCATATCCGCAAAATCCAAAGAAATGCGATTTTGGGGGGTTTTTGAGTTATTTTTAGTATTTATTATTATCTTATGATATAGAACATGAGAATACGCATCGAACAGTATGAAATTTTTGTCCTTTTTTTTACATTTTGGCTATTTTAAGCAAGAAAAACGTTTATTTTTGCGTATCCGCCATATCCGCATATCCGCAAAATCCAAAGAAATGCGATTTTGGGGGGTTTTTGAGTTATTTTTGGTATTTATTATTATCTTATGATATAGAACATGAGAATACGCATCGAACAGTATGAAATTTTTGTCATTTTTTTTACATTTTGGCTATTTTAAGCAAGAAAAACGTTTTTTTTTGCGTATCCGCCATATCCGCATATCCGCAAAATCCAAAGAAATGCGATTTTGGGGGGTTTTTGAGTTATTTTTGGTATTTATTATTATCTTATGATATAGAACATGAGAATACGCATCGAACAGTATGAAATTTTTGTCATTTTTTTTACATTTTGGATATTTTAAACAAGAAAAACGTTTATTTTTGCGTATCCGTTATATCCGCATATCCGCAAAATCCAAAAAAATGCGATTTTGGGGGGTTTTTGAGTTATTTTTGGTATTTATTATTATCTTATGATATAGAACATGAAAATACGCATCGAACAGTATGAAATTTTTGTCATTTTTTTTACATTTTGGATATTTTAAACAAGAAAAACGTTTATTTTTGCGTATCCGTTATATCCGCATATCCGCAAAATCCAAAAAAATGCGATTTTGGGGGGTTTTTGAGTTATTTTTGGTATTTATTATTATCTTATGATATAGAACATGAAAATACGCATCGAACAGTATGAAATTTTTGTCATTTTTTTTACATTTTGGATATTTTAAGCAAGAAAAACGTTTTTTTTTTTGCGGATATTTTGCGGATATTTCGCGGTTTTTGTAACTTTTTCGGTATCCATTATGAACCGATGTTATTTTTGTCTCATTTATGATATAGAACATTAAAATAGGCATCGGATAGTATGAAATAGTTGCCACTTTTTTAACATTTTGGATATTTTAGGCATGAAAAACCTTTAATTTCGCGAATTTTTCGCGGTTTTTGTGACTTTTTTGGTATCTATTATGTACCGATGTTAATTTTGACTCATGTATGATATAGTATATTAAAATACGCATCGGATAGTATGAAATAGTTGCCATTTTTATAGCATTTTGGATATTTTAGCCATGAAAAACCTTTATTTTTGTTAATTTTTCGCGGTTTTTGTGACTTTTTCGGTATCTATTATAAATCGATGTCAATTTTGACTCAAGTATGAAATAGAACATTAAATAACGCATAGAACAGTATGAAATAGTTGCTAGTTTTATAACATTTTGGGTATTTTATGAAGGAAAAACTGTAATTTTTGCTGATTTTTTGCGGTTTTTATGATATTTCCAAAATTTATTACGGACAGATATTAATTTAGTCTAGAAATATACATAAAGCATTACAAGGCGAATCGACCAGTATTAATTCGTTGCCAAATTATCCTACATATCCACAAAATAAGCATTATCCGTAATATCCACCATATACGAAATATCCGCATTATCCGCAATATCCGCAATAACCGCAATATCAAAGAAAATGTGATTTTTTGCAGTTTTTTTGATATTTCCTACATTTTTATGGACTGATATTAATTTTAAATAAGATATCATATGGAACAATTATATACGCATCGACCGGTATGAAATAGTTGCCATTTTTAAAACAATTTGGATATTTTATATATTGCGGATATGGCGGATATTGAGGATATGGTTTATTTTGTTGATATGTAGGATATTTTGGTAACTAGTTAATACTGGTCGATTCGTCTTTTAATGCTTTATGTATATTTCTAGACAAAATTAACATCGGTCCATAATAAATGTCGGAAATATCAAAAAACCCGCAAAATATCTGCAAAAATTTCCGTCATTCCTTCATAAAATATGCAAAATGTTATAAAACTAGCAACTATTTCATACTGTTCGATGGGTAATTTCATGTTCTATATCGTAAAAGAGACAAAATTAACATAGGTTCATAATTGATACCGCAAAAGTCACAAAAACCGCGAAATATCCGCAAAATATCCGCAAAAATAAATGTTTTTCTTGTTTAAAATATCCAAAATGTAAAAAAAATGACAAAAATTTCATACTGTTCGATGCGTATTTTCATGTTCTATATCATAAGATAATAATAAATACCAAAAATAACTCAAAAACTCCCCAAAATCGCATTTTTTTGGATTTTGCGGATATGCGGATATAACGGATACGCAAAAATAAACGTTTTTCTTGTGTAAAATATCCAAAATGTAAAAAAAATGACAAAAATTTCAAACTGTTCGATGCGTATTTTCATGTTCTATATCATAAGATAATAATAAATACCAAAAATAACTCAAAAACCCCCAAAAATCGCATTTTTTTGGATTTTGCGGATATGCGGATATAACGGATACGCAAAAATAAACGTTTTTCTTGTTTAAAATATCCAAAATGTAAAAAAAATGACAAAAATTTCATACTGTTCGATGCGTATTTTCATGTTCTATATCATAAGATAATAATAAATACCAAAAATAACTCAAAAACCCCCCAAAATCGCATTTTTTTGGATTTTGCGGATATGCGGATATAACGGATACGCAAAAATAAACGTTTTTCTTGTTTAAAATATCCAAAATGTAAAAAAAATGACAAAAATTTCATACTGTTCGATGCGTATTTTCATGTTCTATATCATAAGATAATAATAAATACCAAAAATAACTCAAAAACCCCCCAAAATCGCATTTTTTTGGATTTTGCGGATATGCGGATATAACGGATACGCAAAAATAAACGTTTTTCTTGTTTAAAATATCCAAAATGTAAAAAAAATGACAAAAATTTCATACTGTTCGATGCGTATTCTCATGTTCTATATCATAAGATAATAATAAATACCAAAAATAACTCAAAAACCCCCCAAAATCGCATTTCTTTGGATTTTGCGGATATGCGGATATGGCGGATACGCAAAAATAAACGTTTTTCTTGCTTAAAATATCCAAAATGTAAAAAAAATGACAAAAATTTCATACTGTTCGATGCGTATTCTCATGTTCTATATCATAAGATAATAATAAATACAAAAAATAACACAAAAACCCCCAAAAATCGCATTTTTTTGGATTTTGCGGATATGCGGATATGGCGGATACGCGGATATTGCGGATATGGCGGATATTGCGGATATGATATCCGCCGCGGATATCATATCCGCGGCGGATATCATATCCGCGGCGGATATCATATCCGCCATTTCCGCCATATCCGCGTATCCGCATATCCGCAAAATCCAAAAAAATGCGATTTTGGGGGGTTTTTGAGTTATTTTTGGTATTTATTATTATCTTATGATATAGAACATCAGAATACGCATCGAACAGTATGAAATTTTTGTCATTTTTTTTACATTTTGGCTATTTTAAGCAAGAAAAACGTTTATTTTTGCGTATCCGCCATATCCGCATATCCGCAAAATCCAAAGAAATGCGATTTTGGGGGATTTTTGAGTTATTTTTGGTATTTATTATTATCTTATGATATAGAACATGAGAATACGCATCGAACAGTATGAAATTTTTGTCCTTTTTTTTACATTTTGGCTATTTTAAGCAAGAAAAACGTTTATTTTTGCGTATCCGCCATATCCGCATATCCGCAAAATCCAAAGAAATGCGATTTTGGGGGGTTTTTGAGTTATTTTTGGTATTTATTATTATCTTATGATATAGAACATGAGAATACGCATCGAACAGTATGAAATTTTTGTCATTTTTTTTACATTTTGGCTATTTTAAGCAAGAAAAACGTTTATTTTTGCGTATCCGCCATATCCGCATATCCGCAAAATCCAAAGAAATGCGATTTTGGGGGGTTTTTGAGTTATTTTTGGTATTTATTATTATCTTATGATATAGAACATGAGAATACGCATCGAACAGTATGAAATTTTTGTCATTTTTTTTACATTTTGGATATTTTAAACAAGAAAAACGTTTATTTTTGCGTATCCGTTATATCCGCATATCCGCAAAATCCAAAAAAATGCGATTTTGGGGGGTTTTTGAGTTATTTTTGGTATTTATTATTATCTTATGATATAGAACATGAAAATACGCATCGAACAGTATGAAATTTTTGTCATTTTTTTTACATTTTGGATATTTTAAACAAGAAAAACGTTTATTTTTGCGTATCCGTTATATCCGCATATCCGCAAAATCCAAAAAAATGCGATTTTGGGGGGTTTTTGAGTTATTTTTGGTATTTATTATTATCTTATGATATAGAACATGAAAATACGCATCGAACAGTATGAAATTTTTGTCATTTTTTTTACATTTTGGATATTTTAAGCAAGAAAAACGTTTTTTTTTTGCGGATATTTTGCGGATATTTCGCGGTTTTTGTAACTTTTTCGGTATCCATTATGAACCGATGTTATTTTTGTCTCATTTATGATATATAACATTAAAATAGGCATCGGATAGTATGAAATAGTTGCCACTTTTTTAACATTTTGGATATTTTAGGCATGAAAAACCTTTAATTTCGCGAATTTTTCGCGGTTTTTGTGACTTTTTTGGTATCTATTATGTACCGATGTTAATTTTGACTCATGTATGATATAGTATATTAAAATACGCATCGGATAGTATGAAATAGTTGCCATTTTTATAGCATTTTGGATATTTTAGCCATGAAAAACCTTTATTTTTGTTAATTTTTCGCGGTTTTTGTGACTTTTTCGGTATCTATTATAAATCGATGTAAATTTTGACTCAAGTATGAAATAGAACATTAAATAACGCATAGAACAGTATGAAATAGTTGCTAGTTTTATAACATTTTGGGTATTTTATGAAGGAAAAACTGTAATTTTTGCTGATTTTTTGCGGTTTTTATGATATTTCCAAAATTTATTACGGACAGATATTAATTTAGTCTAGAAATATACATAAAGCATTACAAGGCGAATCGACCAGTATTAATTCGTTGCCAAATTATCCTACATATCCACAAAATAAGCATTATCCGTAATATCCACCATATACGAAATATCCGCATTATCCGCAATATCCGCAATAACCGCAATATCAAAGAAAATGTGATTTTTTGCAGTTTTTTTGATATTTCCTACATTTTTATGGACTGATATTAATTTTAAATAAGATATCATATGGAACAATTATATACGCATCGACCGGTATGAAATAGTTGCCATTTTTAAAACAATTTGGATATTTTATATATTGCGGATATGGCGGATATTGAGGATATGGTTTATTTTGTTGATATGTAGGATATTTTGGTAACTAGTTAATACTGGTCGATTCGTCTTTTAATGCTTTATGTATATTTCTAGACAAAATTAACATCGGTCCATAATAAATGTCGGAAATATCAAAAAACCCGCAAAATATCTGCAAAAATTTCCGTCATTCCTTCATAAAATATGCAAAATGTTATAAAACTAGCAACTATTTCATACTGTTCGATGGGTAATTTCATGTTCTATATCGTAAAAGAGACAAAATTAACATAGTTTCATAATTGATACCGCAAAAGTCACAAAAACCGCGAAATATCCGCAAAATATCCGCAAAAATAAATGTTTTTCTTGTTTAAAATATCCAAAATGTAAAAAAAATGACAAAAATTTCATACTGTTCGATGCGTATTTTCATGTTCTATATCATAAGATAATAATAAATACCAAAAATAACTCAAAAACCCCCCAAAATCGCATTTTTTTGGATTTTGCGGATATGCGGATATAACGGATACGCAAAAATAAACGTTTTTCTTGTTTAAAATATCCAAAATGTAAAAAAAATGACAAAAATTTCATACTGTTCGATGCGTATTTTCATGTTCTATATCATAAGATAATAATAAATACCAAAAATAACTCAAAAACCCCCCAAAATCGCATTTTTTTGGATTTTGCGGATATGCGGATATAACGGATACGCAAAAATAAACGTTTTTCTTGTTTAAAATATCCAAAATGTAAAAAAAATGACAAAAATTTCATACTGTTCGATGCGTATTTTCATGTTCTATATCATAAGATAATAATAAATACCAAAAATAACTCAAAAACCCCCCAAAATCGCATTTTTTTGGATTTTGAGGATATGCGGATATAACGGATACGCAAAAATAAACGTTTTTCTTGTTTAAAATATCCAAAATGTAAAAAAAATGACAAAAATTTCATACTGTTCGATGCGTATTTTCATGTTCTATATCATAAGATAATAATAAATACCAAAAATAACTCAAAAACCCCCCAAAATCGCATTTTTTTGGATTTTGCGGATATGCGGATATAACGGATACGCAAAAATAAACGTTTTTCTTGTTTAAAATATCCAAAATGTAAAAAAAATGACAAAAATTTCATACTGTTCGATGCGTATTCTCATGTTCTATATCATAAGATAATAATAAATACCAAAAATAACTCAAAAACCCCCCAAAATCGCATTTCTTTGGATTTTGCGGATATGCGGATATGGCGGATACGCAAAAATAAACGTTTTTCTTGCTTAAAATATCCAAAATGTAAAAAAAATGACAAAAATTTCATACTGTTCGATGCGTATTCTCATGTTCTATATCATAAGATAATAATAAATACAAAAAATAACACAAAAACCCCCAAAAATCGCATTTTTTTGGATTTTGCGGATATGCGGATATGGCGGATACGCGGATATTGCGGATATGGCGGATATTGCGGATATGATATCCGCCGCGGATATCATATCCGCGGCGGATATCATATCCGCGGCGGATATCATATCCGCCATTTCCGCCATATCCGCGTATCCGCATATCCGCAAAATCCAAAAAAATGCGATTTTGGGGGGTTTTTGAGTTATTTTTGGTATTTATTATTATCTTATGATATAGAACATCAGAATACGCATCGAACAGTATGAAATTTTTGTCATTTTTTTTACATTTTGGCTATTTTAAGCAAGAAAAACGTTTATTTTTGCGTATCCGCCATATCCGCATATCCGCAAAATCCAAAGAAATGCGATTTTGGGGGATTTTTGAGTTATTTTTGGTATTTATTATTATCTTATGATATAGAACATGAGAATACGCATCGAACAGTATGAAATTTTTGTCCTTTTTTTTACATTTTGGCTATTTTAAGCAAGAAAAACGTTTATTTTTGCGTATCCGCCATATCCGCATATCCGCAAAATCCAAAGAAATGCGATTTTGGGGGGTTTTTGAGTTATTTTTGGTATTTATTATTATCTTATGATATAGAACATGAGAATACGCATCGAACAGTATGAAATTTTTGTCATTTTTTTTACATTTTGGCTATTTTAAGCAAGAAAAACGTTTATTTTTGCGTATCCGCCATATCCGCATATCCGCAAAATCCAAAGAAATGCGATTTTGGGGGGTTTTTGAGTTATTTTTGGTATTTATTATTATCTTATGATATAGAACATGAGAATACGCATCGAACAGTATGAAATTTTTGTCATTTTTTTTACATTTTGGATATTTTAAACAAGAAAAACGTTTATTTTTGCGTATCCGTTATATCCGCATATCCGCAAAATCCAAAAAAATGCGATTTTGGGGGGTTTTTGAGTTATTTTTGGTATTTATTATTATCTTATGATATAGAACATGAAAATACGCATCGAACAGTATGAAATTTTTGTCATTTTTTTTTTATTTTGGATATTTTAAACAAGAAAAACGTTTATTTTTGCGTATCCGTTATATCCGCATATCCTCAAAATCCAAAAAAATGCGATTTTGGGGGGTTTTTGAGTTATTTTTGGTATTTATTATTATCTTATGACATAGAACATGAAAATACGCATCGAACAGTATGAAATTTTTGTCATTTTTTTTACATTTTGGATATTTTAAACAAGAAAAACGTTTATTTTTGCGTATCCGTTATATCCGCATATCCGCAAAATCCAAAAAAATGCGATTTTGGGGGGTTTTTGAGTTATTTTTGGTATTTATTATTATCTTATGATATAGAACATGAAAATACGCATCGAACAGTATGAAATTTTTGTCATTTTTTTTACATTTTGGATATTTTAAACAAGAAAAACGTTTATTTTTGCGTATCCGTTATATCCGCATATCCGCAAAATCCAAAAAAATGCGATTTTGGGGGGTTTTTGAGTTATTTTTGGTATTTATTATTATCTTATGATATAGAACATGAAAATACGCATCGAACAGTATGAAATTTTTGTCATTTTTTTTACATTTTGGATATTTTAAGCAAGAAAAACGTTTTTTTTTTGCGGATATTTTGCGGATATTTCGCGGTTTTTGTAACTTTTTCGGTATCCATTATGAACCGATGTTATTTTTGTCTCATTTATGATATATAACATTAAAATAGGCATCGGATAGTATGAAATAGTTGCCACTTTTTTAACATTTTGGATATTTTAGGCATGAAAAACCTTTAATTTCGCGAATTTTTCGCGGTTTTTGTGACTTTTTTGGTATCTATTATGTACCGATGTTAATTTTGACTCATGTATGATATAGTATATTAAAATACGCATCGGATAGTATGAAATAGTTGCCATTTTTATAGCATTTTGGATATTTTAGCCATGAAAAACCTTTATTTTTGTTAATTTTTCGCGGTTTTTGTGACTTTTTCGGTATCTATTATAAATCGATGTAAATTTTGACTCAAGTATGAAATAGAACATTAAATAACGCATAGAACAGTATGAAATAGTTGCTAGTTTTATAACATTTTGGGTATTTTATGAAGGAAAAACTGTAATTTTTGCTGATTTTTTGCGGTTTTTATGATATTTCCAAAATTTATTACGGACAGATATTAATTTAGTCTAGAAATATACATAAAGCATTACAAGGCGAATCGACCAGTATTAATTCGTTGCCAAATTATCCTACATATCCACAAAATAAGCATTATCCGTAATATCCACCATATACGAAATATCCGCATTATCCGCAATATCCGCAATAACCGCAATATCAAAGAAAATGTGATTTTTTGCAGTTTTTTTGATATTTCCTACATTTTTATGGACTGATATTAATTTTAAATAAGATATCATATGGAACAATTATATACGCATCGACCGGTATGAAATAGTTGCCATTTTTAAAACAATTTGGATATTTTATATATTGCGGATATGGCGGATATTGAGGATATGGTTTATTTTGTTGATATGTAGGATATTTTGGTAACTAGTTAATACTGGTCGATTCGTCTTTTAATGCTTTATGTATATTTCTAGACAAAATTAACATCGGTCCATAATAAATGTCGGAAATATCAAAAAACCCGCAAAATATCTGCAAAAATTTCCGTCATTCCTTCATAAAATATGCAAAATGTTATAAAACTAGCAACTATTTCATACTGTTCGATGGGTAATTTCATGTTCTATATCGTAAAAGAGACAAAATTAACATAGTTTCATAATTGATACCGCAAAAGTCACAAAAACCGCGAAATATCCGCAAAATATCCGCAAAAATAAATGTTTTTCTTGTTTAAAATATCCAAAATGTAAAAAAAATGACAAAAATTTCATACTGTTCGATGCGTATTTTCATGTTCTATATCATAAGATAATAATAAATACCAAAAATAACTCAAAAACCCCCCAAAATCGCATTTTTTTGGATTTTGCGGATATGCGGATATAACGGATACGCAAAAATAAACGTTTTTCTTGTTTAAAATATCCAAAATGTAAAAAAAATGACAAAAATTTCATACTGTTCGATGCGTATTTTCATGTTCTATATCATAAGATAATAATAAATACCAAAAATAACTCAAAAACCCCCCAAAATCGCATTTTTTTGGATTTTGCGGATATGCGGATATAACGGATACGCAAAAATAAACGTTTTTCTTGTTTAAAATATCCAAAATGTAAAAAAAATGACAAAAATTTCATACTGTTCGATGCGTATTTTCATGTTCTATATCATAAGATAATAATAAATACCAAAAATAACTCAAAAACCCCCCAAAATCGCATTTTTTTGGATTTTGAGGATATGCGGATATAACGGATACGCAAAAATAAACGTTTTTCTTGTTTAAAATATCCAAAATGTAAAAAAAATGACAAAAATTTCATACTGTTCGATGCGTATTTTCATGTTCTATATCATAAGATAATAATAAATACCAAAAATAACTCAAAAACCCCCCAAAATCGCATTTTTTTGGATTTTGCGGATATGCGGATATAACGGATACGCAAAAATAAACGTTTTTCTTGTTTAAAATATCCAAAATGTAAAAAAAATGACAAAAATTTCATACTGTTCGATGCGTATTCTCATGTTCTATATCATAAGATAATAATAAATACCAAAAATAACTCAAAAACCCCCCAAAATCGCATTTCTTTGGATTTTGCGGATATGCGGATATGGCGGATACGCAAAAATAAACGTTTTTCTTGCTTAAAATATCCAAAATGTAAAAAAAATGACAAAAATTTCATACTGTTCGATGCGTATTCTCATGTTCTATATCATAAGATAATAATAAATACAAAAAATAACACAAAAACCCCCAAAAATCGCATTTTTTTGGATTTTGCGGATATGCGGATATGGCGGATACGCGGATATTGCGGATATGGCGGATATTGCGGATATGATATCCGCCGCGGATATCATATCCGCGGCGGATATCATATCCGCGGCGGATATCATATCCGCCATTTCCGCCATATCCGCGTATCCGCATATCCGCAAAATCCAAAAAAATGCGATTTTGGGGGGTTTTTGAGTTATTTTTGGTATTTATTATTATCTTATGATATAGAACATCAGAATACGCATCGAACAGTATGAAATTTTTGTCATTTTTTTTACATTTTGGCTATTTTAAGCAAGAAAAACGTTTATTTTTGCGTATCCGCCATATCCGCATATCCGCAAAATCCAAAGAAATGCGATTTTGGGGGATTTTTGAGTTATTTTTGGTATTTATTATTATCTTATGATATAGAACATGAGAATACGCATCGAACAGTATGAAATTTTTGTCCTTTTTTTTACATTTTGGCTATTTTAAGCAAGAAAAACGTTTATTTTTGCGTATCCGCCATATCCGCATATCCGCAAAATCCAAAGAAATGCGATTTTGGGGGGTTTTTGAGTTATTTTTGGTATTTATTATTATCTTATGATATAGAACATGAGAATACGCATCGAACAGTATGAAATTTTTGTCATTTTTTTTACATTTTGGCTATTTTAAGCAAGAAAAACGTTTATTTTTGCGTATCCGCCATATCCGCATATCCGCAAAATCCAAAGAAATGCGATTTTGGGGGGTTTTTGAGTTATTTTTGGTATTTATTATTATCTTATGATATAGAACATGAGAATACGCATCGAACAGTATGAAATTTTTGTCATTTTTTTTACATTTTGGATATTTTAAACAAGAAAAACGTTTATTTTTGCGTATCCGTTATATCCGCATATCCGCAAAATCCAAAAAAATGCGATTTTGGGGGGTTTTTGAGTTATTTTTGGTATTTATTATTATCTTATGATATAGAACATGAAAATACGCATCGAACAGTATGAAATTTTTGTCATTTTTTTTACATTTTGGATATTTTAAACAAGAAAAACGTTTATTTTTGCGTATCCGTTATATCCGCATATCCTCAAAATCCAAAAAAATGCGATTTTGGGGGGTTTTTGAGTTATTTTTGGTATTTATTATTATCTTATGACATAGAACATGAAAATACGCATCGAACAGTATGAAATTTTTGTCATTTTTTTTACATTTTGGATATTTTAAACAAGAAAAACGTTTATTTTTGCGTATCCGTTATATCCGCATATCCGCAAAATCCAAAAAAATGCGATTTTGGGGGGTTTTTGAGTTATTTTTGGTATTTATTATTATCTTATGATATAGAACATGAAAATACGCATCGAACAGTATGAAATTTTTGTCATTTTTTTTACATTTTGGATATTTTAAGCAAGAAAAACGTTTTTTTTTTGCGGATATTTTGCGGATATTTCGCGGTTTTTGTAACTTTTTCGGTATCCATTATGAACCGATGTTATTTTTGTCTCATTTATGATATAGAACATTAAAATAGGCATCGGATAGTATGAAATAGTTGCCACTTTTTTAACATTTTGGATATTTTAGGCATGAAAAACCTTTAATTTCGCGAATTTTTCGCGGTTTTTGTGACTTTTTTGGTATCTATTATGTACCGATGTTAATTTTGACTCATGTATGATATAGTATATTAAAATACGCATCGGATAGTATGAAATAGTTGCCATTTTTATAGCATTTTGGATATTTTAGCCATGAAAAACCTTTATTTTTGTTAATTTTTCGCGGTTTTTGTGACTTTTTCGGTATCTATTATAAATCGATGTCAATTTTGACTCAAGTATGAAATAGAACATTAAATAACGCATAGAACAGTATGAAATAGTTGCTAGTTTTATAACATTTTGGGTATTTTATGAAGGAAAAACTGTAATTTTTGCTGATTTTTTGCGGTTTTTATGATATTTCCAAAATTTATTACGGACAGATATTAATTTAGTCTAGAAATATACATAAAGCATTACAAGGCGAATCGACCAGTATTAATTCGTTGCCAAATTATCCTACATATCCACAAAATAAGCATTATCCGTAATATCCACCATATACGAAATATCCGCATTATCCGCAATATCCGCAATAACCGCAATATCAAAGAAAATGTGATTTTTTGCAGTTTTTTTGATATTTCCTACATTTTTATGGACTGATATTAATTTTAAATAAGATATCATATGGAACAATTATATACGCATCGACCGGTATGAAATAGTTGCCATTTTTAAAACAATTTGGATATTTTATATATTGCGGATATGGCGGATATTGAGGATATGGTTTATTTTGTTGATATGTAGGATATTTTGGTAACTAGTTAATACTGGTCGATTCGTCTTTTAATGCTTTATGTATATTTCTAGACAAAATTAACATCGGTCCATAATAAATGTCGGAAATATCAAAAAACCCGCAAAATATCTGCAAAAATTTCCGTCATTCCTTCATAAAATATGCAAAATGTTATAAAACTAGCAACTATTTCATACTGTTCGATGGGTAATTTCATGTTCTATATCGTAAAAGAGACAAAATTAACATAGTTTCATAATTGATACCGCAAAAGTCACAAAAACCGCGAAATATCCGCAAAATATCCGCAAAAATAAATGTTTTTCTTGTTTAAAATATCCAAAATGTAAAAAAAATGACAAAAATTTCATACTGTTCGATGCGTATTTTCATGTTCTATATCATAAGATAATAATAAATACCAAAAATAACTCAAAAACCCCCCAAAATCGCATTTTTTTGGATTTTGCGGATATGCGGATATAACGGATACGCAAAAATAAACGTTTTTCTTGTGTAAAATATCCAAAATGTAAAAAAAATGACAAAAATTTCAAACTGTTCGATGCGTATTTTCATGTTCTATATCATAAGAAAATAATAAATACCAAAAATAACTCAAAAACCCCCAAAAATCGCATTTTTTGATTTTGCGGATATGCGGATATAACGGATACGCAAAAATAAACGTTTTTCTTGTTTAAAATATCCAAAATGTAAAAAAAATGACAAAAATTTCATACTGTTCGATGCGTATTTTCATGTTCTATATCATAAGATAATAATAAATACCAAAAATAACTCAAAAACCCCCCAAAATCGCATTTTTTTGGATTTTGCGGATATGCGGATATAACGGATACGCAAAAATAAACGTTTTTCTTGTTTAAAATATCCAAAATGTAAAAAAAATGACAAAAATTTCATACTGTTCGATGCGTATTCTCATGTTCTATATCATAAGATAATAATAAATACCAAAAATAACTCAAAAACCCCCCAAAATCGCATTTCTTTGGATTTTGCGGATATGCGGATATGGCGGATACGCAAAAAAAAACGTTTTTCTTGCTTAAAATAGCCAAAATGTAAAAAAAATGACAAAAATTTCATACTGTTCGATGCGTATTCTCATGTTCTATATCATAAGATAATAATAAATACCAAAAATAACTCAAAAACCCCCCAAAATCGCATTTCTTTGGATTTTGCGGATATGCGGATATGGCGGATACGCAAAAATAAACGTTTTTCTTGCTTAAAATATCCAAAATGTAAAAAAAATGACAAAAATTTCATACTGTTCGATGCGTATTCTCATGTTCTATATCATAAGATAATAATAAATACCAAAAATAACTCAAAAACCCCCCAAAATCGCATTTCTTTGGATTTTGCGGATATGCGGATATGGCGGATACGCAAAAATAAACGTTTTTCTTGCTTAAAATAGCCAAAATGTAAAAAAAATGACAAAAATTTCATACTGTTCGATGCGTATTCTCATGTTCTATATCATAAGATAATAATAAATACAAAAAATAACACAAAAACCCCCAAAAATCGCATTTTTTTGGATTTTGCGGATATGCGGATATGGCGGATACGCGGATATTGCGGATATGGCGGATATTGCGGATATGATATCCGCCGCGGATATCATATCCGCGGCGGATATCATATCCGCGGCGGATATCATATCCGCCATTTCCGCCATATCCGCGTATCCGCATATCCGCAAAATCCAAAAAAATGCGATTTTGGGGGGTTTTTGAGTTATTTTTGGTATTTATTATTATCTTATGATATAGAACATCAGAATACGCATCGAACAGTATGAAATTTTTGTCATTTTTTTTACATTTTGGCTATTTTAAGCAAGAAAAACGTTTATTTTTGCGTATCCGCCATATCCGCATATCCGCAAAATCCAAAGAAATGCGATTTTGGGGGGTTTTTGAGTTATTTTTGGTATTTATTATTATCTTATGATATAGAACATGAGAATACGCATCGAACAGTATGAAATTTTTGTCCTTTTTTTTACATTTTGGCTATTTTAAGCAAGAAAAACGTTTATTTTTGCGTATCCGCCATATCCGCATATCCGCAAAATCCAAAGAAATGCGATTTTGGGGGGTTTTTGAGTTATTTTTGGTATTTATTATTATCTTATGATATAGAACATGAGAATACGCATCGAACAGTATGAAATTTTTGTCATTTTTTTTACATTTTGGCTATTTTAAGCAAGAAAAACGTTTATTTTTGCGTATCCGCCATATCCGCATATCCGCAAAATCCAAAGAAATGCGATTTTGGGGGGTTTTTGAGTTATTTTTGGTATTTATTATTATCTTATGATATAGAACATGAGAATACGCATCGAACAGTATGAAATTTTTGTCATTTTTTTTACATTTTGGATATTTTAAACAAGAAAAACGTTTATTTTTGCGTATCCGTTATATCCGCATATCCGCAAAATCCAAAAAAATGCGATTTTGGGGGGTTTTTGAGTTATTTTTGGTATTTATTATTATCTTATGATATAGAACATGAAAATACGCATCGAACAGTATGAAATTTTTGTCATTTTTTTTACATTTTGGATATTTTAAACAAGAAAAACGTTTATTTTTGCGTATCCGTTATATCCGCATATCCGCAAAATCCAAAAAAATGCGATTTTGGGGGGTTTTTGAGTTATTTTTGGTATTTATTATTATCTTATGATATAGAACATGAAAATACGCATCGAACAGTATGAAATTTTTGTCATTTTTTTTACATTTTGGATATTTTAAACAAGAAAAACGTTTATTTTTGCGTATCCGTTATATCCGCATATCCGCAAAATCCAAAAAAATGCGATTTTGGGGGGTTTTTGAGTTATTTTTGGTATTTATTATTATCTTATGATATAGAACATGAAAATACGCATCGAACAGTATGAAATTTTTGTCATTTTTTTTACATTTTGGATATTTTAAGCAAGAAAAACGTTTTTTTTTTGCGGATATTTTGCGGATATTTCGCGGTTTTTGTAACTTTTTCGGTATCCATTATGAACCGATGTTATTTTTGTCTCATTTATGATATAGAACATTAAAATAGGCATCGGATAGTATGAAATAGTTGCCACTTTTTTAACATTTTGGATATTTTAGGCATGAAAAACCTTTAATTTCGCGAATTTTTCGCGGTTTTTGTGACTTTTTTGGTATCTACTATGTACCGATGTTAATTTTGACTCATGTATGATATAGTATATTAAAATACGCATCGGATAGTATGAAATAGTTGCCATTTTTATAGCATTTTGGATATTTTAGCCATGAAAAACCTTTATTTTTGTTAATTTTTCGCGGTTTTTGTGACTTTTTCGGTATCTATTATAAATCGATGTCAATTTTGACTCAAGTATGAAATAGAACATTAAATAACGCATAGAACAGTATGAAATAGTTGCTAGTTTTATAACATTTTGGGTATTTTATGAAGGAAAAACTGTAATTTTTGCTGATTTTTTGCGGTTTTTATGATATTTCCGACATTTATTACGGACAGATATTAATTTAGTCTAGAAATATACATAAAGCATTAAAAGACGAATCGACCAGTATTAGTTAGTTGCCAAATTATCCTACATATCCACAAAATAAGCAATATCCGTAATATCCACCATATACGAAATATCCGCATTATCCGCAATAACCGCAATATCAAAGAAAATGTGATTTTTTGCAGTTTTTTTGATATTTCCTACATTTTTTATGGACTGATATTAATTTTAAATAAGATATCATATGGAACAATTATATATGCATCGACCGGTATGAAATAGTTGCCATTTTTAAAACAATTTGGATATTTTATATATTGCGGATTTGGCGGATATTGAGGATATGGCGGATATTGCGGATATAATTTATTTTGTTGATATGTAGGATATTGTGGTAACTAGTTAATACTGGTCGATTCGTCTTTTAATGCTTTATATATATTTCTAGACAAAATTAACATTGGTCCATAATAAATGTCGGAAATATCAAAAAAATCGCAAAATATCTGCAATAATTTCCGTTATTCCTACATAAAATATGCAAAATGTTATAAAACTAGCAACTATTTCATACTGTTCGATGTATAATTTCATGTTCTATATCGTAAACTATATCGTAACTGCAAAAAATCACATTTTCTTTGATATTGCGGTTATTGCGGATAATGCGGATATTTCGTATATGGTGGATATTACGGATAATGCTTATTTTGTGGATATGTAGGATAATTTGGCAACTAATTAATACTGGTCGATTCGCCTTGTAATGCTTTATGTATATTTCTAGACAAAATTAATATCTGTCCGTAATAAATGTCGGAAATATCAAAAAAAACGCAAAAAATCCGCAAAAATTACCGTTTTTCCTTCATAAAATATCCAAAATGTTATAAAACTAGCAACTATTTCATACTGTTCTATGCGTTATTTAATGTTCTATTTCATACTTGAGTCAAAATTGACATCGGTTTATAATAGATACCGAAAAAGTCACAAAAACCGCGAAAAATTCGCGAAATTAAAGGTTTTTCATGCCTGAAATATCCAAAATGTTATAAAAATGGCAACTATTTCATACTATCCGATGCGTATTTTAATGTACTATATCATATATGAGTCAAAATTAACATCGGTTCATAATAGACACCAAAAAAGTCACAAAAACCGCGAAAAATTCGCGAAAATAATGGTTTTTTATGCCTAAAATATCCAAAATGTTATAAAAATGGCAACTATTTCATACTGTCCGATGCGTATTTTAATGTACTATATCATATATGAGTCAAAATTAACATCGGTTCATAATAGATACCAAAAAAGTCACAAAAATCGCGAATCAATTTAATTATGTATATAATACTTAAAAACCAGTAAATTTTAAAAAACAAATATATCAAAAGTACATTCAATAGGAATATATTTTTAAAATATTATATCATGTATTATTAATATGAAAAAATTGAACAGCTTTGTTAAAAAAAAACTTAGATACATATATACATAATAAAAGTAACAGAAAGTATTCTATAAGGTATTCAAAGAAATGTGTTAAATGTTCAATAAAATCAAGCACCTAATATTGAATTAATATAAGAAGATATCATTTATATTCAAGAGAAATCAGACAGGCGAGCAAGCGTAGAATAGATAATACTACATTCGAAAATTCAAAAATTCTTCAGAAAATTCAAAACTAACCAACTTCATAAAGTTCACATCACCCCATTGGATTTTTTTCCTCTGGGGTTACGTCAACGATAGAGTATACGCACGTTAGGTTGAAAACCTTGATGATTTACGACACTGAACTCGAGTTGCTGTGAGCAAGCATCACACAAGATATGCTTGAAAGAACGCGGCAATAGCTGAGTTACCGTTTGAACATTTTACGTGCTATAAAATGCGAACAGCTACGTTCGCTTGAATAAGAAAATTTCGAGAGATGTCAAGCAAAGTTACGAAATATACAAAATACTAAATGGTTTGTAGCGCTTCGTACAAACTTTCTATAAATATTAAAACGGAACGATTTTATTAAAGCATCTTTCGAAATATTAACGCACTGAACAGAATCTACGACACTTAATACCGTTTATTTTATATAGTATACTTTACAACACTATCAACATTGATGTTTATTATTAAAGATGTTGGCACAATTGTATTCTATTTTAAATGAAAGCATAATAATAGATTCGCATGATAATGTCAGTATAATCAAAATCACTAAAATAAAACTAATTCAATGTTTTCAGAACTAATAATTCAACATATACTTAATTGTCAATAAATATAATCATGTGCTTTTAAATAAATAATAATATACGATTAAATAATATTCTACTTTAAAGTTTTTAATAAATGTTGAATAAAATTTTGAAAAAACACAAATTAAATTCCAAAACTTTATTAAATTTCTTAATAATTTATTAACATATTTGCTTTTTTCTTACACATAAATTCAATATAATGAAATGATAAATATCAATTACATATTTGTAAAATTGATAAGCTTTTTTGTACTTATAACAAACCTTTCACTAAATGATTTTATACATGTATTCAAGAAATTCTTCCAAAAATAAATTTACCCAAAGTTTGATTTTTCTCTTCTTTCCTTAAACTTTAATTTCTTTAAAACATTCACCATTCTTAATTAAATTAAAAATTGAACTATAAAAATAATAATTCATATATTCAGCTATTACAACAAAATAGTAGAGTTGATAGGAGAACTATCGAATAGAATAACTCTAGCTCATAAGGACGCAGAGTTAGAAAATAAGTCTAGAATAAGAATAATTATAAAATGACTTCAACTTTGTTTTTATCTCAAAAAAATGTTGTTTTAACTTAAACTGTTTCTCCAAACATGAAAGATTCTTTCATGTAATGAGTAATCAAAATATTATATTTTTAAGTATCCAAAATTTTAACAATTGTAAATATTCGAAATAACCAAAACTAAGGTAAAATATATTTCATGATTAACTGCTGAGGAACACTAATAATAATATATAAAAATTAAATATAAGATTTTTGTAAGCAGTTTAAATAAAAAAGAATGATTATTGAAAGCATTTTAAATAGTACATGTATACGTATATACATATATATATATATATATATATATATATATATATATATATATATGCATATGTGTGTGTGTATGTATGTGTATGTTTGTGTGTGTTTATGTTTGTTAAGTAGAACTTAATAGCCATTAATAATGTTCTTGTTTGTTATGAATAACAAAAAGTTTTCACATAAGTGATATTTCAACATTAACATTATTTAAATAGATATTTTTAATATCAACAAACCAAAGAGAACTAATAAAACTCTAGTTGAGAAATGTGAGAAATGGGACAATTTATTATATTTTGTGAAATTCTATTTTATTTCATATCTGTTTTATATAGAAACCTATAAAACGATATAAAGCATATATTCTAGTAACACCATTTTCTTGCAGAAGCTGATTGAAATTCTAAGATACAACCACAATTCTTTTACTATCACCGCCTCCTCTTCGGAAAAAAGACAATAATGGCAAGCCTTCGGCAATTCAATGTCTAAGAAGACAAGTATAAGATGGGTATAGATCATCAACACACAAATATGGATAATATAGTTTTTCTTTGTCCCGCGCCACTGACTCTCGATCTTTCATTTCGTACTTTTAACATACACTATTTGGTATGTCGTGGGGTTTCAGAAATAACG